>OZ025206.1:13861290-14461290 GCA_964019055.1 Anthopleura xanthogrammica
TTTAAAAGTTAATATGTTTTAACCGTTTTTGGGTCTCGCATTTAGGCTACCAAAAGAAGCTATGGGAAGGATTCTGGTAGTGGTAGTATCAAAAGGTAATGAGGCGGAGAATTTCTGAAGGGTAAATTTAAGTCGTTTATGTTATATTTAGTACCTCGTTTCTACGCATGCGCGCATCCTTGATCGGGAATCGTGTGATATAGACTACGACATGTACGCGGTACGTAACATTGAAATGGCTTTATCATCAGTGAATCATCCAATCACAACGCGAAGTTACGGTTACGGTAAAATACAATATGGCTTCAGTAAGTTCAACATTTTGCCGTATATGATAATTTTGGTTCATATATAAGAAACCTTCTATACTGTCGTTATAAACGTTATTCATAAATTATTTCTGACCCTAATTTCGTGCGAAAAAAAGACAGTAGTTGAAAATGGTATACTCGACTGTGATTCAGCAACAATCAACAGCAATACATGTTTTACGAAACTATCTCCGGTAAACAAATTATTCTCAAATCATATTATTATAACAAATTAAATCTAAGTTAAGGTAAGTTGCTATGGGGCTTTTAATGGCGAGAGTGAGGTTATTGAACTTGATGCTAGAAAAACCTAAACAATTATGGAAGGAGGACGGAAATCAACCGGAATAAAAAAATGATTTAAAATTACCGGAAATGAACAATCATTGATTCAGATTTGGGCACTTTTTTCAAACTTGATAACCAAGTACCTCATGTTTGGAATTGAAACGTCTCAATAACAGAAAAATGTCAGGATATTTCCTGAAATCTCAGATACACGAGACGAGTACACTTAATGCACTTAGAACTTGACGATATTTGATGTTCTATATTTTCTTTCATATGAAATTAGTTTTTTTGTCAGTGATATTTGGTTTTCTATATTTTCTGATAAAGAAAAAGAAAACATGTACACGCTATTGACTATACTATACAATACTTTACAATACTTTACATTATTTACTACACGATACTGCCAAATACTTTTTGAAACCCTATCATGTTATTATATCGCGTGCTATGTATTTTATTATACCATAATGATATTCAACCATCTCCTCTACTATTCTCTACCATGCTTTATCATGCTTTACTGTGTTGTACTATAATGTATCTACACAGCTCACAGAAACATATATCATGTTTTCGAAAGAAAATATCGTCCTATGTATTGGGTTATCAATTGAACTATAACTCGATTAGCAAGACGCCAAGAATAACCACTTAGACTTCGAGGCACATGGTCAAACTTGAACCTACTTGACAGATTGAAGAGCAATAGGAAGTCTGATCTTTTTCTGTACTTTGGTTAAGAGCTACACGTGGGGACAAGGACGGAAATAATGGACACGGACGGAACACGAGGCGTGAACAAACCTTAAACGTGATCTTTTTATATTGAATATGTCAAAGTCAAATCTGTATTAAGTAGATACTCGTGAGTGTCCGCAGCACTCTAGTGTTCGATTAGACAGGTCCCCGTTTCACACAGGTATCATTCAAGCTATATTAACAGGGGCGGCGGAAGCAGGGGGGCCGGGGGGCACTGCCCCCCCCCCCACTTATTTTTTTGGGGGCCAGGCCCCCCAAAAAAATTGTGGTTTGGATAAATTATAAACTATAAATCATAAATATTTTTAAAGGCATTTGTATTTTGTATTTTGTAAAAAAAAAAAAAATTGTAGTGCCCCCCCCCCCCCCCCCCCCATGATTTTCAGCTTCCGCCGCCGCTGATTAAGCGGACTGTGATTGGACAGAGTTAGAATAAAGGCGAAGCGGAGACTAGGTGCTAATCTGCAACTCGGAGACTGGGCAAAGCATTTGAGTAGAATAGCCCCTCTCACAGTTCCCTGCGCCATGTTGAAAGGTAGCCGTACTTTCACATTGAAGCGAGACGAGCGGTGAGCTTGCAATGATAGGGACCTTGAACAATTATCTACATGTCTCTATCATTGCAAGCTTACCGTTTGTCTTGCTTTAATGCAAAGGCACGGCTACCTTTCAAGATGGCGCAGGGAACTGTAAAGGGGACTATTGCGTATAAAACAGCAAATATTTTGAAATATTTTGAAATTAAAAAAAGGAACAAAAGCCATAGTATATACAATGTTCAGATCATCTATCCAGGCACTGACTTCGCTCAACCGGGCTTGACTCAACTATCTTGAATGCCCAACAAGTTCTTTCCACTTCTACACTGTTCCAAGACAGTAGCACAACAATAACCGTGATAATAACGCCCCAGATAGATGACTATAGGCTATTTTTCACTTCAAATCTACGTGCGTTGCAGAAAGTGCAAGGGATTAGCTGAAGATACGATGTGGGAGTCGGCTAGTCTCTCCCCTGACGCCTTCGGGCTAGAACATAATCTATCTTAATCCGTGCATTAAGGCCTGAATTGCTCTCGGGTCTGAAGTCCATATGACGCCTAAGCTTCTTCGGATGACTCGGGGGTATTACGGTATAGTGACATACTAGTTATTTTGGGATTTCAAAACATTATATTATTATTCAACTTGCGCATTCTTTACATTACAGTTGCTTTCTCCAAATCATTAGTAAAATTCTACTACTATACTATTGCAAATCCTGCATTCTGATTGGCTAACGTACTCACTATCTATCAGCCGATAGATAGTGGGTAGAGAAAGCCGGACTTGTTTTGAAAAAATGGCGGCTTTTCCTTCGCGCTTTTGTGAAGTTTAGTTTAGTTTAGTATAGTATAGTTTAGTTGAGATTTTTACTAAAACAATTAGAAGACTCACTCTCGATTTCTATCGGCTTTGATAGTTGACTCAAGGCCGGAGCCCCTCGTCAACTATCAGCCGATAGAAATCTCGAGTTCGTCTTCTAATTGTTAATTAGTAACAGCCAACTGTAATATAAAGAGTGTGCAAGTTGAATACCGTAAATCCTCTATTATTATTTATTAAATCCTCTATTATTATTTATTTCAGGCACGTTTGAGGGGGGGGGGGGGGGGGCTTATTGGAGAGGGGGGGCCTAATAGAGAGGGGGGCTTAATGATTTTTAGCCGAAACGTTCTAAGTTCTACGCTATTAGAATATAATATGATATGATAACTTTATTCCAAAACGGTAAACTCAGGATTAAATGGAAGTATTACTATGGACTTTCTCGCATAATCTAATAGGCGCATGGTATATGCATTGTTCCAATTACAAGCTATTTTCAACATTTGATTCACTTGTGTTAGTCTCAAGTATGATTTACCTTGATTGTGAATTGAGTTGGGGAGGGGAGGGGAGAAGGCTTAAAAGAGAGGGGGGCTTAATAAATTTCTTCCTTTAAAAAGGGGGGCTTATTAGAGAGGGAGGGCTTATTTGAGAGGGGGGGGGGGGGGGGCTTAATAGAGGATTTACGGTAATACCAATGTTTTGAAATCCCGTGACGGTCTTTTAACAGTGTATTTTTAATGGGGGATCCGAGTTAACAGGGAAGAGATGGGGCTACCCGTTACCTACCATGTCTGAAAGTTGTTTGAAAGTGAAATGTTTTAAAATGAAATTCTGGTATTTACCGGTACCTACCACCTAAATCAATAGAATCGGGTCCATACTGTTATTGGTCGCCATATTTCGATTCGGTGTATTTTGGACCATGATTTTGACCTTGCCCCTTAGACATCTTCAAACAATCACGTTTTAACTTTTCTAACGCATGTTAAACGTTTACATTGACCCCAATTACCAAGTCACGCGTCATCATTACAGCACACGTCACGGTAGCAAGGTATGATGAATATTTCTGATATGATAAAAATGGTCGGAAGTATTGGAATAAATTCCTTAACTTACTAACGTTTTTGATACTATCAAGCGTAATACCAAGATTAAAACCTATATCGATGTGCATTATCGTCCATAGTACATCTTTTGATCAACAAGACCCAGCTGCGTTTAAATCGGTGCGCAATGCATTGTTGGTCAAAGCAAAAATGTCCAAGTATTTTCTATTTTTCTCTTAGTTTAATTTCAGAACGAAATATTTTCCTGCAACAACAACTGACGATAAAATCTGCTATTTCTAAATTAAAAGATATCAGGTGAATCTTTCCACTTTTTATTTTCGTTATTTTCGAGTAAACTTTGTTGTTTATCAAGCCGAAAATCTTGAACTAGGAAATATTGAGCTGCAAACAAAATGTTCGCTGATTGGCTAATTCGTTCAGGCTGAGAGAAGCGAAATCCCTTTGATATTACTGATATTAATATTATAAACATGGATTTTTCAAGTTACCGGTTAACGTACCTTCTAAGTTTTTATCACACCTATAGACCCCTTGCAGCACGTCAGAATGCAGTTCAATTTGGAGAACAAAACAATAGGTTTCCAATTCTCAGGAGATTGAAAATTTTTAGTTTTGTCCTCGCTCCAAATGGAGCTCCTTTGAAGTCAGGTGAAATGCGTTTATAAGTTACTGTATCTCGAGTATTTTTGTATTGAGGGAAAGCACTAATATTTCTTTGTAGATAAGCATCGTTTTAATAAGGGACTAGTTTAATCTAAGTAAAACGTATTAAGAACCAAACGAGATTCCGGACCGCATTGTATCCATTATCTCAGATGGGGGGTAGAACGGCATATCAACGCCATATGTTATATGTTAAAAAATAAAGATATGAAGATATAAATCGTAGCATTTCTTTTAAATTTAACTTTTAGCCTCCCTTCCAAGATAATTTGTAAGGGATGTGTGATCTAGACCCCTTGCACCACGTCGGAATGCAGCTCAATTTGGAGGACAAAACAATAGGTTTCCAATTCTCACGAGGTTGAAATTATCAGTTTTATTTTGTCCTCCAAATTGAGGTCACGTGGAAGGGATCTATTAACTACTGTTATTCATCATCATCATCATCATCATCATGTTATTGTAATCATTATGTTTCGTACGTTTACAGTGCACTTACAAACCTACTAGTGATGCCAATAAAGCGTCATTATACTTCGCCCAGAATAATGAAATAACCGCAGTGTACAATTTGTTGCTCAGCCCGACGAAGCCTTTTGGTCGCGTAACTTCATTTCAAAGAAATGTTCACTGAATGTCCTATTATCATGATCTATCTTGTACGATTCCCGGTCAGAAAAAAGTACTGTTTATTAATGAGGGGATCGCACGATTTTTATCAACCCATTAGCTAAGACTAGAATCCCTAACTTTGGTACTTCTCACATACAGTATGTATTACAGATGGCAGTATTTACACTGCTGCAAATGATCGCGACATTGTTCAAATACTGATTAAGGTAGAACCTCATTAGTGTTATGTTATGAGTATTCATTTCTTAGCGTTGATATAACTGTAGATAATGCGCATTTAGGGGTCTTAAAGGGCATACTTCTTTAAAAGAATATAATAATCTCTTCAGAAGCGAAGAAATGTATTTCACGTTCGAATATATAACAGAACCGAAATCGGCTAAAAAAATTCGCAAAACTCTAAGTTTTGACCACTAGTTTTAAGGCTATAGAATTATTGGCATTATTTGATAGATGCGTTTCTGAGTGAGCATCTGCCGGTTACAGATGATCTGATTGTAAGCATCAAGTACGATTTAATGAACGAAGACCAGCCCGGTTCACGCGATCGCGGAGTAAATCTCAGTAACCAGGGCAAGGCTTGTCAGATCTTATTTGATCATCAAATTCACAGTAAAAATGAAAATAAGAAGGTGTGAAGTAAAACAGACTATTCAGTGGTTGATGTTGCGGTTGATTGAGGGAATATCCGTCACACATTTACTACATACTTATAGTACTATTTATAATAAAATTTAAATTCATTTGAGAAAAATTTACAAAATGCTGCTGGCGTGGTCAGGGTTGGATTCGGGACATACTTTTTAAACCTTTCACTAATCAATTCTAATCGAACCGTAAATGTCACTCTAACAGCATTACAAGTAGCGAAAGAAGAAGAAGAAAACTGTTCAAAGTCTCTACCTTCTTTGCGATAATAGAATTTTATAAACATAATTCAGTCTTTACCCAAAAAAATTCCCCTCATTTTTCAGTTAAGCTACTAAGACTCGTTTGATTATAAAACACAAGATGTTTGCGCTTCGCCAGTATATAGATGCGCTATATTAATGATAACATGAAATACCTTAACAAAGCCTTTTCGTCGAGTTCAAGTACAACGTCTTCGCATATTCTTCAGCCGGACATATCACGGATAGATTTCACGAAAGCTGAACAATCTTCACTCTTGAGATCTGGAAGGACAGTAGAAACTGAGATTCTCTGAAGACAAGGGGCGATAACTGCTCTGTTTTTGTATCAGAATATACTCAAGAAGCCGCACGACCAAACTGATGAGTATTAAAACCACTCGCTATCTTCGTTCAAAATGACCTGAAGTAAAATGATAAGAAAGAAAGGGCACTATATCAAATTCTACTCTACCTCATTAGAGTTGTCAATTACATAGGGAATAAATACTATACTGTGTTCTAACAGTATAGAGATTAGGGTAGACTTAATGTCTATATATATCAGCCCATATATCATGCACGTACAGTAAGATTGACTTTCCCGATATTTCATAAATGGATGTCAGAAAGATTTGGATACAACTGGAGACTATCTGCCGTTTCTTCTGCCAAGACGTACTCTAGCTCTCCTAGCTGAGCGGGACTTGTCATATATTCTTTTCCTGGTTGCTTAATATGTACTTTATATCTATTTTTAGCATTTAAAAATTCGTAAGAACCTTCGAAAAACTCTTGTTTCCTGCTTCAATCCCATCCTTATATACTCCAGAACGGATTCAGATTTTTCTCCACATCTTGAGCTTCCTTCAACAGAGTTTTGTTATTAACTGCTCTGTCTCAAGGCTTAATAAAACACTTTAAATTTTATCTTCGATACGAAAAGATTTCAAGAATCCCATCAAATAATAAAATGATTGAGAGGACTCTATGTAATCTGACAAGGCATCGAGATTTTTCCCTGAACACTGTAAACATTGGACTTAAAATTACTATTCCTCATTGTGAACCCCTAAGTCAACATATTGATAGTAAAGTTTCTGCGACAAAACCGATAGCCTTGGTTTTAACATATTGAACAGTCAGCCAGTGTTACTCAGTAAACAGACATATAAAATCCTTAAGACTGGGACGCTTCAGAGGGGACTTGGCTTCTTCGCCTTTTTATCTTGACAGAAGATAGCTATTTGCCAATAAGCTATATATGATATACAGACATTGTTTCTCTCTTCTACTTGAACTTTTGGTGTTTATATTACATTAGTTAGCTGAGAGACAAACCGAAAAAGGAATGCCCAAAAATTCCTATAAATTAGAATCATTTCCTGGGTAAAAAACTAAGCCCAAAGAGTGAGTAATGGACTAAAGTTAAGAATAATTGAAAGAGCGAGCGAGTGTGTGTGTGAGTTAATAAAGTTGACGCGTTATATTTTAATTATAGCTGTCACATTTTTTCTTCTTTAGGACATTTTTAATGCCATTAATTTTAAGTATTACACGGACTTGAAAGACGTTTTTTAAATTTGTTCAATGAGGACCGGTCCTGTAATGATCGCGTGTGACGTGGTTTGTAATTTACCTGCAATTTAACTTCCATCACGCAATTTCGATTTTAATCATATCCATTTTGAAATCATTAGCAAATCCTGCAATCTGATTGGCTACAAAGTGTGCGATTTAAGCATTAATTGCACTATTTTGAATCATTAATTGCATCATTTTGTCAAACAATCACTTTTGAAGCTACATATAACTGTTGAGTATTTTAATATATTAAGTTTCAAAATGGAAATGATTAATAGGTAATAGAACTGAGTGTCTTGCAATTTTGGGCAGAAATCACACTCGTGATTAACAAATTGCACTCCCGCTGCGCGGTCGTGCAATTTTGTAATCACTCGTGCGATTTCAGCCCAAATTGCACTCAACTCAGTTCTATTACCATTATTAATTGCCGGTGATTAACACTCTTTAAGTGCCTCTCGTTCTTAGCGAATGTCTACACGCAAAAAGCTACAAAAGTTTGCATATACGAACCTTATAACGGCAATCCTAGCACCATAGAGGAATTCACACTGATACCATTGGTAAAACAATCTATCGGTTTTAAAATCGGTTCCTTATCAATGATGTATGTCAGTACGTAAAAGCAGTCACGAGAAACCTTAAAATATTCTTGATTATACCAGAGAGCATCGCCGTGGTCTATTTTTGGAGCACCTTATCAGTTAAGATGAATGATAAAACAGCTAGTCAAGAATACAGACAAAAAAGCCAAGACGGGTTGTCATCTGTACAATACGTTTGCCCAGTATCATGGCCTTGAAATTATCGCGAGCTTTCAACCTTTTACAAACTCCTTTGTCAAATCGGAAAATGTATTAAGCAGGAGCGTGGCTATATGAATGACAGTGGAAGCATTACGAGAACATCTGTCAGTAAGTTTGTCCTCATGGAAAAATTAGAGTTTATCAAATGAAATAATTTTAGCAAATCTCCTAAAAAGCAGCTAATAATTATTAAATAAGAATTAATACTCCTTCTGCTTCTACATTATATGTTCATGAAGAAAGACAATTAGATACGGAGTTTTTAAGATAAACATTTTTGCGATCCGACGATATCGATGTGAAGTCAAATGCTATTATTTCGTAGACTGTTTATTAAACTTGTTTTTCTTGTTCTTGTGGAGTAAGATCTAATCAAAAAGGATAGGATGAATGGATGGAGGACAGATATATAAATGGTAAAATAGATGGATGGATGGATGGATGGATGGATGGATGGATGGATGGATGAATGGATGGATGGATGGATGGATGGATGGATGGATGGATGGATGGATGGATGGATGGATGGATGGATGGATGGATGGATGGATGGATGGATGGATGGATGGATGGATGGATGGATGGATGGATGGATGGATGGATGGATGGATGGATGGATGGATGGATGGATGGATGGATGGATGGATGGATGGATGGATGGATGGATGGATGGATGGATGGATGGATGGATGGATGGATGGATGGATGGATGGATGGATGGATCCATAATTCAAATTACTGCACATGCAGTCAGAAATGTCATATAAGCGCTAGCGTGAGTGAATTCAGGACCAAACAAGATATAAATAACTCGCGATCGATGAAAATAGCCGATAAGAATGATATTAACCGCAACGATTAGAACTCAATATGGAATTCTTCTTAATTGGTTTTCGGCAAACAAATGATCAGTTTTGGTTAATTCGCTATCCTTTGATCAGATCAATGGGCGATAAACGTCTTATGAATACCTAAGCCCTTCTTATTACCTTTTCACCTTCCGCCAGACCCCACGACAAGGACTTCGTTTCACTCATCTTAAATCCAGCTTTCTTTAAAACAAACTTATCAACTACGACACTATTAATCTAATAATCGTATTATTATAAGAACATTTTGAAAATCACTTTGGAATCAATCTTTAAACGATTACTTTGATATCTTGGCCTTTCTCGACTTGTCGTAGAATAAAGAGATAAAAATGCGACTCTAAGACAGCTCAGGGACTTAATTCCTAGACGGACCACTTATTGGGACGCAAGTGCCCTTCACCTTATGGTTGTAACAGAGTTAAATCCTTAAACTATGTATACTATCTCTTTTGAAACACGTTAATTGAACTGAACTGAAGCTTCGGGGGTTCTAAAATGGTTTATCTGTGGAAATTTCAAGATATGATTGTTCCCTAGAAATTATGTCGTGGATTGTCACGTATTATTTTAGTGGCCTCTTATAACGCAAGGTTAGAGTTACTACCGTGAAGTACGTTGAGCTGCGTCCTATCACGCTAGGACACTCGTGGAATCTACAAGATGACAGAAAGGAATCATGATGACAACAACCCACTCACGAACGACTCCTTCATTTAATGAAATAAAGATGTTGTTTATATCTTCTCTATCCACCGACTTTCCATTCCAGATTCCACATTGGGCTAGAATGGTGATGGTACTGGAGTCTATAGTGGTGATAGTACTTGCACCACTTAAATGATGGTTACCATGGCAACAGTAGTAGTTCACTAGTCACATTCGCTTGGGCGTCAGTAATGTTTTCCAATTTCAGACCACGTCTTATTCTCTTGCTACGGCAAGTCGCACTGTGTTCGTGCTGTAAGGAGTCAGTCCAGTATATGTTTCCCATGCCTTGACTAAGAAAGTGATGGGAAAAACATAGGCTAATACTACCACTGACACTTGTTTTTGGTTTACAAAATCATTGATTCAGACAGCAAAATTGAAAGTCGTTGGCAAGTAAAGTTCCAGCTGAAACTATATATAGATTAAATGTATTAACTCGACTTGTTTACGTCGTGTTTTTAATTAATATAGTGTTTATTAAAAAATGCACGTGGCGCCAAGGAATTGATTTGATGTTACACGATTTTGAATACGGAAAACCTTAGTTGATATTGTGACGTGTCTGAAATGCACAATACAATACAACTGCTTAGCCTCGCCTCGTACAGTGTTTGAATATGTCTTGTTTTGTTTTTAAAAACGAAACTAAGCTCAATCTGGTTAATATATAAGATCAGGAATATTTGTCTCCAAAGAGCACACAGCCGAGTTTCTTGTCCCTATAAATACCATATAAACTGAGTGACTGTGCGCTGATTGTTTAAAAACAGCATTTCAAAAAAAGATCAATAATGCAAGAAGAACAACCAGAAAAATAGCAAAGCAAACGGATAGCACTTGGTAATATAATTAAACCATTATTTGCTACCACCAAGAGGCCGGCAATCTCTGAACCTCGTTTTCTCTGAATATGTTCAAAGCTAGCGCAGAGAAAAAAGAATCATGGCTCAATGTAAAAGAGTGACTACACCCAATAACAAGAGTTAGGATCTAATTCAGGGATACTGACACAGCTTACAATAATATTCATAGGTTTAAGTACCTTATTCTATCCACGCCGTCTCTGACAACCAGTTATTTGGAAACAAAGGCAATGACTTTTTTTGTGAACTAGATTTTTGGCTAAAATCAGAGCGACCACACCCAACCATAAGAGTTAGGCTACAACTCACGGGCTCCGGCACCACAGCAATACTCAGTGGTTTGGTACCTTATTCTTTCTGGCTTGTGCCTTGACATCCAACTAAGAGGTCAACTGAGGTGTTCACGTTTTCGTGAACTACATTTACGGCTAAAATCTCTGAACTACCGTAGTCTACAGAGTCTAACTACAGAGTCTGTTTTGACTTCAGTCTGCTTTTATATTGTTTCCATATATGCTAGTAGCCGGATTAACGGAGAATAAGGATAATGATGAATATCTTAGCACAGATTATTGGTAACTAAACCACAGGTTATAAGCTTAATTAAACACGAATTTCTGGTAATAAGAAGAATTACGTCTCAATAAAAAAATGTTTTAAAAGATTAAAAAATAAGAAAGGCCGAATAAATAATATTAAGTATAAAAGTAGCTTTAGCAAGGCATAAAGCTAAAAAACATAACTTAAATAAAATAATATTGTTTTTTTTTGGCATTAACTGTAGCCATTTATCTTATTTGTGGTATTTTGTGGTATTGGGCAGTTAAATTGGGGTATTTGCATCACTAAAATCTTGAAATTATGTTATATAGTTTCATCGAAAATTCCAAAAGGTTTGGAGTAATACCTGTTTCAGGGTATCGATAACGAGGATAACGAGCGTTATATGCATCATCTCGTGAAGTGAACCAGCTCCAACATGAAAACCTGTGCCAATAGTATTGAGGCTTTGTACCATAACCACCACTAACGTGTTGATAGCGATGACAAGATGCACTACAATAGAGTCTTTTTTCTCTGGGAAACTGAATTCTTTCTCATGTAAATCAGATTAGACCAGATTCAATTGATGAATTGAATCTCATTATTGTAAAGCGCCTTTGATTATATTCATATAGAAAGGGCGCTATATAAATCATAAATCATTAAATCATTATCGATTTCTCCTGCCTCTTGTCATGGCCGTGCTACCACGTGATGGTGCAAACCCTCTACTGACGTCCGGTATTCATAAGTGACATCACGTGACAATATCTAGCTTTTTATTATTGCTGAATTTCAATGATCAGCTGACAACATAACAGACTTTGAACCTTCACTGATCGTTGGTCAAACACCGCTGACCACCATGTACTGTCAAAGAAAATACTTTCCAGTGAAACCTCGAAACACGACATCTTGGTTTTCACGCTGAACATTCTAACAGCTCGGAGAAGGTTTTTCAAGTTTCTTTTTTTGCAATTTCAGTTTCCATTTTTTCCACTCATTCATTCCACATTAAAGGTTCACTTGTACGAAAACACCCGAATTTTTGAAAGTCTGAATAATTCAAATATTCGAGGAGTTATGATTATGAAAACTAGATAGGCAAAGTTTTAGCTTGAGCTCTGAGCCACTTGCAGTTGAGAAATTGGGTTTACGAATCTAAAAGAACAAAAGGGGTTGCGCAAACTGATGACCTAGTTTACTCACAGTTTAGATGCTAAAATAAATTAATAATTTTTATCCGCCATTTTTGATTTTGAAGAAAATATGTCGGTGAACGACTATTGAAGTCAGATAGATAAGTTTAACTAAGTTTCAACTCATTTCCAATTTTCATCCAGGTGCCCCTTTAACACCAATCAGATCACCTATATATTTTTTTCAGTATTTTTTTTAAATCCGCCAAGCCTGATTATCTAAGGATGTCTTGTGAGAAATTATCAAGATAATGTAATGCTATTGCATTTCCATTAACTGGCTTGCAAAGTATCTTATTCTTACTGTACCTAAGCAGCTAGTAACCTACAGAAGTACGGATCATCTTATAGAAGAAAAGTAGATATTCACCGTGTTATAAATACTTTAGACCCTTACTATTAGCAAGAAATGTATCATGTAGATGACAAATAATCTTTTTATATCAGCTTAATGAATATTTTCGACATCGAATGCCATCAATCTTATGTACTATCACAGTAATGATTAGAAGCTATACTAAAAGGCTCAATGTACACGCTTAAATTAGTAATACTAGCTAGTAAGTTCTAAGCTATAAGCCAATACCTTTAAGCCAGGATTTGTTGTATTACATTAGACCATGGTTCTGAAAAACAAACTTGCTGTAGATTCGTGAGGAATATCTATCTATTTAGATTAAGAGCTAAGCTCGAAGTCAACTATTTTTTCATTTCACTTTTATGCTAGAAAACGGCTCGTGTTTTTTTTTACCATTCCATTGTCTCCTCATGCATGACTTACAAATATTATCGCTTTTTAAAAAGTCATATTTCAAACGCTAAGACACCTTTAGTTCAAAGCCGAAGAGCAATATTGAAGAATACAACAGATGAACTTGATTTCACGATGCTGAGTGCACGAGTCATTTAGATATTGATTTTTGTTTTCGTTTTCAAATGGATGAACGTATTTTTCAGTGAGTTCTAAAGCAGATATTTGTTTGGCAGGCGTCTCGCGTTATATCGGCAATGGAATTAGGAATTGGCATGAAAAGAGTCCGTGGTTAAGACACGCCATCAAACAAGAAAAAACGACGCGTTCGTGTAAAAAAATTAAAAATTGAAAACAAGTTTTTAAAATATTGAAAATTGAAAAGTTTGTTAAAAAGAGGCGAAAACTCAAAAATGAGATTCACAAAAAAGATAATGAACTGTACTTACGATAGGAGAGAAGATGGATCATCTAGTACGCAGCCGAATCTACCTAAGACAGACCTCTGAAAAATATAAAAACAAATGATATCTAATAAATAAGCATGGCCTTGTGACGTCACATGAGAAGAATTCCACTCAATCAGCCCACAAATGGTTACAATTGAGGAGTATTTTATTATCCTTGTATTTTTTTAAAACAAATTCACTAAGTAATGCTTGAGTTTAAAGCGGGTCTTATTTTTTATTCTCAATAAAGTGGCTCAGTACTGTCTAGAGGTTAAATGGATAATACGATTTTTTTTTTTTGCCTTTGTACAGTCGGCTTTACTTATGATGTTAAAAATTATGATAAGCTGAGAGGACCTAACAAATACCCAGGTAACGCAGTAATCAATATTATCTTATACCTCCAACCGCGAACTGACTTTTGGCGAATTACCAAAAGGACAGCATATTTCAATATACATGACCGTTCTAATAATGTTCTTCAAAAACAAATAATGAACCAGCCCTACCTCCTCAAGGCCCTGAGGGACATTTTGGATGCTAAAAATACACCCATCTATTTTATAAGATTGAGTGTCTAGCGAATACTTGGATACGTATTGGTAAGTTATAACGAGGGTCTTTTACAAGCCAAAAGCAGTCTTAACTGACAAAAATATTTGATCTGTTGTAGCCAATACATTTTCCTTTGTGTAAATATGGGATTAGTTTTTCACTTTTGCATTGAGTTTTAACGTGGTGACTCGCTATTTACACCTGAGTGTAGTGTTTAGTATTCAGTAAGGAATGTTTTTTGACAAAGATGCATAATACCTTTGGTTTTGATAAATTACAGAATATGTATACTAGAAAGAGCATTGTTCTTGTTATTCCTTTTGCTTGTTGAGGATAATTTTTTGTAGAATTGGGAAAAGAAAATCGCCGTCTGGTTTCTTTCATGGAATTCAAAACGTGACAAAAAATCAGCTGCGATGCAAGAAGAGAGAGGGGAAGACGAGAAGAAGAAGTAGTAGAAGAAGAAGAAGAAAAAGAAGAAGAAGAAGTAGAAGAAGAAGAAGAAGCAGCAGCAGCAGCAGCAGCAGCAGCAGCAGCAGCAGCAGCAGCAGCAGCAGCAGCAGCAGCAGCAGCAGAAGAAGAAGAAGAAGAAAAATAAAAAGGAAGAAAGAAAGAAAGAAAGATTTATCCAAAAGAGATAAAATAAATTAGAATATAATTCAGCGTACTTTCTCTTAATCTTTTATTAATGATAGACTTAATAGACTCTAAAATAACTTTTAACGTCAAATCAAGGGAGATTAGTCATGATGGATCACTAAGTGTTTCGTTAATATGAAGCAACTAAAAAGTCATAAAGTCCAAAAGCACAGACCCTTTGAGGATATTTGATTGATTTCAAGCTTTTCCCCTAACAAATTCGAGACCGGTGGACTGCTAAGACAATTCAATAAAATTAACTATAGAAAATATACAGTCTTGACAAAGACTGCTATATGAAGTCAGGTTCATCAGCGTGGGAGTTAATGGTAATATTTTTTCTAAATTGCTGTCTGGGATGTCCTTTTAGTTTTATTAAATATATGAACACTTTGGTCAGGGGGGCAACCAATGGCGTGAGGAGGGGGGCGAGGGGTGGTGGCCACCCTCCCAAAAATTTTGGGATCGAGCCTTTTTTGCTTTGATGTATGATTTCAATGCCAGTGGCGTAGGGAGGGAGCGGCCACGTGTCCCCCAAACCCCCCACTTTTTGCCGTAATTAGTTTTTATTCTCAGCTAGGTGCCTCCCCAGATCCTGGGTCATCGCTACGCCACTGGGTCAACATGTTGATATAACACGCTTATGGGAATGAGGTACGAGTAGTACATGCAAGGGAGGGTCGGGAGGAGGGGGTCATAACCGGGGGGTCACAATCTGCTATTCATTTCACTGATAATCTCAGGATTAATCAGTATCTGCCCCTCCTCCTGATCTAGGTAACGACGCGGTCCGTTTTTAATTATAGAAACACTTATCTTAACGATAACCCGATGTGGGAGAATGAAAGCTTATAGGTATGCGAAACAGTGGTCAGGATTCCGAAGAATAGCCTCTAGAATCATGTAAAATGCTTTCTCGCGTAAGTTCCCCTTTTCTGAATGTACGAACAGTATATCTACTCTACTATATCTCTCCAGAACTAGCTGAGTTCACTAACACTTTAATTTCTACCTGCTTATCTGACTGCAAAACTCGTAACTTTGACAATGTGAAATCTTGGCCAGTGAGCGCCGATATCATGGTAGCCCTGTGCCACAGGTTTTTCTTTTGACTCTGCTCTACTGAATTGATGTAAATAATTAGCCATTTCTTACTGTTTCTAGCGCCATTGAACTGCGTGAAATGGCGGGGGGGGGGGGGGGGGGGGAGGGGGTGTACTTCGGGGCGTTTCATACGGGGATGCTCCTCCCGAAATCTCGACCCCTTACCCTTTTATATTATTTTATCTCGATTTTGTCCACAATGCTTATATGTTCCAGTACACTTTCGTGCTGGAATTTCAATTTTTCTACATATAAATACATTTACATGGGGGGGGGGGGGGGGGGGGAGGGGGAGGGGGTGTACTTCGGGGCGTTTCATACGGGGATGCTCCTCCCGAAATCTCGACCCCTTACCCTTTTATATTATTTTATCTCGATTTTGTCCACAATGCTTATATGTTCCAGTACACTTTCGTGCTGGAATTTCAATTTTTCTACATATAAATACATTTACATGGGGGGGGGGGGGGGGGGGGAGGGGGAGGGGGTGTACTTCGGGGCGTTTCATACGGGGATGCTCCTCCCGAAATCTCGACCCCTTACCCTTTTATATTATTTTATCTCGATTTTGTCCACAATGCTTATATGTTCCAGTACACTTTCGTGCTGGAATTTCAATTTTTCTACATATAAATACATTTACATGGGGGGGGGGGGGGGGAGGGGGAGGGGGTGTACTTCGGGGCGTTTCATACGGGGATGCTCCTCCCGAAATCTCGACCCCTTACCCTTTTATATTATTTTATCTCGATTTTGTCCACAATGCTTATATGTTCCAGTACACTTTCGTGCTGGAATTTCAATTTTTCTACATATAAATACATTTACATGGGGGGGGGGGGGGGGGGGGGAGGGGGAGGGGGTGTACTTCGGGGCGTTTCATACGGGGATGCTCCTCCCGAAATCTCGACCCCTTACCCTTTTATATTATTTTATCTCGATTTTGTCCACAATGCTTATATGTTCCAGTACACTTTCGTGCTGGAATTTCAATTTTTCTACATATAAATACATTTACATGGGGGGGGGGGGGGGGGGGAGGGGGAGGGGGTGTACTTCGGGGCGTTTCATACGGGGATGCTCCTCCCGAAATCTCGACCCCTTACCCTTTTATATTATTTTATCTCGATTTTGTCCACAATGCTTATATGTTCCAGTACACTTTCGTGCTGGAATTTCAATTTTTCTACATATAAATACATTTACATGGGGGGGGGGGGGGGGGGGGGAGGGGGAGGGGGTGTACTTCGGGGCGTTTCATACGGGGATGCTCCTCCCGAAATCTCGACCCCTTACCCTTTTATATTATTTTATCTCGATTTTGTCCACAATACTTAAATGTTCCAGTACACTTTCGTGCTGGAATTTCAATTTTTCTACATATAAATACATTTACGGTTGTGAACTTCCTTATTCTTGGGCACACGCTAATTGTGAACGGCCAGGAGGTTATCTACACAATTAGCTAGTGGTAGTAATAGACCTGTAAAGGTCAAGAGTGAATAAGATATAAATAACATATGAATATGTAACAATAGAATAATGTTAGAATAAGGTAAGTTATATATACACAAAAATATACTATATATAAAATGTATATATATATATAATATATGTATGTATAAAATGTATATGTATAATATATATAAGGAAAAGGACAAAAAGAGCTCTGATCGAAAAATTATATAATTACTAAAATTTATAGAGATGTATTGAGTTTAAAGATAGGATTTTACTGGTTAATATATGATTCAATTATATTCATTAATAGCTTTTTTTGAAAATAGATTTTCTTGATTTCTTTACTCTTCATCAAGAGAGTTCCAAATTGTTGCACCAGTAAATTTCACATTGAATTTTACATAATTGGCCTTAGCATGTGGAATTGTATAATTTAATTTTGAAGCAAATCTAGTATCATTATAATTATGTCTTTGACTGGCCGAAATGAGAAGAAGCTATCCAAGATACTATGGAGATAATCATGATGAAAGTCATACATGAAACTAGCAGGTTGGTACGTAATGAGATCATGAAATTTTAGAATTTTAAGGTTAATGAAGCCAGGGTTTGTATGATCTCTAAAATCAGCAAATGTCATAAGCTTTATAGCTTTTTTCTGTAGAATAAGAAGAGGATTTACATTTGAAGCATATGTGTTTCCCCATACTACAACACCATCAGTGAGATAGGGGTAAATAATAATAATAATAATAATAATAATAATAATAATAATAATAATAATAATAATAATAATAATAATAGATAAATAAGCGAATAGTACAGGCTAATGAGAATACTCTTAGTGACCGTATGACGTAACTTAGCTAATATCCCAATACCACGTTTTATTTCGCTTACTATCGAGAAAAGACCGCGCGCACTGATAATACTCATCAGTTTTGTTCTAAGTTTATGGTATTTCGTTTGGGTTAGTTAAATATGTATAATGACGTATTACCTGGTAACTATTCCAAAAAATGTCGTTTATTTTTTTTCACTTTTTAAGTGATAATTAAAAAGCATTTTTAATGTGATCATTAAAGTCAAAAAGAAAAGCACAAATCATCACCGAAATTCCATCGCCATGATGTCTACACCATGATATAAGTATTAGACAGGTTATCCCAAAATAGCAGGAAACTTCACAAAGCACACTGAGAAATGACGTCAAAGGGCACTATTAATTAGCAACTCCTTGCGCGTGCGCAGCTCACCCTGGGCATGCATTTTGGGAGCCAGCAAATCCAACAATCCAATATGGCTGCCGATTGACGTGAGTTAAAGCTATAAAGGAATTGGTGTGCTTTATTTTGAGCCGGAGGAGGCTGTAAGCTTTAACGTATTATACTCCAAAGCCATGTATTTCAGTAAAAAGATTACATGAGCTAATTCTTTCATCCTCGAACAAATTAAAGCTATAGAAAAATATTGGTTAATCCGATATTATATGATAGATTCTCACGTGCGCTCCGATTGGTTTACGTACCGCTCGTGATTTCTATTAGAAACCTTTTTCGTGTCCAAGAGCTCCAGCCGTGTTATCAGAGAAAAGAAAATACATAAAGCGTACTCATGAGTTTATATCACAATGTGGAGTTACCATTTCACCAGGCACTTCTATCTTAGCTTTTATCTTTAATCATTTGGAATCGAGACTCGACGAAGGTTTCGCAATTTGCCTTATCATAATATCATTGTAATTATCGGTGAACCCTGTCTTAGAATTCGAACTTTTCGGCTTGGTTGTACTATGTTTCAACGCTGTGTCTACAGTCAGTACAATGCCCGGCAGCCAAGAACGGTCTTGTTTCAAATGCTTTAAAAATAGCTAGACTCAATAACGTTTTCCTAAAAAAAGTTAGAAACCTCTTCTTTTGGCGCCTTATTTTTCCTTTTCCGACTGATCTTACGTTCGACATTCTGCCTTTGATTTTCTACATAAATTCAGCATAAATGCATATATATCCCGTGGGGGAGGTACTAGGGGTGGTTTAGTGATGGGGATGATCCGCTGGGATCCGAAGACCCTGACCCTATCTAAGACAAGAATATTTCTAAAAAAACATACCCTGTTCAAGACACAACAATGTAACATATAACCCTATCTAAGACTGGAGAGAAATACTATAACCTGAATACGCCGGCACAGTGGAAGAGAACTAGTTTAAAAAAAAAGAAGTTAAAATTGAATGCCCTATCTTAGAGACTTGAAAACGCTAGTACCCCATTACCTATACAATAATGATCCCTATTCAAGAAATAACATGGAAATCGCATACCCTGTCTAAGACCAAAATCTCGAAAAACCATACCTTATCCAGCGGAACATGTGGTCCGACTCAACATCCAAAGAACAGAAATGAATTGTAAAGGAATTGTTAGGGGAATAGAAAGTTATAATACTCGAGGAGGTACAGTGTGCAAGAGCTGCCAATAATGTGAAAAAGATGTGCCACCTCTAAAGAAAGAAAGTAATAATACTCTAGAGAAAAGGGGCCTGAAATCCAATGAACTGAAGTGTGATTGAACAGATAACATTTGTGAAAATGTTTTGCCATCCTTCTAAAGCAAGAAAGTAATAATGCTCAAGAGAAGTGGCCTGAAATTTAAAGAACTGAAGTGTAATTGAGCAGATAACATTTGTGAAAATGTTTTGCCATCTCTCTAAAGCAAGAAAGTAATAATACTCAAGAGGAGTGGCCTGAAATTTAAAGAACTGCTAAGTACGTGTGCACTAATAACTATAAGCAGCAGGGGCGCTTCCGTAGTGTCTGAGTAACTGTAAAAACCTTCGCTTTTATCTTCTTAAACCAGAAATAAAGATTTTACTCAATCACACTATTGACCACGTTCTGAATCTGTTCTTATCCAGCTCAAACCAACCAATGATTGCAATTAATCTTTTTTGTTTACAAACCACTAAAAACATCATATCGGGTTTTACTGGGAATTAATAATGATCCCCTACAAATCCGAGATAAAAGAGAAAGCTGGATTCAACTGGCCTAGAATAGATTTTCAAAAATTAAGTAGTGTTTTGACAAAGGAATAAGAATTATACAATACTACAAATCTTGCAATACTAGTAGAAATGGAGCCTTACTTACAATCATATTAGAAATGGAGAATTGATATATATTTTCAACTAAGTCCTGAATGTAGACTTGCCACAAGTCGACAACTTTTTCTTTTTTTTTCGGCTTTCAGAAAAAAAGACCTCTCGCAAAACAAAACGGACTTTGAGAAAATCTTTCCTGAATGTTATAACACAAATTTTCAATTGTAGTTTGATTTCTTGGTACTGGTTCTTGTACCTCACATACAAATACGGGGGAAATGTGTAGTATACAGAGTGAATTAAATTGTACTTAACCCGCGATACAAAAATTACTTGTTTATGCGAAAAGTCAAATAGACACAAAAGAAAACAATGGAAATACTGATCTACTAACCTTTGTTTGACCATACACTAACTATTTGACAGGGTTAAGTAAATTATTCTAATAAAAAGTATATAGAAATCACTGAATGATGAAAAAGGATCGAGTCTGATGTGAAGTTACCTGAAAAGGATCAAAAAACAAGGCGAATTCCTAAGCCTTGTCGCGACAACTGATTCTGCATGCCTCATCATATACAGTTTATTGATCAGTCACCAAGTCAATTACATATATTTCTAGAGAGTTAGTAATTAATAGATTACAACTAACACCTATTAATACGATGCTGGTGGCCTTCCATTAATGTTATAGGATATCGTCGTCCAGTGAAAGAGAAAGTTTAATTTTGATTCGGCATGTCCATTGCCTTTGGTAGCGATAAACGATAACGAATCCACATATTTTACGTGTTTGTTTTACCCCGGGGTGGGATTGGTCCTCATAATGAGAAAACTGATTGGATAGCTATCTCTTTTCCTATCGCTTTTTACCTACGTTAGAATATTTAAGCGGGCGTCCTTGTTGGTAATTAAGTCAGTTATATAGAAATACCAAAGATTGTTATTATTGAGATATCTATGAATTGAGTAGGAGGAGAAGCTGAGTTTATTGGTTTTAGAATAAGAAGGAAAATACTGTTAGATTTTTAGAATTAACGTCATGAAAATAATGAAAATCTGTTATGATCTATATTCTTTATCTAAATGCTCCTTCAAATTCACTCAAATACTTACTAGTAATTAGAATCAACAGAAAAGAAAGCATTGCGTGTGTGAACTAAGTAAATCCTGCCGTTCACCTCATTTAGTTTCATTAAAGTCAAGCCAGCCCCTGTAGTTTGAGAGCTTGATATTTCCATTAACTTTTATCCCACATTAACTACTGTAATTAAAGCACCTCTTTACACTAGACTACGCGGAAATTCCTATTTTCGTTTACTTTTGATCTAATTTTAGTTTTCATACTAGTGCGTCATAAAAAATGAAAGTTAATTCACAGGATGAACTGCATGGCGTCTAGCCTACTGGTCGCAATCAGGAGATTGCCATGGTGCTCGCTGAAGAACTCAAAGAAGTGTGCTGAAATGATCGTTCACTACGAGACTGATTTTCATTATCTTACTGGACTGAGTTGTTTGGAAGACGCGTTTTTCTCCCGCGGTTGATATTGAATATGTTGTTAAAAGTTCAAAGTCTTAGCTGAAACTGCATATGTGCAACGACATTGTGTCTGGAGAAGATAATGAATAACACTTCCTCAATTATTCTAATTTACTAAATAACTACTTTTTCATATTTTTTTGTTGTTGTTGTTAATTCTTATATCCACTTTTTTTTATATAATTTTTTTCTATGTCTTTTTTTTCTATTTCGCTGCTTCGATTTCTACTTTCATGTATATTTTCCCCAATTTTATTCCAATATAACTTTTTAATTTGACATGGTATCGTAGCATAATATTATTGTTATATTTTTTCATTTTTATTTCTATTTCCATTGACAAATAATGACAATTAGAAGCAAATAATGACAACTGCTGAGCCGATTTCATTCTCTTTCGAATTCTTCCACCCTGCGTCACTAACGACCTTAAAAGCAACTCGAAATCTAGAACGGGGACGTGGGACCCGAGGTTTCAGAATTGTAATTTAATGATGGAGGAAGATCTGGAAATAGGTGTTACTTCTTGATCCAAGGCGTGCGAAAAGGATATCGTCTTTTCTCGTTCAGATGCTGACGGTTCTTTAAGGTCCCTACTTTAGTGACTGATACCACTTCAAAACCTACAGATTTTCCCACTTTTTCGACCATTCCCATTTTTACTTCCGCTTTTATTCGAACTTATAATTTGTATTTTGGTTTAGATACTGATTACTACCACTGAAAAAAAAAACAATTTATCGTTCCGATCCTGAGGTAATGACTTATATATCATTAGTTTACTTCAAAACAAATTAATTTTCCCATTTTTTTACTTTCATTTTTAGTCCCAATTTCATTCAAAATATATACTTTGTATCTCGGTTTAGAAGTAAATAATGATAACTGACATGGAAATTAAAGAAATTATCTTTCTTCAACTCCTAATGTAGTAACTGATACTTGATTTGACTTGATTTTACTATAGTAAGATTTTCATTTGTGTGTGGCAATCAAATAACCAATGAAAACGCCAACGAACACACTGATCACTCAAGCAAACGAAAAAGAAGAGAGAGAAAGAGAGAGAGAGAGAGCGAGAGAGCGAGAGAGAGAGAGAGAGAAAGAGAGAGAGAGAGAGAGAGAGAGAGAGAGAGAGAGAGAGAGAGAGAGAGAGAGAGAGAGAGAGAGAGAGAGAGAGAGAGAGAGAGAGAGAGAGAGAGAGAGAGAGAGAGAGAGAGGGAGAGAGAAAAGAACGTCTACAATCTCAGCGCCATTTAAATTTCAATCAAACTTTCACCTGCATTACTTGTAAAAATGATTTAAACCAAACACTAATCACATACATCATATATGCATTGTTTTACTTACATAGTGAAACAGGGACAATAGCTCGCGGGAAGCCTACCGATGCCACTGATAGACCTCAAATGAACACCTCGAACTTGAAGGCACGCGATTCAAACTGAATGAACTACACGACTGGGATTTTCTCTCTTCAAATCATGGCCCCTACGACGAACATTATTACCGAGAGAAGCAAAATTAATTTTAAAAATAAGGCTTTTAGCCACGGAGTCACAGAGAATGGGCTTCCTACTGGGACAATAGACGTAACAAGAATATTTGAGTATTAAAGCACTCGGGATACCACTTAGTCCAGTGTAGCCTACTGTGAATGCGATGGCTTTTTGTGGAAACATGTTCAAACATAAAGAAAACAAAGAAAGTAGCTAGTAGTGGATTATTGATGCCTAGATAATAAACTGTTAAAAAACATTGGGTTTTAACATAGATATTTTTTTTAAACAAAAAAAAGTATTTATAACGTGTTGTTTGCGCACGCAAAAATCGACTTTGCGTAAATTGATTTTTAATAAAAACGTAAGTTTGAGAAACTCTAGGGTAGCACGTTTTTTTAGTCGGAACACATTTTGCGAAAAAAAATCTGAGGAAAATAGTTTAATAAAATAGATCATTTCAAAGAGAATATAGGCATATTTTGAAATTATTTTGGGTGCGAGGTTAAAAGGAAAATAAAAAATCACAATTTTTTCTCAATGGAGGCCTTGCATCCAAGATAATTTGGAAATGTGCCCATAGCCTCTTTAACTCTATTCTTAGGTGAGTTATGGAATACTCTTATAGACGGGCAAAAACTCGGGAACCTCTAGGATATATATATATCCGGCAAAATTTTATGGCAAAAATTACGTCTTGGATTTTATTTCTTTCACGCTGAGAATTTTTCGTAGCATTCAACATGATTCAACGCATTAGTTCGATTTCCAACGCATGTTTGGATAACTATTAATACCAACACTTTTCTATATCTTGATAAAGCAAATATCGAAGAGTGTAATTAACTTTTTTCCAGTTTCTAATTGGATTGTTATCGACTGGTATCGATAGTACGGTGCGAGAAATGCAAACATTGAACGGATATTCAAGTAGCAGGAAGCAGAGATAAGACTATAACTCATCAATGTGTGCTTGAAGCTACGGATATTGGGATCAAATGTTCGAAAAATTAAATGTTAAAGTTATTTTAGGTTAATCCTTTAGGGCCCTATTGTAAGCTACGGCCCCGTCCACACTAATACTTTTCCCTCGAAAATGCATTCTTCTCGATGACCTTGTATCTACACTAAAATGATCGCCGGAGAATCTGATAGTTTTCATCAAAAACGCATACAATGAAAAGGTATTATTATTATTAGTAGTATTATTAGACGTAAACGGAGCGTTCGAAAACGCATTAATGCTCGTGTACACTAGCAATTTTGTCGCGCGACTTGAAGGGAGATTTCAACGACGATTTTATCGAACCCCAAATCGCACGTGTACTGAAACGGCCTGCAATTTTATGGCGATTTTACGGCAACAGATCGCAACCGAGTCGCCACCCATTCGAACATGCTCGAAATTTAGTTCAACTTGCGGCGATTTTCACTTGACAAATACCAAAAATGCTGCCGTGCCTATACCCCCCTTGGGAGAAACAAATGCAAGTTTCGAGCACGAAAGTAAATTTGGAGATGGAGGATGACCGGCCGATGGCAAAAGAAAGGCAAGTCCTAAACAGGAAAAAAAACATTTTATCCGATGGCCGTTAGAAAAAGAGACACTGCTTTTTAGGAAATATCGCAGCAAGTTTGCAATAAAATCACTGGATGTTTACATTTGCGATGAAGATTGCAATAAAATCGCCCTTGAAATCGCAGCTCAAGTCGAGCGACAGAATGATTGCTAGTTTGCGCAGGCCTTTATATTGTGAACGGATCCAAGATTTCTCACGATTTCTATGGTTGCAACTTGTCTCGCGAAAAAATTTTTTTTTTCAAGCTGCATAAGCTTTCTGGTATTTTTAAATTTTGCGTTGCAGAAAAACGGTAGAGCCGGCTAGTCTTTACTTTCTGCAACTTGCAACAGTTTTGTTTTCTCGATACGAGTTACAACGGAGCTTGCGCGTGTATCAGTCTCTTGCAAATCCTGCGACAATTTTGTTTGCGAGAAAAGTTGCAAGAGAAATCGTAGCGAACTTGTGCGTGACTGTATCAATCTCTGGTAGCCTTCAACAATTAGCGTGTAACCGCCTTTAGTAACAAGTGATGAAACTAAGCTTAAACCAACCAACCAACGTCGGTCCAAGTTTGTCCTTCATTAAGGACAGACACTGTAGGATCGATTCCTTATAATTTTCAAGTTAGCAACAAGAAATTACTCTTTGGGATGGAAAGTGTATGGAAGTGGTTGTCCTTACCAATAAGCTTATACACTGATGGAACAAACATTATCTTAGACTCGAGTTCTCTCTTAACTTCTTAACCCCTACTGTAATCCAGGCTACCTGCAAATGTGCGGGTGAAATAAACTATAATTATTATTATAATTAATAACGGTAGTGACTGAATTAACTACAAATAAATGAATGAAACGACTGAAACTACGAAAATAGAGCACAGTATAGACTTTTTCGACAACCTTTTTTGAAATAGGTGTATATGTCTAGAATAGAGGAGTGAAATGAGGAAAATGTTTTCTTATTATATTAACTTTTCAGTTTTGATACGAAAAGAAAAAAAAAATTGAAAATAGATAAAAAGCCAATTAAAATTTTGGTGATTTGGCGAGGGTTTTGGAACCCGGTAAATTTTCGACTTGAAAAACTCCTTGGAGGAAATCAGGAAGGAAGGAAAGATAAAACTAGTGTATTTGAAAAAAAACTTCTTAATAACCAGGCGAATAAGAGATATAAAGACTAGTACCAAGAAACGCATTACAGATTCTTTGCCTACAGTTGCCTTTTCGAAGAAATGACTCGGAAGCGCGAGTGCGCACTTTTGGTAGTTATAAAGTTCCCGCCAAATACACAGGAAGCCCAAAGAGAGTCACATCGAATGGACATGGAATGATTATGCAAATGTCTTTTCTATTATCCCGATATAAGACAAAACATTTCGACTTTTCTAGTCTAACATAATAAAATATAACACACATAATACTGTATAATGTATACTAAATATAACAATACTTAAAATAGAATCTTGCAGTGAATCATAGTCGGGATGGGCGGCTGTCTTATTATTGCATTTATCCAGCATAGCATGAACAACTTGCTAAAACTAAACAACTATTGTTAGAACAGCTGTATCGTGCTAATCATAGCACCACACCATGAATATTCAGATTTGAACTTTATTCCGAGGCAATGAAGCTTGAAAAAAGAACAACACGAAGATCAATGAATAGAAAAATGTTTAGCTAAATTTTATCATCTGTTTCATCATTTCAAACTGATTTGATTGGCTCGTCCACTTTCCGCATAGTACAAGATAATAGAGACCTGTATAGGTTCAAAATGGTAACAGATGAGTTTTGAGATCCTGAACTCCATGACGCTTTCCACTGCTGAATGATCACATATCTATTAGTAATCAATTATTCAAGTTTCATTGTATCTGAATTGCCGACATAGATGATTCAGAGGGCTCCTACGTGTTTGATGATCTGACCCAAGTATTGTTAACACGTACACCATGTGGACTGTGAGAGCCCCCTGCGACTTTGTTATTGATAATACATCTAAATATAAACGATTCGGCTTTAGCCCATCCTATTCATTCATAAACTATTTTGACCGCCTATTCTTATTATTATCAACATCAACAGCCCAGTTTTGTAATTTAATTTTTGAATTGTATAAGTTCAGCTGCATAAGAATTCATCTTTGAAATAGTGTTGTTGTTTTAGAGACACTGCTACTTCTTCCCTTATAGCAACAGCGATCGAATCAGTACGAGACTAGCTTTGGCCGGTTGCTTAAAAATGTCAAGGGCATGGTGATATTTGACTTTTGACTCCTGGTTTGTTTCATGCATGCCTTTTTGTTTAATTTTCAGTTGTCCAAACTTAGCACGTTTATTATTTGTTTTCCACATAGCCTCCCTCTATTAACTATTTTCTAAAGATAGTTGAACTGGAATCATGTCAGAGGACATGGTTGAAACCTGCACCTTTTATAATCAATACCGAGTAAAATTAATGGTTGTCATATTCACCACAGGTTCCGTTGAACACAGTTTAATAAAGTTTTAGCCTTGTAGGGTTAAAGCAAGTATGATGCCATTCATTCAATCATTTTGTCAAAACCTCATGGTAAAAATATAGTTTTAATCAGTGAATAAGAAACAACCTTAATATACAAAAGAAAGTATGAACAATTTTACTGAGTAATTTTTAAAGATTTATCGAAATTTAAACCTCGTGATATTTAATGTATAATATATAACTGCAACATGCATTTAAAAAGAAACACTGATTCTAAAAACTTCTTCGTGATGCAATACATTTTCTGTGGCACTCGGCGAAATCCAATCACTCTAATAATCAGTATTTTACTGATAAATGCAAACATAGGGAACATCTAAATAAAGGGAATAATGTTTCATTTATGATGGTTTTGTGATCAGTTACCGCAAAAGGCAAAACATTATGGGGAATCTATATGGCACGCATAGGTTTAATAGCCAATGTGCATGAGCTCGAAATTATAGCACAAAGCGTGTTGGGAAAGTGAGTTCTTACGCTTTTTTGGCTCCTCTAAAAATTCATCTGACAATTTTTCCTCCGACATTTTCTATGGAAATAAAATGATTTCAGCAGACGAAAATAACAGATTAATTTTTTTCTGGTAGTTCCTTTGATTTGCCTGTTGCATTTTTAAAGAACTCACTTTCCCAGAGCTGAGAGCTTTGTGAACTTTGATGCACATTGCCTATTTGCCTTTGTTTATTACTAATTTTATCAGTGTATATATTAGGTTTTATTAGTTTTGATCCTCTTGAACACTTTGTATGACAATCATAAAGACCATTTCATCCTATTCGATCATTTTTTTAATGTATCTTAATTAGCTTTTTTTGTATCTCCGACAGAAGTAGCCGAAGTCACTTCGTCATCAACCTGCTTAACAAACGACATACTAGTTAAACGCTTCCGATAAATCAATAGTGCACTAGTCAAATATCGCTTAATTTTTCAGTCATTCTGTTCTTACACATATTGCCCATAATACATTGTCGACGGTTTGCGGGTAACCAGGGCAAAAACCGCATATATATTATGCTGAAGGCTGGTAAGAAGATATTTAAATGCATCTCACGATAATTAAAGATGTATAGAAAACAGCTAGAAACAAAAATATAGAAGACTTTTACACAAATATATTCATGAAGCAAATTTTAGTAAGCGTGTCTTCACAAGTTAATACATTTTCTGTGACACTAAACTTCTTGATTTATTTTCTGAATGTGGGGAAATAATTAACTCAGAATGAATTAACCACTCATGATAATCAACATTTCACAGATAAAAGCAGGTATACTAGTGTACACTCGATCGAAGAACATTTAATTTGATGATGCTTTTTGACCGATTATCCCAAAACCGCAACGTATTATGGGCAATGTGAAAGTAAGGAGTTTAATTTTTGTTGGTTAAGGTTATAGACCAGTAGTTAGTAGTTAGAGGTATAGAGAGAGAGAGAGAGAGAGAGAGAGAGAGAGAGAGAGAGAGAGAGAGAGAGAGAGAGAGAGAGAGAGAGAGAGGAGGACCCTTATGTAGCGTAGCAACTGGGGGATCTTCCTCCTACGCATTTTACTTCCACCTGTTTTTTTTTGTTTTTTTTCTATATTTTTTTATTTTTTGCTCAAAATTTACTCGGCTCCAAATTCGTCCCCTCTGTCTGTATCAACCCCATAATGTTTCGTTTTCATTGCTATCATACAACTCCCTTTAAAACAATCCTGGCGTGATCCGCCCCTGAGTCTTTTACTATGCATATATGTACTAAGGTCATCTGCGTAATTTCATTTCTGTCACTAATTTCCTCGGATTTCTGATAAACCGGCTACTCTATTAGGCGTATCAGCTATTCTTATCACTGTGTTATAGATACTTTGCGACTTATGGAGATAGTTAAAGAAAATTCCATTTAGGGCTTAGCAGCTAGTACTAAAATAGAGATTGTACTACTCTTCTTTCTAATGTACCAATACAGAGTGTTAACTGTCAGTGTCATTGATTGACCCAAATTATGAAATAAGAAGGCTGTCTTACCAAGAAACTATCGTCAATCATAACTATATTTTTCTCGTCTAGAACACCAACGACATGGAATTCGCTCTTCTGGTCTTAACGAAAACTTACTGTAGCTTTATCACTGACGCAGTTCAACAGTTGTTACTTTGGTAACAATTTTGTTAGGGTCAGAGTTAGAGTTAGCACGCTGTTTTACCGACTTACTTTTACAATTCATTCTGAACTGATATCTGCCATTTCAAGCGAATCAAATTCTTTAGAGGAAAAGAACACTAACCTTGGCGCAAAAGAAATAAGTAAATTCATAATAATGAACTGACCTTAGTTTAGAAGCCAGGATGGCGTTCGACGCAGAGCTAGAATTCTTGTGCTGTACTATCAACTGCTTCAAGTAAAAAGACGACGAGATCGCCTGAGGGAATATTAGGTCATCACGTCCGATATGGCTAGATCGTATTTGGAATTATTTATCTACTACGGATTGAGGATACAAGGTTATAGCTCAAGTACCTTATAAAATGCTTGCTACAACAGCCAACATAAGGTTATAGATATGATGCTAATCTGAATATGAAGTATGAGTGGGTAATAAAACACCCGTTTGGGAATGAATTTTTGTAATGAGTGATACAAAATAATAAGGGAAATCTGATTCCACACATTGGGTGTTTTTCCTTCTAGGGATTCATGACAGGGTTTATTAATAGTTACTGAGATCGATGATCTTCCTGATCAAAAGAGCTCTACACTTTGATAAGACGAGTTAAGAACTGACTAGTCGAACAGTCTTAAAGCTTTCCTTTGTACGGAAAAATCCTATCAAAATACCGAAGCTTTTTCTAGACTCATATGTACTATCGAGACAAACAACTCGGAAAAGAGAACTTTAACCAATACACCTGTTAAGTCTTACAGTTTAAGGAAGTGGTTTTATGAAAATCATCGGCACCTTTGATCATTATTTTTAGTGTTATTCCCGCATCCTCTGATCGCTTAAACATATTCAGAATCGATTAGCTAGGGTGGAATTGCTGGCCACATTTGATCGTTTCGTGATACGAGGTACAAAGCTTGCGGCTTTCAGTTTGCTCGTATTTATAGGCATGTTTTCTTGCGATTGTGACTCGGATGGAACTAAAGTCATTTGAGATCAAGCTAAACGTATACGCTTTCCGTTCTTATGGCATGAAATGATCCAGATACTGGAACTCGAAAGGGGAGGGGAGAGAGTAGAAAGAGAGAGTAGAAATCCCTATTTCTCTTATCAATTATATGAAATCTATGCATTCTCCATTCCTGGGTCCGCCCTGACTCTGAATGCGAATAAAGTTACAGTACTATGATAAGATAGCAATCCATAGCTCATAGCTGAAGTACAGGTCATCAACGCTGCTCTGGGATTAAAGCTTTACCATTTCAGAACACGTGTCACTCCCTTGTTAATAAATCTAGTGTTTTCGGTAAGAATCGAGAACATACATTAATAACGATGAAAAAAAGTAGTTAGTCCCAAACGTAAAACACTTCACTCAAAGTCTGAAAGTGTCCATTACATAGACCTTTGCTGAGATAAGGAACATGCATCGTGGTCTAGCTTTGGTACAAACCGATCTTTTGTTCGCTATGCCTTATAGACCCCTTACAGCACGTCCTCCAAATTGAGCTTTGACGTCACGTGAAAGGGATATATATGGTGTTGTTTGTACTAAAGCTAGATCACAATGCATTGTGTTTTTCGAATTCAGAAAAGGCCTATGCGAAAGCTTAAAACTAGTTGAGGTCGCCTTTGCGATACTTTCTCTAATTTACCAGCTAATATTACTCGTCAAGACAGCTATTATGATACACTACAGTTGATCGTAGTCAGTTCCTCAGAGCCATGAAGTCTGCCAAAAAAAATCTGTTTTTCATAGACTATTTGTATTGGCTGGAAATCATAAATCATGGCAAGATATTGTATCGCAAATATTGGAATTCCTGCCTTGGTTTCATTGTCTATTGACTGTCTGTGAATTAAGCAAACATTTGACAAAAGATCTAATATATTCGTGCGAAAATTGACTCTTGAAGTAAGCCAAGGTCGAAGTGCCTCAATCGAACAAAAGAGAACAGCACTCGAAATCATAAGCAGTTGTAAAATGCCAAGAGTCTTTGAACAATTTTCTCCAAAAGAATTTTTAAAGTTGATAATTCCTTTAGGTGAATTTTTGATTTAAAAAGCAAACAAAAATTCGTAGAAAACCACTGATTGAAACAGTCTAGAAAATATTCCAAAACTGAAAAAAAAAATTCTTTAAATTAAAATGGTGTTACCAATACGAAAAACGATGCATGTATCCTACCTCGATGGCAACCATAGCAACACCATGTCATGATCCCCCCCCCCCCCCCCCAAAAAAAAAGACAGTGCGAAGCCCGAAACTTTTCATCGCAGCATTTTGGACATTGCGCGCCTCATAGCAATTGTTGCAGTGTGTATCCATGGTGATGATGCTGCAGTTTTTCACTGCAACAAAATCTAATTCGCATTGACAGGCGAGAAAACATACATTGCAACATTTATCGCCGTCTCATTTCTTTTTAGTATATCTTTCTATTTCATGAAATTTTGACGCTCAGAAAAAAGATACAAAGAAATATTTCCAGTTGTCAAAAAAAATTAAGTAAACACTGCCCAAAGAATCAAAGAAATTTTCTAGTTGACACGAAAATTCAGTGTATTTTAGAGCAGTAAAGAATCGAGGAAGAAGAAAACTGATAACAAAAGCAAAGGAAGATAATGTCAGTTTTTCGACGAAATTAATCCCGCGAATTGCATAGTAACCTAATTCCTTTAAATCTTGCACTAAAAGCTTTTGCTAGTCCATCGTCTTTAATACAACCGGCACAGCTGAAAATAGCTGGTTTACTTAGTCACTATAAAGTTATCTTCGAAGAATCGATTCATTATGTAGGAGTAAGCATTAATGATAGTATTACGATGGTAAGCAAATACGATTGAGATTAAAGAATTCCAGTGGAATAAATGAAGTTTAAATTGGATTATAAAACTGAAGGGAAAAACGGAAGCGAAAGCGAAAAATAACAATTAAAAATATAGGAAGCAAGGATGTGAGGAAAAAGAAGATAAAATGAATGAAAAAAGAAGGAAGTAAAAAGAAAATAATAACAGGAAAAAATGGAAGGAAAGTGAAAGGACAAGAAAAGAGGAAAAAAAAGAAGTGGAAAAACAGAAAAGATTAGCTAAAAAAAACAACGAAATCTTAAGGACAGAAATGAAATGAAAGGAAATGAAAGGAAAAAGAAAGAAAGAAAAAGGAAAGAAAATATAATAGGAATCAATGAAAAAGGAGACAGTTGCTGTTTGAAATTTCACACCCTTCCTTTTTCTCGATAAATTAAGATTTATAACCAGAAAAACTGACATCAAAAATGATCTACCTACCAAGTAGATCCCCGCTTGTTCGTATCGTTTACTCGTGGCATAACAAACTGTATCATTCCCTTTACCAAGAACACATATCCTTCTGCAAGTCTAGCCAAAACTTAAGCCTTTTAAACTCAAACAAATGCTTAATAGATATCAGGAAACTGGGCTGCAATCTACGAAGACGAATGGTCTCTGCATTAGACAATTCTTCGCTGTGATTGGCTGGAAGCCGGTGTTGGACTCGGTCACTTTTGTTTTTCGCTTTTTAGCTTTTACAGGTTGTCAATAGTGATAGGTATTGTCTAGAGAGGTTTTTGAAATGATTTTCTACTTGATATGAGCACACTTGAAGAAATGAGAAGTTGAGACAACAAACAAAAGATTGATTTTCTAGCGACAAGTAATGAATCGATTACGTCATGATAACGTCACAAGGAAAAAGACCAAACGAGATGTGACAGCCATTACTGACAATCTTTCGAAGTCTTGGAGATCATAAAAAGAGCAGACATCTTAAGCCACTTTAAATTCCAAAGAAATATTGGAATACTTGTCATTCGTACGCGTAGTCAGAGACTATTAATCATTTTTGAACATCGAAAACTTTCCTTCCTCTGTCTGAAACCGAGATCGTTTGAGATTTTTTTAATTTTTTCTCCTACGCGCGCAACTTCAACATACTTTACGCTATTCTGAAGTCAAAATACTGTGTATTTTTCTATTTCATAAAAGAAAGCAGAAAATCATTATGAATACATACCATACATCATTCCAGCTTCACTCTCAGTTCCATTGAAGTGCCAAGTCTTTTCAGCAATAATAATTTGTAGCACTTCCGTTCTCTTTCGTCTAAAGACAAAACAAACATTTTAGTGCAGATTTTGTATTCAGATCTAATGAAGAGCTATAGAACAAGGGTCTTAACAAACAGGGCTTCAAAAAGGTGGCCCTCAAGCAATTAAATGTATAATTTAGGTGTTTTTTCTTTCTTTTATCCCACAGGCAATGCACTCTACTAGCATTAGAGTTCTTCCTCTTTGTAGCACGAGTGGCACGAATAGCGAAATTCGACACGAGCTGTACTACGAAAATGAAAGCTTTGGAACCGAAAGCTCTAAAAGTTAGATATAAGGAATATCGAGTGCGTAATCCCCATAGTTTCCTTCCACAAATGATTAAAATTAAAAATGTTTTTAAATCTATTTTGATCGCATAAACCTAGTTTCTCAGTGAACAATTTAAAACTAACTCGAGGCAATGAAAAGAGAGAGTGATTTTCAATTGAACTGGCTGAGGGTTTCTAATTTTTTTCTCACGAAGTTTTGGACGAACCTGAAAAAAAATTTCTTCGAAAACCGCTTGATCCCAATAAACTGAGCACAATTTCGTTGGACAAGACGTAAGACCAAAAAACTTCTCATTTTCAATTTCTATTATTGGTTTTATATTACTTGGAGTGCTGACACAGTGTTTTCCTTCTCGATCCTTCTTCCACCTGACTGACTAGCTATATTTAGGTGCAATACACCTTAAATTCTACAGCAACAGAGGAAATAATTTCAACTGGATTTATCATGATCTCGCATGAGATAATCATAATCTATAGTGTTTTATAGATCCACTAGAGTCTTAATTAGGAAGTCCTATAATTTCCATATTTTCCAGCCAAAATTAAGGAACTTATATAATTATAAACACGGTATATTTCACAACATACCATATATTTTCTCAAGCACGAAATCCGCTGTTGTATCTATATTTGACTATATTTTCTAAGTGGCGTCGATGTTGACGCACATATAATTTTGCCAAAAATAAAAAAATGAATGAATGAATCAATGATAAATAGGAAAGGAATGAATTAAAAGAGACGAAATGTCGGCGAAGATCGTGAAAGCTCTGAAAAGCGTATTGACCACCAACAGATGATGATTATAGAATCAAGACAAACGTTTTTCTAAACAATACATTTTGGCATTTTTCATACACCACTTGAGAAAAAAATGTTTTTCTTTCTACTCAATCGAGTGAAAGAAAATTCATGAAGTCAATATAAAGTGATCAAACACTGGTATTTTGAAAATATATAAATGAAAAGAAAACAAGTCGAAGGTTAAACTTCAAATGAGTTATTATTGTAGTTATTTATCGATATTTATGCTCTGCAAGCCAAGTCCCATGTTGATTTACTCAAAGAATAGGTGTCGAGCATGCATAACTATCATTTCCGCAAGGAACTCTACTTCATTTCAAATACCATCAACTCCATTCAAGGAATAAATTAAACAGAGTAATTTTGCAACAGAAAAATCGCAAAAAAAGAAGTAGAATCCAGTAGAATTGAATAAATATTTAAACGAAATAAGATGTGGCAATTCAAACATTCTATTTCAAGCAAAAATTCGAAGGAATATTACTAGTCTCACTAGACTATTGATTTTTGAGGCAATGCATTTTAAATTGTATTATTATATCATAAGAGCGTTTTCAACTTTATATTGTTTTACCTGATTGACTACAATGTTGCAAAACTAGTGAACGGAAATAAATTCTCTATTATCACGCATTTGGAGCAAGACATCCCAAATTCAATTAACAATTCAGTATTGACTGACTCCAGTATTTACAGGCGGAGTTTGATCTGGAGCCCAAATAACGACAATTTGTCTACATACATAATCTTAGATTAATAAAGCATATATTCACGGTACCAGTGTTTTCCTCTTCGATAACTAATTGAAGATTTCATATTCAAAGCAAAGTATTAGTAAAACTATTTTAAGAACAACGACATGCCAGCTGTCAATAAACCGTGAAGATTGTCATCCACAGCAATATAAACGAATGTATACACACTTTAGACTTAATTTTTTCAAGTTTAACTACTTCAGGAATAAATATTTGATAAGTATTGGCCATACAGTTTGTAAGAAAACAATTCAACACTAATTATTTGTAGTTTAGAAGAGATAAATATAGTTATTGGCCATAATAATTAAACAAGTTAGTACACTGTTGGAATACAAACCAAACTCAGCCAAATATGTCTCAATTCTTTACCTTTCCTTATGGTGAACGTTCTGCTTATTCTTTACACAATAATATCATGTGATATAGCCAAATGTATGCTGCAGTCAGTGGCACTGTTTTAGCAAAAGCCTCTTGTCTTCAAAAGCGAAGCTGTAACTATTTCTTTCAACCGGTGAAGAAGATGTAAATCATGCTAAACACATGTGACGGGGCCGACAACATGGGGACTGGGCACTAATCGTTGCCCACCCAATGGACCAAATCGGATAAGTTCTTTTAAGACCTGGTTGAAAGACTTAAAAGTTTTCACTTAACGTTTCTTTACGTTAAGCCGTAAGTTTTTCCGCGAATTAAGGATATATCACAATCCTTATGCAGATTTTCTTGAGCCGTTGTAAGATTAGTATCCCAACATCAATTAACCCGTTTTGCCGTCCGTTAGTCCTCGTACGCGCATGGCCAAACTTTGCGAATTTTCATCCAATCGCTGATGGTCCTGATGTGATTTGCCGGTACGTATGTCAAAAAGGCGTCTTCCGACTGTCTCCCTGAATGGATATCAATGCGAATATCCCCAAACATTCTCACTACAATTATATATGGCATATAAAATACGGGGGGTGGTTGGTGGCTGACCGATAGACCAGACATAAGGGTTGGAATTTGTCAGTTTCGTTTAGTGACCAACCACAGATTAGCGTATTTAGATGTACTCACTAATTAAAAATTTCCACTGCCTCCATAAAATTCAACATGTGAGTAAAAACTGAGTTGTGTGTTGTAGTTGTTGAGTGGTAGTTTATAAGAATTTGTACGTATGAAAACTGTGTTGAATGACAAACGCTAAATCTCCAACACATTTTCCTATATAAATCCTTATAAAATATTCGATCTGACATAAATTTAACATGATTCATGTGCAGGTGCAGTCAATCAAGTCTACTTCAGCAACTAGCTCCATTCAGTCTTATCAGGACAAGCTGACAATAACAGAGAGCATCTGTCAAGAAGACTAAATCACTCCGGTTCTGATCGAATTCTCTTAATTTATAGTTGATTGGATTAGAAGAAATTTCGGGTTGTTCTTAAGAGACAATTTGGTATAGCGAATTAAAAATACCCGACGGTATAATCAAAATTGACGTTTGAGATTTCAGATCCAATTTAGTTTTATTTTTAGTGTTCTTTATGAAAAAGTACTTTCAAGTGGAACGTTGATTGGTTCAGCGATAACACTCGGATTAGGAACTGCCAAAACAGAAGAAATTTAGACCGACCTCTTGAGTGACTGAATGCCTCTAAGACTGCTACTGACACATGAATCTTTAGTAAAAAAATATGATATTTTATCTTTACTCTGAAAAAACCTCTGGGCCGTGATGTAAGTGAGGGCACGGCTCTCTCACAGATCGAATTGGAATTCCGGCAGCGTACATGTTCGGCTTTGCGGAGGGAGGACAATCGAAGAACCCGGAGAGACCTAAAGGCTGGTCCTCACTAGTGCATAAGCACAAGCATAAGCAGTGGCATAAGCACAAGGATCAAAACGTTCCGTTCTTCTTATGCCTGTGCTTATGCTTATGACGCTGAAACATCCAGTGAGGACATACTCTCTTATGCTTATATCGCTAGTGAGAACCAGGTTTAACAAACTCTCTGCTCACCTGCAAAGACCCAGGAATCGAACCCGAGATCCAGCAGCAACCGTGGGTTTTAAAGCTCAGTGGTGGCATGACTGATTGTATAGATTTGTTCCGGCAAAATCTCAGTTAGTCTAATCGATTAAGCACAATTAAGCCGGTTAGTCTAGAGACTTTAGCACTCATGACTCCTGATACTCGATAACATAACCATTACTAACCGTTCCCTTTGATCAGCATGTCCACTTACTTCAGTGATTAAAAGCCAGACAAAAACAAATCTCATTTTCCCAACATAATATTCTATTTTTAATTTGGGTTTGATATTTAATTTTGTTGTAGAGTGTAATCATCATCGACATACGTCATCCCTGTTCAGTCACTTTAGGTAGTGATGAACCATTATATTAGAAGACCATGATCATGTGGTGGGCGTGGTTCAGGTCTTTAAACAATACCTGTATATACACTACTTCCCGATTACAGGGGTGCGTAACTGTCTCTGTTAGTCAGATTTTCTCGCTAGAGTGATTTTGCTTGGTCCGTAAAAAAAAAATATATATAGTAGTAGTAGACACTAATTCCAGTAATTGATTTTTTGTGTTTTACTTAGCCTGCGTAGCAGGCCCTCGCGAGGGGAGGAGTACTGGGGAGGAGAAGGGAAGGAAGGAGGGCCCTCCTTCCTTCCCTCCTCCCCAGTCCACCTCACCTCCCCTCACGAGGGTCTGCTACGCAGGCTATGTTTTACTTTGGCTGTTAGGCCCGGTTTAGACGTCGAATTTCACATCCATGTGCCGAATCTAATGCAAATGAAATCAAACAATAAGTTTTGCTGAGTTGACCTTCAGAACAAACTCAAGGTTAATTAATCAGAATTGAGGATTCGACATCGTATTTTGATTAGCGTTTTCCATTATCATCTGCCAAGAGAATTTATGAAATACGAGTTCTCCCTTCTTTAAATTAATCGTAAACGCTAGTCGAACTCATGGCGGAATTATATTTCAATCAACAAGAAAAGTCTACAATGTATACTCGGAAAGTGCTCGAAAACTAATAACCAAAAATAGTGACCCATAACTCCTTTAGCGGGGAAGGCGATCAACTCAGCTAGATTAAGGGGGGACTTACCTATTTACCAGCCACGGTTGCTATGGAAAGTATTTAAATCTCTAAAAGGTTTTTCTTATATTATAACTTCATAAATAAGATCAATTTGTGAAATGGATCATTTTCTGATATGTGCGATGACGTCAACTCTCTTACACAATTTATGACGTCACTGTTCATTCAAAATTAAAAAACAAGTTGGGTTGGATTGACGTACAAATAAGCCAAATCATAGCTGATATAGATTGAAACATAGTTAAGCATTATTTTTTGAAAACGGTGAAAAGGCCAGGCTACCAAGCCATGTTAAACTTTTTATTAAATATGACGTCATTAATGACGCAAGAGTGATGACGTCATCTCACATATCAAAAAATGCAGTTCAATTGCTGGCTTTCATGCGACGTCATCCAAAAAATCAATATCTAAACTTATAAATCGTACAAAGACATTTCTAAAATATGTTTTTGAAAGCAGTGATATAAGTCCGTCACAGGAAAAATGTTCGAGTCATTTTGATGTTTCGTTCCCTGGTTCTGAAGGTTGAATAGCCCACTTTCGATATTCTGGTTGAGTGATCACCCACAAAGCAATTCAAGCCGAGGCTTCGGGGAAACAATAGAATCTTTTAGGATTACTCCATTGTTTCCCCGGAGCCTCGTCTTGAATTGCTTTGTGCGTGATCACTCAACCAGACTATCGAAAGTGGGCTATTTGTGTCACGCAATACTGTTACGTGTAAATTAAAATTACAGTCAAAACGGCTCAAGCGTACCCCTCTAGTTCCATTAAGGATTTCATTATTCGAATATTGAGTTGACTATTATTATAATAGTAAGACTCCAAGCTCACATTCATTTCACACTAAAATTCTAAGGGTATACCTTTCTGGGGAGTTTTTCTACCTTGGCATGGCAATTATTGAAGAATCCAATCAAAACTGACTAGATAATTCATTTTCAAGTTTGGAGTCAGAGTGAATAATGAACTCAATATTCGAATAATAAATTTATTATTTAAAATGGATTCTAGGGGGGTACGCTTGAGCCGTTTTGACTGTAATTTACCCAAATTGAAAGATTTTGCCTTAGGCACGCTCAAAATCATTATTTCAAGTATAGTTCAGTGAAATATAATAAAAAAATTTAAATATTTCATCATCTTAAGCCTTTAAAGTTTCGTCCGCCATATGTTTGTGTCCTTAGAACTTCAGCCGTTGAACACAAAGATGGCCACCTCTATACTTTCTTACAAAACTTTTGTCGTGTTTGCTCGCCCATAATTCCGCAACAAAATAATCTACAGCCTTGAAACTTGACCAGTATATGTAGTTTTAAAGGCTTTACAAGATTACTGATGAAACTTTTATGTTATTATAATGCGAAATTACGCTTTTGAAATTGATGATGACGTAGGTGAAAGCCACTAATACTCTCATTGGAGCGAGATGATGTCAAGAAACAAGATGGCGGCCATAACCGAAGATCGAAAAAGAACTGTTGCGAAACGTCCGTAGGGGAAATACAGTACTACAGACTACAGTCGCGGGAGACTGGTACTCGTGACATTCAGTGGTTCTTGAATAATGAAGGGACTTGCACTAACAAGTCACGTGATACTATCTCCACAAGCCAAACAACGGAGCCAAAATGACCCAAGAAATAGAACGAGTGCCTCAATACTGGAAAGTAGGGAGAGTTTCAACGCATTATGTAGAGTACTGAGAAGACGTTGGCACTCAACACAGGAAAAACAGACTACAATCAACGGTACCGATAGGAAACGGAACAGAAATAAATCAACCTCAGTTGTTTTACCAGAGTAGCACTTACAATAGCCAGTGGCTAACAAACCCGTGGCCCTCGCGGTTTCATGATCCAATTTGAATTTATGGAAGTGAATTTTTGCAGAGGGAGGAAATCCGTCGGAGAACCAGGAGAAAAACCCTCGAGTGAAGCACATGAGACAATCAACTTTTACTCTCTATTCACATACGACACCGAGTTCGGGACTCAGTCAAATCCGGGTCGCGCGCATTGGTGAGAGGTGAGTGTACTCACCGCTACCCCACGCGTACTTCCTCCCAATTAAAAAGCACGGGTGGCGAAGCGGTTGAGAGGTAGAATTAAAGAAATAGCGTTTTGAAAGAAAGAGGATGGTCTAGTATGAATGAGTGGAAAACCATCTTTGGGACTTTGACCACTGGCCGCTAAAAGAGGTTCTAGTTCATAAACCTTTGTAATGTGCCGAGGTTAAACTTTCTCTGCAAGATAAGTCATTAATAATCACGGCTCACACTCGTTTCTCGCTAGGTTCTGATTGACTAGAATATAGAAAACAACATGTTACCCACCGATTTAGAGCCGCTAGCTATACTCAGTGTTCTCCGCGCCGTACGATTAACAAACGTGATTTAAACTTTTGTCTCCTATCTCTCTCTGCTGTTCTTGAACCTTCAGATGAACAGGTTGTCACTTGTCCGAACTATATATATAGTCATTGTTATAATCTGCGCGCGGCACACTGTTTACTGCATTCTGATTTGCTGCGCGCTGATCATGTGCACGAATTATAACCTCGCTGACGCACGAACACTTGTAAAATTATGTGGCATGAGCTACTTTAATTTCTTTTACCCTTCTAGTTTTGAAGCCTTTTTCGCTTATTTCGTTTATCCGGTTGTTTTTTTTTCCCCTCTTCCGAGGACAAAATTTGGAGAAAAAAAATTATTATTAGAATTTGTAGCGTTTTTCAGTTAAGTTATATTGAGTTTTCTATAGGTGCTTTGTATTCCCTCTTCGAGAAAAATTAGGAAAGACAATTGCTTTCGGCACTGACAAAAAATCGTCAGGCAAAAGTTTGCAGTTCTCCATTTATATTTTGAATTCTCTCTTTGAGACATGAAAAATAAAAAAAACGATTGCATTGCCCCAAAAATCCCATTAGAATTTGCAGGGTTTTGTGTAATATATTTCGAATTCGCATATATATCTTGCTTATACACGTAATTGCAAGAACGTTGTCTTATAAAAATAACAAATAACAAACAGGAATTAATTATTTTTGCAAAACAGACTTAATTATTTCACTGCTTTGAAGGTATAGACTGATATTTTAAAGAACATCTTGTTGGTATATATTACAACAGTTACAATCATCGATCTAGGGGACTTTAGAATCAAAATAAAGAGAAAAATATATAATTAATCCATATTTGTTTTTTTGTCATTTTTTTATTTTCACATAGCAACGTTCTTGCAATTAGGTGTATATGATAAAATGAAAAAAAAATCAAACCTTATACCTCTTCGAAGCTCAATTCCCGGCCCTGAATGTTTACGACAGTGATCATGACTTTATTTTGAGATCAAAATAAAAGTCTTGATGTTTCAACACTACTTGATCTCAGCCGCGTTTGAGCTCCACTGGGCTCTCTATTCCACTCAATTGAGTCCTCAACTGCATGTTTATACTTGAATCTAGAGTTATTAATATTCGACTATTCTCAAAACAGCACGAAATGTTTATGTAAACTTAGTTTAAATTTTTATTCATATCACGAAAACTCCGCAGTGGGGCGTCACGAGCAATAACAAGATCGATACAAGAATATTCAGGAAAACAATGGATTGAATTCCCCACATCTATACAAAACTAATTAAAGTATCTTCATTCTGACAATCCATTTGGATTCCTGTAAGTTATATTAACAGTTATCTCTTGAATTTTCGAGTTTTTTGATTGTCAATGGGGAGATTCGCTGGCAATCAGACAACAGAGGCACCAACAGTTTAAATTAAAGGCCACAAGGAAACTTCATGAGATATCACTTGTGCTAGCAACTAATTATTCTAAATATTTATTCTCCAGCGACCGATACTTTACTGATTTCAAAACCATCCTTCTAACTTAAAAATATATACACTAAAACATCGCTATTCAAACTGTATTTTTCTTAAGAGAACAAACGAATTGAACGCGGAAGCAAACATTTTCGTCTACAATGATTAGAAAACGATCAAACACACGGCTGTTCTCTGATTGTTAATCTGTAATGAGTTATCTAGAGAGCTTGAGTGATATTACTACTGTGATACCAACCTTAATCCTTGAAACAGGTGATCTGATGAGAAACGATTTCAACTGCTCCTTGAATTGCCAATTTAATTTGAAAGGAGCAAATTTCCTTTTTCAGTGCTGCGCGATTATCAACCTTGGTGCTAAGTACTAAATTGATTTGGTATTACCCAACGTAGAGTCACGTCCCTGAAGACCGAGTAGGCAAAATGAAGCATAAAATATGAGCCACCCACAATGCTTCACGGGGCCCAGCCTCCCTTCAACTGTGACCAGCAGGAGGTATTGATAGTGAGGAAGGAGAAAGGGAGGGAGTAGCAAAAGTTTTTTTTTTTTTACCACAATGATAAGAAAGGAAAGATATGGAATAATGAAAAAACTGAGGAGGTAGAACTGCTGGAACCAAAAAACCTGAGTTCTTTTCAAATTCTCTCTCAATTCTTATACTTCTATATTATTGATATGTCAGTTGTAAATATTTCTGGACTACAGACAACTTGAGATAGTCGACGTTTCGCTGGTGTGTCGCTGAGGTACAATGTTTTGCGAAAAGCTTCATGCATGTTATTCATACCGCACCTGACATTCTCATTCATTCATTTCGTTTCCCGTTTTCCCTTTCTTTCCTTTCCCTTTCGCTTCAATTTCCCTTCGTTTTGTTTCGCTTCTTTTAGTTAACGTTTTCTGTCCTTTGATCTTCTCTGTTCTCTCTTTATCTTTTGATCTATTTTCTGTTTTGTCTAATATGATACGTTTTTTATCAACCACGGCACGATGTATGATTAACGTTAGTTTATCGCGGTGTATAAAGACTATACATAACATGGTTAAGCCATCATCATCATGATTAATTCCTTCCATGGATCATTATCACAATTTATTTTCCTTTTCAGTTATCCTAAAACCTCGAGCTAAGACCTTTTTTCCGCCTTTAATCTTTATTTATTTACCTACTGATCATCTCCCGATCTCAACCACGAAAAGCCGCGCTAGATCCAGAGGCTTCTAGTAGCTGCAAAAGGCAAGCGCGCACGTTCCTGTGTTAGTGGATATATTTCAAGTTATCGGCATTTCTTTCTAATCAAAGACGTTTCGCTACACGCAATATATTTGCGTGATATATTGGTTTAGACATTTCTAGAGCAGTTTTTCTTTACTTAACTAGGGCTCTTACAAATAGTTGGGCTGAACCGGCGGAACATGTCATTTATACAATGAATGGTGCTTGCAGAAGAAGATTGCGGCGACAATTCATTTATTCTCAGAAGCCATATAATGATGAAATTATTTGCTTAGATAACACCTCAAGGAAAAGTATAGCTCTTCTGGAATACTTGTCACAGCGGACTAGTTGTGTATAGAAAGATTACGTTATTATTTATTTCGTAATTTTTGATTCCTGCTTGAACAAAGGGTTAACTACGCTAGAGTAGTGCACAGGGGTCTTCGCGGTATTACCCAGTAGGCCTTTGCGAGCATCGCTTTATATGGTTTCCCATTAATAACTCATGATACAGCATTCCAACCACGTTATTATCAAGTAATTGATGGAGCTGTCAGGTCACGTGACTCAAATTAATGTCTACTTATACGTATGTTCTTTTTTCGTTGTACATCAGCATATCTCTAACGTGCATATACGTCATCATTCTGTCTATTCCAGTTTTATCTTTTTATCATGAATTTCATTTGACGGAAAAATAAAATAAAATAAGATAAAAATAAAAATAAATAAATAAAATAACAACAAAGAACCGCCTGCTGTCAAAGTGTCTCAGTAAAGGATAGAAAATAAGTTAGACCTCAATTTTGATGTTTACCCCAATTTTTCATGTAAATTTACGTCGCGGCTAACGCTAGTTTCTCAAAACGCGTCCCACATGGAAAAGAGCATAGCTCAGTAAAGAGATCAGCATCATCAGTCATATCATTTTGCGCGGTTTCCTATAAATGGAGCGATGTTGAACCACCCTCCTGGAGAGGACGCGGATGTTTATAAAACCATGCAGAGAAGTTGAGTTTTTAAAGATATCCGGATACTGATGTGTGGGCGTCACCAATTTTACGCTATCTGATTAACGAGCTGATCGAGGCGTCGGTGCTGAAGTAACTATGGATTATGTCGGTGTGCGTATACCAGTACTTTTAACGAAAACACACCGCTATACATTATGTTGCTATCAATAGACAACGGATATCTGGTCGTGGTTTACCAGTGTTGAATGGAAAGTTCTTTAATGGGTGAATTATAGCTGTTTCATGTCTTTGCGCCTTAGTAAGACAGCTCCAGACTGACGAGGCACGTTTTGTCGTGTTTGGCTTCCGTCTAAAACCCACACGTCTGGAAACTGTCCGCAGGAAGAAGGAAAGGAGCGTATTTACCACCTTCTCCCCACTGGAGACTGGTAAGGAGATTTATTCATGAGATTCATTCAGCTGTTTTTTCGACCAACCAGCCAGTACTCTTCTCCGAGACCAGAAAGTTCGAAAATAAACTGAGTTAAGTTGAAGTAAAGATTCAAAACCAAAAGATCATCATGTTGTCACTTCTCGTTTTTACCTTCATAATTTTAAAGTTAAAATCGTTTATGAAATAATAGCATGTTTTTACTCACTGGATAAACCTCTTAACGGGTCTAATGCACCTAGCAACTACTAGTTTCGGCTTCCTTTGGCCATTGTTAATGTAATTTTAATGTTCCTCATTTACAGATCTAATATCTTTAATGTGCTACTAATCGCCCAATATAAAAATAAGCTGTATTCTCGAGTAAGTGTTTAAATCGTATTAAGTAATTCTTAACTTCCCAAAATGTGTTGCAGCCCACGCACTCGCCAGCAGTGATCATTAACGGTTTTGTGTAGACTAATGAAGGCTAGTTTTTATCTGCAAGATCCATTATGAAACAACAAGAGTAGCACTGATATAAAAATATAATGATAACAATAACAATAATAATAATGATAATAATATAACCTTTCTTGGAACGCATTTAGACGGAGATCTCGATACTTTTACAGTGGAAAATTCAAAATAATTATAAATATTGTAGCGCGTAAGGAATAAAATAATTCCTTAGCTAGGGAATGCGAATAAACAATAACAATGATCAGATAACGTCATTTTTTCTGGTCATTTTTGAGTAGAAGACGTGCTATTTTTTCATGCAGTTTCGGCCGAAATTCAAATAAAATCTTTTTCACAAAAAAAATATATACATTCAAAACCTTATTTATCACTGAACTATCTCAATTCACCCTTCCATGCACCTTTCACTGGTATGTAGCATCCCCTTAGTTTTGAACTAGTTTTGAAGCAGTCACCGAGTATTTTCAGCTGTATGACTAACCTTTACTCTTCCTGACTACAGAGGATCTCACGCCATTTCATAGAGTGAAGTTGACAACCAACCACTCATTTCGTTGTGCGCTGAATGTTTAAAACTGAAACTACTAGCTCAGACCGCCTTGAGAAAGGTAAATAAGGGGGCTCTCATTTATTAGTGTATTGGGGGGGGGGGGGGGGGGGGGCAAAATTATCTGTTTTCTTTTCCAAATATCACCCAAACCCCCTTTCTGGTTGGAAAAAATATCATAACCCCCCTATATTTCGCTCAGTTTATTGCTTAACCCCTATGAAGCTGCATACGATTATTAATACCCCCCCTCCCCCCATATAGCTCCCGAAAATAATGTGACCCCCCATAAAAGAATAAATGAAAGCCCCCTAACGGAAATAATAGAAAGGGGAAAGGAAAGAATAAGAAGTAAGAAGAAAAGAGAAGTGAAAAGAAGAAAAGAGAAGAAAAAATGAAGCAGTTGGCCAGAGGATGGAAGGGAGTTTTGAGTAAGGGAGGAGAGGAGAGGAGAGGAGAGGAGAGGAGAGGAGAGGAAAGGATTTCTGTTTTACGTACGCAAAAAGTTGCTTGACCAAAAGAAGCTCTTTGATTCTGGTCCTTTCGAAGCATTACCCATTTCATTGTACAAAAGCAATTTATTTCGTAATTTACCATAAGTTTAAAAATACTTTTTAATGATACACATCAATAGGCTAATGTGAATGATAGATAGGGGAAAATAGGCCCATTATGACGGCAAAAAAAATTAATTTTAATACTGATAACGTCATTCCAAAAAATTTAGAGAAAAATATTAATGATTATTCAATGTTCTTTTACTAGCATTAAAACAAATTCTCCATGGGAGCATGTTCAAGGTTCAAGAAGTTGGTCAAAGCAGGAAGGTTCCAGAAGCCACTAGAATAATCGTTAATACAAGCAAAGCTTATTATGATCAAACATTGGAATCATTAAGATAGCTGGAACCAATTAATTGGTGTATAGAATAATGGTTACGAGAAAATAAGTGTCGTTCTCCTTGGTGATTTTGCAATAACCTGGAATAAGGTATAAATAACTTGCAAAGGTGAAATGTAAAAAATGAGTAAAAAGTACCCACATCTTCAGGTTTATATTTATAGTGAACGACTCCGCCCTTAAAACCAAATAGTCGAGATGAACCGAAAGTCGAACCAAAATTGAAAAACATGAATGAAAACTTGAGGAAAGCTTGATTAATGTGGAAGAAGTCCAAAACAATATATTAAAGTGCTAGTCTTACGAAAATGACACTATCCCTAAAGAATATATTTTATAAAAGTAGACATGTTATTATATAGTTAATTGTCAAACTTTTATTTCGATACGAGACCGGGAAGATGTTGTATTTAGCCTGTAAAGTTCGGCATTTTCGGTCCGCCATTAAACGAATGCGTTCCTGTCAGTGGTAGCAATTCAACGAAAGTGACGTCATACGCGCAACGATTAAATTTTTTTTTAAAGTTGAGGTTTCTTCCCTGTCATTTTCTGCTGATATTTCGCAGGAATTTTCATCTAAAACGCACGCCATTTCAGAATATATGGGGTCGAATATAGAGTCAGTATATGGAGAGCAAAGTCAGAAGTGCGCATATGACGTCACGAATAAATACAACTCAGCTGACCGAACAATGGCGGACACACTTTTTAGCGATTTTAAGAACGAAATTCATTCCCTTAATTTTTTTTTTCTATCCGATTTTTGTTAATTCGTAAACTATACGACCTATTTGTGGATAATAATCACAGAAAAGTGATGATTTTACAGTATCATTTTCATAAGACTAGCACTTTAAGCGAATGTAAGTGGAGGACGCAAAATAGAAGACTAAAAAATTCATTTTTGGACGTTTTTGGAAATGCAGGGAAAATTGAAGGAAAAAAGTTTCATTCACGAAGACGATTAACCACGCCAAATGACAGGGAGCCCAATTCAAATAAAAGTTTTAGACGCAAAAACAACTTATATTTAAATTGGGCCCTCCCTTACCCAAATGTGCATTTGAGTGAAATTCTGCCATTGTACCATATCTATCGACCTGTCCTTAAGCTGATACAAGTGAAAAACTCCAGTACCGAGACACTTATATGGCTTTGTACAATGTCATCCAACATGTTGTCCAACAAAAAATACATTAGACCAAAAGAAATGTCACGTGATACCTAATACACTCGCTCTAAATAGACGCATCAAGAGTTCCGCGCTGCTGCATAATGCGCATGCTCAGGGGATTAAAAAGTGGGATGATATTTTGTATAATATGCACTTTCGGTATATTTGTTTCAGAATTCGCTTAACGGTACGCGATCTTGAATATTTAGTGAAAATTGTACTTGACAAGAAAGATACAACTAAAATAGCATATTTTACAAATTTTATCCCACTTTTTAATCCCCTGAGCATGCGCTTAGAGCAGTAGCGCGGAACTCTTGATGCGTGTATGCTCGATACCAGCAATCATTATATAAGTAGAGTGAATAATTATTTTCTGTTCATCGTTACTCATTATAGAATTTGAAACCAGAATTTATATCGTTTAAAACAAATAAACAAATCATCACGTGATACTTCTTTTTTCTTTAAGTCTTTTTACACAGGACAACCTTTTTGACGATGACTGTATATAATGATAGTTTGCAATCAATCATAAAAGAGTCACAAGACAAAAACTTTGCAGCCATGTTGGTGGTATTAGCAAAGGAAGCGAATTTTAAAAAAAACACACCACCAACATGGCGGCCATAAGCTTTTTCGCGCATTTTGATTGGCTGAGAGAAAAGCCATTTCAGTGTTACGGTACAGTATATTTCCAGTTCTACATATTGAGTGATTCTATCATGCATTCCGAAGAATGTCTCTTGCCCTTTTATTAGCCACGTTGATTCGTTCATCGTTAGATTCAGCCTGCGAGAAAAGAAAAAAATAAATGAACATACAAACAGGCTGAAAGTGTCTCTTTACTTCTATCTTATTCCTTTTTGAAAAGTTGAAAGTGCACCAACTATATGAGCAAGAAGCAACTCGCTCACAAACAGCCCTTCAAGATGAGTGCATGGAAAAAAGCAGAAGTTGGCTTTAGGAAATTTTTTTTTGCAAGCTGAAACCACACCAACCACACAAGAGCCATTTCACTTATTGGTGTCGGAACTTGCGTTTGAGTGCTTGTGCTTTAAACGCCAAAATGAATATCGGCGGGAGGGGGGGGGGGGGGGGTGGAGGGTTGGCGCAAAACATTACATGTGGGTATTTATTTAAAACCTTTGTCCTTAGTTAAACAAAATAAAAGGATATTTTCCCATAAATCTGCATTATTTCCTTTTTATTAGCAAATCAGAACGTTAAGAAAAAAATTGAGGATATGTCGACGGGTGTAGAATAATTCCCCTGGTATTGATAGGAGATGAAAATATTCAACGTATCACAGCGAAAGTAAGGGAACTCGGTGAAATTCTAAACTGTGAACAGTCCCTCCTTTCGCCCCGAGTTACGGTAGACCCGGACGCGTGGGAAATGGGGGCGAGTTTGGGTGTCTACTGGAACTAGCGGCGACTGATCCCGGAAGGAAAACGAGGGACTGTTCACAATCAAGAAAAATCCGAGTATTTTGAGCAATTGTTCAATGGTGTTAGAGCAAATTTCTTATGACTGTGAAAAGCTCACGGTACGAATGCGGTCGCAACAAAAAGTCAACCAATCAAAAATCTAGAAAAAATCACGGTTGCGGCAAGGCACGCTTCCTTCATCCAATCAAATGCACGAAACAAAGCACAAACACGGCGCGCACACGGTCACGGCAAAGTCACGGCAAGTACGCCAGACCAATCACATTGCGCGATAAAAAAATCAGCCAATCAAAATTATAGAAAACATCATCACGGTCGCGGCAAGGCACGTACACGGCACTGAACTTTTCACAGTCATACGAAATCTGCTCTAACAACATACCTTTGCATTGATGCGGTCCAGTTGCCTGTTTTGGGTCTCTAGTTCATTCCCCATGTCCACTGCCATGGACTTAAGGTTTCCAATGATGTTAGATACTTGGCTAAAAAAAAACATTACATTGTAATTACTGTAATTATTTGACTATAAAATAACAAATTATAGGCAGGCTTGGAAAGTTACAAAATTTATGAGCCTTTTAAAACATCATTTTGGTTGATCAAAGTAAGAGCACGGCTACTGAACTCACAGATCGAACCCTGAACACAATTACATCACTATACCATCTGGGCTGATCAACGTCAGGGGACGGCTAACCCACAGATTGAATCCTAAAGCAACCTGTTGGTTGATCAACGTCAGGGCATGGCTAACTTACAGATTGAACCCTAAAGCAACCTGTTGGTTGATCAAAGTCAGGGCATGGCTAACTCACAGATCGAACCCTGAAACAACCTCTGGGCTGATCAAAGTCAGGGCACCTCTAATTCACATCACAGATCAAATTGTGATAATTTAGTATTTTAGTTTTCAAGATATAAATCTCACAATTTATTCTCTGATTTTGACGAAGAACATGAAAAGCTGGGCCTGTCTGTATCAATAACAGTTGATTGTAGAGTACAAGCTTATTACAAAGGTGTTCCTTACCCTAAATTTTCATCCATCTCATCTTCCCTTGCATCATCTGTAATTCTAAAACAATTGGAAGCATTATTATTAATACATTTAATTAGGCTGCTGATAAACAAACAAACGAACAAATGAATGAATCGATGGATGGATGGATGGATGGATGGGTAGAATGAACAAATGATTGAGTAGCACAAGTGCAGAGGATTTAGGAATTTGTTGAGAGGGGGGTCCAAATGTATACTTTATACAAAATTTATTTCAAACCTGTGGCAAAACTAAACCTTAGGATAAAAACAATGGAACCTTAGGTATCCCTGGACTCGCCCTTGGTAGCTTGTACACAGTAGCACAGTATGTGCATCCTGGTGCATGTCATTTCTCTAAATGTAAATATATTTTTCTAGCATGTATGATATGATTACAAACACTATCTGGTGTAAAAACTCTCTATGCAGTGTGTTTTACCTCTGGACATATCCTGATGAAGGTGCAGATGAATCCTTACTGCCTGACCCAGCAGTTCCTACAAACATCAAAGTACATTAATTCTATTATTATATGGCAAGGTAATTTCACACGCTATGACAGTTTTCAACCGTTTTATTTCCTTTTAAAACTGACTGCTCAGACAATTCTAGTCTACTTGTAATAGTGAACAGTAATAATTAGGGCTTAGAGTATCACAACTAAAAGAAAAAGTCATATAAAAACAGCTTTTCCTATGTTTTTACAGTCCTCCATGAAAATTATTGGAATTATACAAGTTGATCAAACCTGGTTGAGTAGAGAGAACACCATCTTCACTACTTTTCTTGTATGCTTTCTTGTAAGCAGTAGTTTTTTCATAATTTTTTCTCCTAAGAAAGATTTGATGAAAAATATTTAGTAAAAATATAAATCTATAAGGAATGGACAATCATTTACATTACAATCAATATACCAAGGTGCTAATTTCAAATTATTACTCGAGTCACTGTTCCCTTGTGAGAATGTAGATTGGTGGATACAAGACTGCAAATAAGCACTGGTCATCGAACAAATGTCTGGTAAAAATGACCGCTTGACTGGTAAATGATTCCCATTCTCTAGATATTTGACCAGCCACACTTGGGTTTGACAGGTCAAATATTCCTTTGGCCTGACAAATGAACTGCCTATCAAAAAAATATTTGCAGCGTTGGGATACATGGGTGGAAATAGGCACCTGTACCCCACTTTTTAATGATCGGTTTTATTTTCAATCAAATTAAGCTTGTTTTATGTGAGTGAATTGATCTCCTATTCCAAATCTGATATGATAGTTGTATGATGTATGTCATGTGTATGTCTGATGTCAACTGACCTATTCCAAGGACAGACACATGCCTGGCTACTGATACCATATAAGGTAACCAGACATTCAGAATTAGTGTAAGGATAATTAAAGTTATTACATATGAATAGGTGATGTCAACTGACCTATTCCAAGGACAGACACAATGCCTACTGATACCATATAAAGTAGCCAGACATTCAGATTTAGTGTACGGATTATTAAAGTCATTACATATGAATAGTAGATGTCAACTGACCTATTCCAAGGACAGACACAGAGACCACAGCATTTTTCCATGCCAGTAAGATTCTTTTCTGCTTCTTTCATATCAGCATTTATTTGATCAAGGCCTTCTTCGACTCTCTCCAGCTGTTCACCTTGTTCATCTAATTGAACTAGTGTTTTGATACCAATGTCTTGTGTCTATATACAATTAATAATAACAAATCAAACTACACAGCAAATGTCAGAGCTAATGTGTCTTAAAACTGCTTTCCCACTTCAAAGAAAGCACACACTACTCCCTTGAGTATTATTACTCTGTTTAATTAAGATGGCTTTATAGAGTTTTATGGTGTGCAATGCGTAAGCATGCTTGTATGCTTGCAGTAATATGCTTCAGAAGGTACAACAATATGGGTGCAACTCAAACAAAGAGTCTTATTCTCAGGTGAATGACATATTTTCTTAATGGAAGAACATTTTGCCCCAATATATAAGGTCTTTCCATGTCAGTCTATCTATCCATGTCAGTCTATCTATCCATGTCAGTCTATCTATCCATGTCAGTCTATCTATCCATGTCAGTCTATCTATCCATGTCAGTCTATCTATCCATGTCAGTCTATCTATCCATGTCAGTCTATCTATCCATCAACTTGTTACAAAATTTAGTCCTTTAAAGTTAAAAATGTGCTTTCAATATTTCCTAGCTAGCTTAAATGTTACCTGATATGTATTACCAATACAGTACGACTTTATAATACCTTACTTTTTAGGGCAGTCTATCAGAGGCATAGTGAGGTTTCAACCATGGGGGAGGGGGGCAAGGTACCATTTCCTTGCCTAAACACACATGCATTTCATCTTTAGAGTTTCCCATTATATCCACAGGGATCCCACATGAGTGAATGAAATTACACCACTGAGATGCAAGGTGCAAAATAGTAACTTGTATCATATCCAAAGAAAAATTGTCAGATAAATAAGAAATTCAACTTATCTTCCACAAAAAAGAAAAAAAGGAAAGTTTACAGTTTTTTTACCAAACTTTTATAAGGTGGGGCAGTCACCCCACTCTCGCTACACCTCTGCAGTCTGGTAAAAAATAAATGCCCACCTCTTCTGACATTTGCAGCATACGGCGTGTACTTTCCAGAGACTGTTGAAACAAAACATTCAAAAAAATTATGGTTTGCTTACTGAAAAGGTTCTTGAATTATTGCAGGACTGCTAATCAATGATACTGTAAGCATTCAATGGTCAATGATTACAGGTTCAAAAATATTGTAACATCTATGCAATACAGCCCAACAATGTTTCAATGTTTTTTATACCTGGTCAGTAACTTGATCACCTTTCATCTGCATTCGCTCAATCTCACTCCTCATTCTGTCTTCATTCGACATGATGAAGTTCTTAGTATATTTTTCTTATATTTCTAAAACATAACATATAATTTATAAGTTAGTAAAAATAAAGAGACATTTTCTGTTTACAAATACACACACTTGCTGACTATACAATGAATGAAACATTTACCAAACTGCACTGCAGAGCTTCACCTCATGCAGTATTGGAAATTTCTCATTCATTAAATTGTACAGTCTGACAGTGTGGGCACCACTAGCTGGTTGACTCATGATCAGTTGGATGAGCATCGGACTTCCATGTGCGAGGTTGTTGGTTTAAGCCCTGCTAGCCAGACCAACACTTAGGGTCTTAAAATATTTAAGGAGAAGGTGCTGCCTTTGTAATAACATCTACAAATGGTTAGACCTTCACCTGGCTCGGATGACAACATAAAATGGGGGTCTTGTCTCTCCACACTACCTAACCCTGCATTGGAGGGACTTAAAAGAACCATTGAGGATGTAAAGAAACCCTTGCAGTGACCACCCTAAGTGTCTGGTCTTTACTAATGATTTCTTAATGGGTTGATTGTGGGATGGGGATGGGAATTTTAAGGGGTTGGGAATTGGTGCAATGTACCTCGAAGGGGATCCCGTGTCCTATTGTACAATACCAGCCTGCAGGCAAATTCTCAAATAAAAAAAATAAAAAAATAAAAAAGGCATGTATTTGTAAACAAAGCACTGTCTTACATCAGTCTCTAACCCCTTGTTATGTGTACTACTGTACATAGTTTTGAGCTGCCAATCAGAATTCTGTTTTTCTCTGGTGTCAGGTCAAAATGTACAAGGTACCAAGTTATTTTAGATTGATTGCAGCAAAAACAAAGACAACATATTTTGCAGGCAGCTAGCAGCTACAGAGTTCATGTATTTGAAAATTGCTAATGTTTTTAATAAACATTATTATTATTATACTATCCTCTTCTAGATACCAGTATAAACAATAAAATATATCAAATAACTCATTGAATGCATAAGAGATTAATAAATGAAGTATAAAGTGTCCTAGCTATATGTGAAGTGTTCAGGTTGATGCATGAGGAAGGCATAAAATTGTATAAGCTTACATAGTAAGAAACTCTTGCACATTAACTGACTAATTGTCTTATGATAATGGCTGTTTTGATACTGTATTAACTATTCATCACAAACAAATATAGCACAGAAATCAAGATATTAAGTCACTAATAAGTTATAAATAACTTGAGCGTCTGACATTTTTGACACGTTGACTTCATTACATCAGACATCACAATCATACTGATCAAGAGTTAAACTAACTGGTCCATGAAGAGGCTTGTTTATATTTTCAAACAAGTAAATCATTAGAAAAGATTCTATACTCCTGTTAGAGTGCCAAGTATATTAATTCTCTGTTAAATACAACAGTGCTATAGATGATTTTAGTTAGTCAAACAACACGTTAAGTTTTACTTATCGGAAATCGTGAGGTAAAAGAGTTGATAATAATGAACATGATTATCAAGGAATCGAAATAAGACAGCCACACCAAATCAAAAATAGAGCGTTGTTACTTCAAATATTCATGAATAATAGATAGAATATCATCAAATTAATACAATAAAGATACTTACATTTTTTTTTGGTCAAAAGAAAGTGAAAGATCTCGTTCCATACACCAAAATATCCAACTGCGCCTGCGATGATACAGCGGATGACTTTCTTAGTGACGTCAACCAAGGAATGACGTCACACTAACGATGACTTCACAGGAACTGCAGTCGAACAAGTACTCTTTGTGCTGCCTGTATCTTCATTTTGGCCCCAAAAATTCTTCCCTTTCTGACATTTCTCTTTAGTATAACAAGTAGAGGCCCATTTCATTTGGAGGGGGAGGAGAAGAAGGGGGTGGGGGAGGGCCTATCCGGTACTCATAATTTCTTCCTCAAACTGATCCTAGTATCCTCATGAAATTTCTTTTGGTTCAGTGTGTGCTTTAGCCTTCTTCGCAGACGTTAGCGTGGCGTTACGACGTGACAACCCTAAGGACGTCTGCGAAGGAGGCTATGTGTGTGCTTTGGCTATGTAATTGTTGGCTGCAATATCCCATAATGTGAAATTAGATGCAGTTCGAAGTCCATTACTGGGTAGACTATCCTACGAGTAGAGGTTCCCTTTTCGTGCGTTAGAAAAGAAAACCTCTGCTCGCATGGTATATAGACAAGCTTCTTGATAAAAGAATTGGTTACATGCGGTAAATATATAACCGTTTCCCTCGAAATGTATACGTTAAAATTTGGCATGAATGGCGCTTTAGCTGTATAAGTCCGTAAATTCTGTCAATAATATTTACAGTGAGGTTGATCTGAAGAGAACAGCTGCAGTTGCCTCATGCAAGTTCGGGATAAAGAAAAGTCGTTACGCATTTTAGCCGGAGCCGGGTTTTAACATCCTCGAGAGGGCATTAAAACGCAAAAAATAAAAATCGATTGAAAAGGCCATTCTGAATACTAGCAATCTAAAACACAGCTTGTAGCTTTTAGATTAAAGCTAGTGAACAAAAACGAACACAGTAACTCAATAACGTTATTATTAAAGATGTAATTCATTTATGATAGGAACTTTAGTGAAAATTAGACAAAACATCCGCTGGACCTCTCAAGAAGAATGACCAACGAATTTTCAATTACTTTTGGGTTTCAGAATTTTTTTGAGCGAGAAATATCTTTTTCGTCGCTACATTATTAGCATTAGTATTGAATTTACGGGAAATTTTTTATCAATCATTATGCTAGCTAGCTAGAAGTGTATTCTTCCGTCTCCTCTTCAAACCAGAGAAAAAGAAAAAAAAAACTCTGCATATCATGAGGAAGCAGTTTCTAGTTGATTTTCTAGCTCCATCATCAGTAATATCAATGTAAAGGCCAAGTCTACTAGCGGCCACCTTTGATTATGAACTTTTTTATTCACTACATTGAAAAAGGGAATAAAAGTTATATGGCGGTGAGGACTTCGATGTCATGACAAAACTCGCAAAGCAAATAACAAAACGACTGTAATTGATGCTAAAGATAAGATCTTGTTTCCTTTAATTAACAGTTCATATGTTAGTCATCGGCTAAAACCCCTCTTTTTCAAAAATTTCACTCTATAGAATCTTCATTCCCAGAGCAAAGTATGACCTCAATTTCAGCTAAACTAACCGGCGAGCCTCGTATCGTTCGACTGTTCAAGAACTGTTCCCATTTTCTGGCAGCTTCTTCTCCAAGAAAACAACGAAACAAGAACTCACTTTGCTGTTCAGATATCACATTTGAACCAGTCTTACACAACATGGCGAACTCCCATCGAATGTTGTTCATAAGGAAACTCCTCTGATCCATTTCTTTGAGTACATCAAGGACTTCGTCTTCAAGACACAAGTCACAGAAACACACAGTTTGTATTGAAGCTCGTGTTTGCTGCAAACTTATTTGGTTGAGAGGTCGTAACTCTTGGTAAACTAGCTGTAAAAGCTGTGCATTAATGCCTTGGTAATATCCTGGAAAATTTTTAAGGTAGCTCGCTACAAGTTTTGAGGCATTTTCCATGGTGTTTTGAAAGGGATTATTGTAATGAAAGTGTCCGGCATCTGTTTTGTTGCTAACCCAAAATTAAAAATATTGCTCGATACAAAACAAACAGAACTGGAAAACACCTGCGATAAAATTGTGACGTTTTTACAATTACTCAAGAACATGTTAATAACAACTAAAAATGAAATTGTTTAGACTAAGAAAAAGACGTTCAAGTCACACCAGAATGAATTAAGGAACTTTAAATATAATCATATATTATTTTAACTTTGAGACAACAGTAACATTTGGGTATTTTTTCCCCAAACACTGAAAAAAGTTTACGTAGATTAAGACCAATTAGTACAGTGGTCTTTATTCAAATTTTAAACAGTAATTTTCAGTCGGATCTTTTAACTGAATATATCATAATTAATTGGAATAAGAAAGTCCAAGTACAGCGGGAAGATGAGCAGGATATCAAGGAAACATTGTCAGAGATATACAGCTGGAATGATGTGTTTCTATGGTAACCGTTTCATTTCCGCAACGACATGTCGCGTGTGCCATCAAACATTGAGCAAAATTATTTTCGGTCGCAAACATTTGTGTGGATTGTCCTAAACCGTATAATTATTATGAATTGTTGTGACACATATATATAATTGTTTATCTGAATAGCGAAAAACTGAAAATATGGCCGAAAAGAAAAAAAATCCCCCGTGAATACTTGTACGTGCAAAGATTGTATTTTTTTTTTCAATTGAAAAAAGATGAAAGAAGTATTATTGATGCACACGAAAAAGGGTTTATTTATGTAGCGAGCCATAGCGACGGAACTGACAACTATTAGGGAACTTTGAAGTGCCTAATTTTATAATTTGTCAGTTGGAGATTAGTGAGAATAGTCCGATCTGTCGCTGAGTCACCAGTGTGATATTTTCTCCTATGGATAACTTTTATCACTCATTTGAGCAACAAATTGAGCAATTAATTTTTAATTTCCATGTGACCGAAGTATGGAGTCTTTTTCCCCGCCCAGAAACTCGTCTTCAATGTTTAGCTAGAGCTCTTCAATTAATCTCCCATGCAGCGCGAATAGTTTACAAATTAGTGCTAATAAAGATTGTGAATTAAAAGAAGAATGAAAAGTTTATTAGGTCTATTTATTGAAATTTCGTTAGAAGTATAAAATTGTATGGTATATATCAGACTGAATCCTTTCCAAACCCTCCATTTTACCGCGGTGGCATTGTGTATATCTTGGTTTGACACCTTTCTTTGCTTACTATAAACATTGCTGTTTCGTTCTTTTTCATTTGAAGTTCTACGGCTCATTCCATTTCATCCACAAAACCATTTGGCTTCGAGCACAAGATAATTTCTATTTCAGCTAAACTAACCAGCGAGCCTCGTATCGTTCGGCTGTTCATGAACTGTTCCCATTTTCTGGCAGCTTCTTCTCCAAGAAAACAACGAAACAAGAACTCACTTTGCTGTTCAGATATCACATTTGAACCAGTCTTACACAACATGGCGAACTCCCATCGAATGTCGTTCATAAGGAAACTCCTCCGATCCATTTCTTTGAGTACATCAAGGACTTCGTCTTCAAGACACAAGTCACAGAAACACACAGTTTGTATTGAAGCTCGTGTTTGCTGCAAATTTATTTGGTTGAGAGGTCGTAACTCTTGGTAAACTCGCTGTAAAAGCTGTGCATTAATGCCTTGGTAATACTCTGAGAATTTTGCTAGATAGTTTATCACCACCTCACCGAGTACGCCCTCCATTACGAAGCCATGAACCAGACAAACCTCAAGACATCCGTGACTTTCATTGATTTTGAGCTGTAAAGTTGCCTAGTTATTGTATTACAAAGTTATGTATGTATTTACACGCATGTATGAAAGGACTTGATTATTCACTGTTAATATCGATTTTGTTTGTTTACAGACTTAAACGATTTACAAGAAATAACACGAAAACTGCCACCTTAATATTATCAACCAAGAAATCATTCAAATCTGAAAATCTAAACTAAAATAACCCTGTAAACAGCAAAGGAGTTATTTTGTATGACTTGATATGAGGGACGAACTATAAAAGTATTATAAAATGGGATTCTCTAAATTAAGAAGAAATAACTTTTCATTAGATTGAACATATGAAAGCAAACAAAGCTCATGTTTGGACAAGATTGTCAGTGGTAATCACGAGTCACAAGAAAAAAGACAGTTCTAGAAACCAAGGAATCTATCCACAGAAATATGAATTCATATTTATAAACGACCTATCTACGTTTACTTTGGACGAGAATGGCAATGGCCACAGCCCTTGATTCTGTCTCTCTATATCTTAGTGAAAACGAGTATCGTGTGCCGTGTGGTGTAAAGTCGAGAGATTTAGACACCTCAACGTTTACTAATATGCTAATTCTGTCAAATCTCAGTGGTTTAGATTATAAAGTAAACTTTCAAGTGGGCTCAGTTTCAACTTGTTGATGTATCATGCGCTCTAGACTGTTCTACTTCTACGGCTCCTTTCATTAAAACGAAAGAAACATTCCTATATCTGCACCACAAACAATCGATCAACTATGAATTTGTTGGTCTATTTTGTTCCGCCCAACAATGCAAGGTGGAATAAAAAGTTGTGGAATGATAAAAAGTGGTGGAACGAGCTAGCGACATCTCCAAGTCAATGTCGTTCGGTCCATATAGAGCAAAGTTGTTTCCCCCATTTCAGACCATGCGTTTGACAATTAACTCAGTTTGTTCCGGCAAAGGCAAAATGACGCGTGATCTAATATAGGAAAATATGCAAATAATAATGTCTAATACTACACCTCGTAAACCAAGCCTGGAACGCGGATAAATTGTACACTTTAATCAATAAAAATGTAAATAATTTAGTTAATCATTAATTTTTTAAGTTAAAAAGAAATTGCATTATGATTCAAGAAAGCATAGCTTATGATTTATTTTTTATATTAATTAAGTGCCTGTCATGATTAAATATCTCAAAAACTTTGTGCGAAATTTTATGGCCAAATATTAATACAATAATATTATAGTTGTAAAATAATTATATGAGATTTGAGACACCAGTTGGAGGCTGGGCAGTAATTTGTCGCATGGAGACTGTGCAATAATTTTTGGTAGATAAGATAGTGCAAGGAAAATGATCTGGTGTGCTGGTCCCTCCCCTGAATCCTATTGTGTTTTATATTTTTAACTTTATTTTTTATTCTAAGACTGATTCCCTAAGTCGGCCCCAGTTCGCTCTCTGTCGAATTTTGTATACAAAGGTGCGACTTATGGAAGAGTTAAGTCTATTTTTTTTCTTTTTATTCAAAAAATAGGTCATTGAAATTTTATGGATATTATTTGTTGCGATTTTTGCTCGTTTATTTTTCTTTCTTTATCAGCCGAAGGGCGATGTAAGCAAACGTCAGGTAAATGGCTGTCATGGCTGCAAGAGCTAGTTCATTGTACCATAACTGACTTGCGTCCACGTTTTGAACTTTGAGGAATTGGTCACCGGAAGGACTGAAAAAAATAGAAAATATCGAATACAATTTGTTTGAAATGCTGGAAGGGTTTGACTGTTGAACCAATGCAAACACCTAGTTTCAAAAATGGTTGTCGGAGCCAAAGTCAGCCAATCGTAAAAACCCGGCTTTAGATATTATTGAACCCTGAAAACGACCCAACCTCTGGGCTGATCTAAATCAGGGTAAGGATAACTTACATATTGCATTGGAATTTAGCGTGTTAGATTTTGCGGAGGGAGGAAAACAAAACCGGAGAACCTGGCTGGAGAAAAACCCTTGAATCAAAGGAGAGACCTAACAATATCTGCGATTCAAATGCGTGTCGAGTCCAGGAATCGATCCCGAGACCCCAGGGAGTACTACTGCTATGTCACCGTTGTTTCCCAGAATTAGAATATATTTGAGTTGAATGAAATGAAAGCAATGTATGATTGAAACAAATCTTTTTATGGAAATAACATACCAAGAAATATTGACAGGACAATGAAATATCATTCCTTTCAACTCGTTGGCTTCCAAAGTCTGTGGGGGAAAAAGTTGAAAGAAAAGGAAATAAATCCCATTCTACATATTTCTTGTATGGGTTACCAAGCGAATCCTGCCACCCCCTCTCTGATAATAAAATGAACATTTAAAAAAACGACATTTTGTATTTAAGTCTTTGGGCATATTTTCGAGCCCAGCAGTTAATCCTCGATTCCTGGGGTTTGTAAGAATGAACGGTCTTACCTCTATAGCATATCTAAAGATACTCAGGTACTTCACCCAAGATAGCCACTTGCCAACAGAACCTAGGTTCACCAAAACACCGCTAAATACCTAAGAAATATTAATGAAAAAGATTTTAAAATGCGTCAGTAAAGATTTTCTTACCTTTCAAGGTGCCCTTTTTTCGGGGATAGGGGGGGGGGGGGGGGGAGGGTGGGGGCATTGAAGAAAACGCGGTACGACTGAAGAACGTTTACTCAGTACAGCCAATCTGCCTAAGGGATACCATGACAGGTGATGAAAATAACCGGTTTTATCCTCTACATATCTACAGTTTGTGTCACAAGATTTGAACATAGAAAAAATTCCAGGCAAGGAAAGGAAGGGAGGGAGGAAGGGAGGACGGAAGAAAGAGACGGACGAACGACGGACAAACAAATACGAAAAGAAATACTGAATTATGTAAGTTCCCTCAAATAACCCATTGTTTGGCCAAATACCCGAAGAAATGGACTCCCCTTCCCAATCCCCCAATCCTGCCGCCTATTAATGAATGCCCCCCCTCCCCGAGAGTTATTCAACAGAGAGTCGATAAAACACTTACCATCATAAACACGTATGGAAGTGCTATAAGAAGATTAGCGTTGGCAAACGTCACAACTGAAGCACTGACGAAGAATGACAATCCACATGCGCAGAGAGACGTTAACACCAGAGTCAGTACGAATACCACGAACTTTAGTACAGTTCTCTGAAAACCTGTGAAAATTAATATACAAGTATCTTGGTTATACCAATGCTCCTTTCCATAGTCTTCCCACAATTCCTTATGATCCCAGCAAGAGCTCGAGGTCAGGGTAAAATTTGCATAAAAATGTATAAAAAATATGCAAATTTTACCCTGACCTCGAGCTCGCGCTGGGATAATAAGGGATTGTGGGAAGACTACGGAAAGGAGCATAGAGTTCCTGTGGGTTTGTACGCTCGCTCGCTCGCCCCATTTTCTCAACTTTGGACTCTCACTGCAGCACTGCTCTTATGCAAAAATATTAAAAAGCTTCGAAAAGTCGAGATCACGTTTTTCGCTCTTACTGCTGGCGGATGGATCCATTCAAAGGGATCAACGTTTCCAACTTTTTGTATGTAGAGACGCGTGTGCCAATTACGAGAAGGCAACGTTTTCCATTCATATAACTTTTTAAGGTGACGAACGATAGATGTTATGATCCAACGGGACGGTCTGCAAATCAAGGAAAGCCTGTCCACGGGAAACAGCAACAGGAAAGCCGAAAATACTTTACTTTACTAAAATATACTAAAAGCCAAAAATAGCTGCTGCGCACGTCATGAGCTATCTTGGAGCCATCTTTATCACCACGTTTACGCTATACTGTATTAAAATACCCTTAGAGAACAGACACAGATAAACAAGCACCTTACACCCTTATTGAATCACAAACGGATCATTCACTTGAGGTAAGACAATGATTTAAGTTTCACGAAAACTGTTACACCTATATAACAATAGTTACGTAATACTATTCTTGTTGCAAGTTTTATTACAATTAAGTGTGAGGGGACTTTCTATGTTAAAGAATTCATCATCTAGTCATGATAGTAATCATCATGGGCGACGAACGAAACAAGAGAACGTTTGCGCATGCTCAGAAGATTGACAGGAAAACTGCAAACTGTTGTACGAAGCCCGAATAATTACTATCTACCACATAAATCTTTATCCAGCGTATAGACTTTAACCAGATAGCGTGCTTCGGTTGCACGAAGGTCGAATAGGATTTATCCACTGGATTTTATCCTATATAGATACCAATTCGCGTACCAGATCATCAGTTTTTGGTGGTTTACCGCTTTTTTAGTACATATTTTTATAGAGTGCACACGTGGTTTTGTATGAGTGTGAAACGATAATGGCAATTCGTATACTAAGTAGTACTGCAACCAAACCTTATCGTACTGTAAAAGTAATTATACTGCACGCGTTGTGATTGGATGAATTACTGGAAGACAATGGAAAGCCATATCAATGTTACGGCATACTGTGGTAGGGTGTACGTGCTGTAAGTCAGTAACATTTCCCACTCATACGAAAACTGCTCTAATTAAACCTGCGGCGTCTTACAACGTACACTATGAGGGCGAGGAGTCTAACTGTTACTGATGAGTAAATTAAGACTAGAGAACACGACCTAGTATGCAATCCCTCCTTCAACACGCGAAACAGCCGCTATTTTAAGCCAGTATTTTTTTTATAGGTTTATGGTTGACGGATCTCTAGACCCCTTTCACATTTATATTGGAAGCGAGCGGGGCTAACAGGAGAATATTTTTAAAATCTTACTCTTTTTCGATAGAGTTTGCGCCATTTCTTTTATATATAGGTTCCTATTAGCCTCATACTCTAAGATAATTTTGAAAGGTTTCAGTACATAGTTGCTTGGTCAGCCAAACGCCAATAAGAATGCATGATTTGTCACATCCTGGCATCCCGTGTGAGTTGTTAGATAAGCGGTGACACAGGCAACTATGGAACGATAAGAGCAGCTTACCTATCATAAAATAGACAATAGCAGAGAATGCCGCGGTAGGGAACAGCCTCATTGGGATGATGTCACAAAGGACCTTAGCCAGGAAGTATACTGATACACGGTAGTATCCTCCAGCAGATTCATGTCTGGGATGATAATCAAAACAAGTCAATAGAAAAATTATGTGGGCATAAAAATGGTTCTACGTGCTAAAGTGCTTTCTACAGCTGGCAACACGCGCGCAAATGAGTTTAAAACGTCCCAAATAGACCCCTTGCAGCATTTCGGAATCACGTGCAGCTCAATTTGTAGGACAAAACAATAGGTTCCAATTCGATCTCAGGAGATTGAAATTGTTTTGTCCTCCAAATTGAGCTGCTTTGACGTCACGTGTAAAGGTTTTAGGAGAACCAGTCAGATCAACAGTGGATGATCCTAGCTAATGGATCATCTTGGATTTCGAACAATGAGACAAAATCTACCTAAAATTGATGAAGAAAGAGAAGAAGAAAAATATAAAGAGACGCAGGGACTAAACTATCTGTATACCTAACCCCTGGCCGCCCCATTTCAGACTCCGTGCCATTCCTTTGACTGAATTTATTCACTTTCTATCAAGTGTTGCTGTTAAACAAGGAAATGATACTCAAGGGGATGACACTTGTTCTGAAATGGAAAAACAGTGATGTTGCAGAAGAATAACTCACATGAATATCTTTCTTTCATTAATAAAGAGTTCTACGGCAGACAGGTTACCAAACACCATGTTCATTATTATGAAAAAGAATGCACCAACCCTACAACAACAATATAGATCAACAAATTAAGTTTCCAAATGAACCTGTCAGTCAGCTTTCCTTATAGAAGGTGTTACTTGACATTCTTGGCCTTCTATGTTTAACTCTAGCCGCGTCTGTTAGACCCAGTTCAAACGTCGAACTTCACATGAGCCGAACACATTGAAAACAATGGATAATAAGGCGGTCTTCTCTGATGAAGATCAACGTTTGACCTTAGTCTTATATTTGAAGTAAGACCGTATCTAGCCACGGTGAAGGTCTAACAGTTTCATAATTAAGACATTTTGAAAGTAAACTATACTTGAGGCCTCGCCTGGTAGGAGCCAGATTTAGTTCACAGAGCGAGTGCAAAAGTGAGACATAAGAACTAACCTATTTTGGAGTCCGTTTGGTCCTTCCTTCTGGTCGTAGTAGATAGCACCCACAATAACACCAAAAATTACCGTTATGATCAGCTACAAGAGAACAAGGAAAAAAACTAAATTTACAGTTTTTAGTTATTGTAATGGCGGTAAAGGGGGAGGGGAGGGGATATATGGAGGGTGGAGGAAGGGTCTAGCTCGCTTTGTTTGGAGGGCTTTGGCATACCCAAATGGCGTTTTTACACGCATTATTTGCCTACCGGGGTTTTAAAAATAAAAATAAAAAAACAATCGCTGAGAAAGGTTTTACGAGTAGTTTAATGTGGATGTGGTGTTATGTGAACTTACAGACAAGTAGTGGTTGCTCAAGATTTGCCGTGCATAGACCCCTTTCACGTGACGTCAAAGCAGCTCAATTTGGAGGACAAAACAAACGAATTTCAATCTCCTTAAGCCTATTGTTTTGTCCTCCAAATTGAGCTGCATTCCGACGTGCTGCAAGGGGTCTATATCCTAGTTATACAATGATTTCTCGTGGCATACCGTAGAATATCCCACGAGTCACTTGTAGTTTCTAGTATCCTTTTTTTTGATAATGAATCCGATTCACAACTTTATCCCACACCATTGAAAATACAGCCAATCAGAAAGCAGGAAAGCCGTTGTATATTCGTCGGTATTTCACTCTTCCTTCCTGTCATGCACTGCGTGTTGAATCTACGCATTTGTTTTTGCTATGGTGTGGGATAAAATGGTTTCTCGTGGCATACTGTGGAATGATATCTCACTCGTCACTTATATTTTCTTTGTATACACATACTAATATAAAATGGTAAAACATTTCACTAAACAAAAGGTTCTATGGAATTCAAGATGATCCGACTTCAGGTACACATTGTAAACCAGCATGATCTTTACAACGCGGGTAATACTGCTAGGTGATGATGTCAAGGACAAGATGTTCACTCTACGAGATCACAGTATGATGTCATGATATAACAAGACAACGTACTCCTTATTTGAGTGTATTAGGTTGGCGAAGAGATCAAAAAGATTTACGTAAGAACTGATTGAAATATCACGTAGAAAGCTAAAAAGTTGTGAACTACGACTCTTGGTTGTATCAACACCTCATTGAAATGGTGATATTGTATTGCCTGCGTTAGGTGATGGTTAAAGGAGCGTGCAACTACCACGTCCCTTGCAATGTTGTATGATGGCGACATCATAAATTGGTGTTGTATTGTGTAATAAAACTTCGAATGATACCCAGTTCTCGTTGGTAGAGCTTACTGACCGAGTGTGAGGTGATTACAAGGGGTTATTGGTCAGGTTCTCTATTTACACTAGAGTCACGCTAATGGATCGAGTTCCCGACCAAAGCGAACAGGGTCGGCCAAAAAATTGTTTATCGTAATGGCTTGTGAAACACGTGCAGGAAAAGATATGTGAAAAAGGACCTTTCTTTGTGTGGTTTACTATGAGAAGAACAAAGAGCTATTTATATATATATATATATATACATATCAATAGTTTTTAAAGTTAGCATAATATATTTAGTATTTATTTAATCCTAGTATTGTAAATAGTTTCTGAAAAACCCTGTAGGGAGAATACTATTAAAGTTTATTATTATTATTATTATTATTCTTTCGTTGCTCAAAATTAAGAAAGGTCAAGTTAAAAATCGGAAAAGCAAATAGGACTAGAAATAAAAAACTGGAAAAAGAGGCTAAAAGGAAAGAAGGAAGGTAAAAAGAGGAGGAGGAGGAGGAGGAGGAGGAGGAGGAGACGACGACGACGACGAACAAGAAGAATAGAAGAAGACGACGACGACGACGACGACGACGACGACGACGACGACGACGACGACGACGACGACGAAGAAGAAGAAGAAGAAGAAGAAGAAGAAGAAGAAGAAGAAGAAGAAGAAGAAGAAGAAGAAGAAGAAGAAGAAGAAGAAGAAGAAGAAGAAGAAGAAGAAGAAGAAGAAGAAGAAGAAGATTTAAAGTAGAGGAAAAAGCTGTACTGGGACACCAATCATGCAATGTTCAGAGACAACTGACAGACAAAAAACTTAGTGTACTGCACTATCAATGGTGTACAATTATGTGATATTATTGACAGATGTGATATGATATAGTGAGAGATTTAATTATCCTTACATATACTTTGTAGGATTAACTATGAAACTTTACTTTGTTTTCACTTAAATCGATTATGAAAAGCTTAACTAAATAAGATAATGAGTGTGATAATTGACGTTAAAGATTTCACAAGTCTCACACGTCACGCTATATTTTCTAAAAAATTGATGCAACTAATTTTTAGTCATTTTAATTTTTAATTCATGGTTTTTTTTCAGGACTGTTCCCAGTCTTGGGCATTCTCAGACACACACCTGCAGGATTTTAATCTCATTCTCTCTATCAAATTTTCTACGAGATTTTGCTCATAAATCTTCGAAGCGTTTTACCATCTTGAAGTCGGTGATAAAACCACCAAACTGGCCTGCCAACCGAACTGTTTACGCAGTAAAGGGCAAAGGAATAGAAAGCTAGAATGATCCATTTCGGACATATTATATAATGCTATCTAGAAAAGAAAACAACATGGAATAGTTGTGGTCCCCGTGGCTTTACGGAGAGGTTTTTATACATGGCCAAAATATATTTTGAAGATTAACAATTCTTGTTCTTTTTTGCTTTTTTTTAAAGGAAGAACTAAACCAGTAAAAGAGAAGAACAAGGTTAATAAATAATGTTCACGCGAGAACTGGCAAACAGAAACGGTGCCCCTAGAAACATGTCCAGAAACATGACACCGTTATCATCAAGGACTGTCAACTCTGTCAAGCACAGAAGACAATCTAATTAAAACAGTTCACATAACTCGACATTTTAATAAACTCGTTAAACGCAAAGGAGAGGCGAAGAACTTGCTAGAATTGGCCGAGAGACAGGATAAGACATTCCAAGCAATCAGATATTGGAAGTCAAAATAGAATCAACTTTGTGCTGATCAATACGTAACATCAACACTATACGTGCATCACTTGGACTTGTTTTTTTTTTTTGCTCCGGATGGGAGAGTATGATTTCAAAATTCCGGTAGCACTTGCCATGTTTCAGTATATTTTTTTTGGTAGCACAGAACCCTTGCATTTTAGCGGGGCATTTGGAAAGTATCTGCTGTACAGTCCATCTAATTTATTGACATGAAATTGTACGTACTAAATTAAAGAACAAAAAAAAGTCAAAAATAAAGTACAAAACAAAAATCATTTTGTCACATCAATAGCTTCTCTTATTGGCCGCAAACATTAAAGTTTGACATGAAAACCCTCATCACTTCCCGACCTTTTCCCCTCAACATTACTACGTCTTCATTACCATGGCAACTGACTAGACATTTATAAATCAAAGTGTCCAGCGTTTGTTGCAGTCAGTGGGGATTTGTTGCAGCCGGGACAAGAGATTCAGGATTTTGAACGATCAACATCGCCATGTGGAAACTTCTTAGTGTATTGCTGATGGTGCTGGTGCTCGAGGGCACTAATGCAAAGGTCTTCTGGGAAACAGAGGAGATCGCAGAAGATCGTAAGTCAATCCTTAGTTTTTCGGTGGCCAATTATTAGGGAAGCTGGTCGCCAACTGCGCTCCACGTTTCTGTTTTACTAGCCGAAAAAACGTATTGAAATTGGCCGAACAAGTCCTTCGTGTCGATCAAGTACACATATGTTAGTTTTTCTCGTTCAAATGTTTAAAAAAATCCGAAACAGCCTTAAAATAGATAGATATTTAAAACACTTTGAGAATGGAGAACACAAGCTGTCAGGGCCGTCAGGCGCTTCTGGTAGAAACTGGACCCTTTTTGGAAAATATTATTTCAAGTCTTGAGGTGATTTAAATTGGGGGAAAAGTAATCTACCGACCCCTTGGTATCTAAAGTGTGGCCGGGAATCCATCATAAAGGGTATCAAAGACTGATAAAAATAGATCAACAATAATATTAGGTAATGTCTTTACTAATGAGGGCATGTTCGCTCTTCATCAAAAACCTATCTGTTTGCACGGTTAAATAATAAGCCAATAAATAAATGTGAAAATGTAACCAATATATAATCCAATTCGAAGAAATAATGTATTTTAATCCTGATCTAGATAACTACAACAAAAACGTCTATTATTTGAATCGTCGTCATATGAATGTATGTCATTCAAGATAACGAGGAATTGAAAACATTTCCTCTCACTAGTCTAGAGAAGGTTCCAGAAGAATTTCCAACACTGAAGATAACTGACTGTTTTTTCGTCTAGTTTTGGTAACACACTGATGGCAAACAATACATTGACTTGATAAGATGCAAAGGGTGCTTTATTTCTCTCAATTATATGTCCAATGAAAGACAATGTGCTTGTTGTTGGTTGGTTTGCTCATCCGATATCAATTAGTTGCTGGAGTCCAACATAGAAGACCTTGAATAGAATCAAGGTGGTGAGTGATTGTGGCAAAGGCTCCTTATTGTTGTTCAATCTATATTATTCCAGTACGAATATTCTCAGTATATAGGCCCGTTAACAAAAAGTCGAGACTTACTGCTTAGGGAAGGGGTACTGTAATAAAATCGTACGATAGAACACGGAGCTTCAGTTTTCCAGTTTCCCATTATCGGAAGAATCGATGCAACATGCAAGTTTTTTTTCTTTTTGTTATTGTGATTGTTTGATTTCTTTTAATCGACTCTTTGTATTCAGAGGATGTTCAGAAAACGTTCAGTTTTCGGAAAATGATAACTCATCTTCATACAGAAGAAAAAAAACTGTAGCGAGATACCTAAGACGTTCAATGTGAGATAGTCTCAGACGTTCTCGACCATTCTATACAAGATACGTTCATGTTGAGCAGAGGCACACAGAGATATGGGGGAAGGGACTGGTTGGATAGACGGATAAACAGTGAGGGTACTACCGCTTTATTAACCACCACCTCCACAGACTAGGGTCTTCTAACGGACCGCAAAGTAGGCGGCCAAGATTGTGCACAACAGGGTTTTTAGTAGACTTGCCAACAGCCGACCACACTATAATTTGTTTCGGGATGTGCAAGCGAGTAGAACGTGCGAGCGACAAACTCTCAAGAAGCGCCGGAGTGACGGAACGGAAAGTCTAGGTTTTTAGTTATTGATCCAACCGAGGTAAAGGAAAGAGAAAAAAGCTTGGGCACGCCCATAATGGTTAATTATGCTCTTATACTAGAGAAAAGATTAACAAACAGCTTGACTTCGAAGAAAGCCCATTTTCCATTTCCTTAGTTTTGAAAGAAAAGACAAGAAATTTAGAATCAGAAAGATGATAACCCTGACCAAAATCTTCAAATCTTTTCATCAGATTTGTAACATCAACGAAAAAAATGCATGGCTGCATCTGTGTTGTCAAATGCCGGGAAGCTGCTCTTTGGGGTAACAGCGCTCACCTATCAGTCACAACTGAATACAAACTGAACAGGATTCAATTCGTACTTGGTGGTTCTCTTGCTTGTGATTAGTTCGAAAGTTTGGCAAGGTTTCTCTCTCTTTGCAAAAATCGACACTCCTATATTTTCCACTGGATTCGGTGAAGAAGAAAAACACGTAAAACCTGTTTTATGGAAGTGCCACTGCTCAATTAGTTATGAAATCCAGTATTCTCCGTTTAGTCGATATTTCTAGAAGGAAAACTATAAATATATTTCGATTGAATTCATGATGCCGTAGGCTCTGCCAACACCTCAATCCACTTTGAGCCAAACCCGGCGGTTGTCCATCCAATCATCAAACGGAACACATTTAGTCCGCGATGGCGAAGAGTGAAACATGACAAGGCTGAAGTCTATGACTATCAAATGGCTTGCAAATCAGTTCAAGCAATGCGATGGGATAATATACAACACTGTCCGTTTTCTAGGCTTTTGATTGGCTAAGAGTAGCAGAAAACCATTAAAGTGTCCTAGTGCTGTTTGTTGCCAACATTCATGAGGAGTAGTATAGTGCGCCCCACGATTTTCTTGAATGGATAAACTTCTAATAAGTCGATAATTACAAAATACAAATAAAACGTTTCCTGTTTTCTAGCTTTTCCAATTTGCTGTCGATTTTGAAATCCCTTCCACAGTCGGGGTCTCTATGATAATTTTTTAATGACCTCTCACGTTTATTCACTTGAAAGCTATTTCTATTAAGCCATAGATAGATTACCTTCTATCCGAGCCATTGAAAAGACGAAACACGTCCTAAAAACTTTTTAAATCGTCGCGGTAACCCATAGTAGCGATATACACTAGAAAGGCAGAAGGCATCTTGCGAGAAAGAAAAAGACAACAATAAAAACAACAACAACAACAGCATAGTAAAAATTTATCCTTCAGTTTTTTGCCAAAAGCCAGGAGGACTCAAAAGGGGCCAGATGCCAAAGTGTGTCTATCCCTCTACACATGCTAAATTCAATATATGCAATACACAACACTCAAATGTTAGTTCTGACAAGGGAAGAACCGCCAATGCGTCCAGAGAACTACCTGACAACTGAAGCAAGAGAAAACTGAACACATCGAACAAATTCTACCCTAAAACACTAAAACTTGAAAATGGATAGAAAACCTGGAATGGACCAGAAAATCTAGGATAAATCTTAGCAGCTCAATTTCGACATATGATAGGTCACGAACCTGGCATTGCGGTGAACGAAGTACTGCACTGTACAGTAGAGTAACTTCCCGAGAACAGCCTAGAAGCTGAATTGGAAGGACCTCATTGCATACCGTCAATGAACACAATTCCAAACAGAAAAACCTCTTAATGTTACCAAGTCAATAGTAAAGTCAAACAGAGATTGATATCAAAATATTTTACATAGGTGAAGTACTTTTAGATTCATTTAGATCAATACGATGGATACTAAATGTATTTGAAATATGTAGGCACGCTGAAGAGGTTAAGGAGCTACAAAAACACGGTGAATTTTTTAGTTGTAACTTGTGGAGTGTGAAATTGTGAGACAAATTACACGAGGTTCTTACATGGTTAAACTCCAGCTGAAACCTGCCTCGAAACACAAGTTTCGGGTGCAGCAAGAGAAGAAGGGATTTCTTCTTTTTCTTGAAATCTTGACGCAACGTTTCACAAGCCGGAGAAAAAAACAAAAGAATTTTAATCTCCTGAGAATTTGAACCTATTTTTTTGTCCTCCAAATTGAGCTGCGTCGCGACGTTTTGCAGTGGGTCTATAAACGTCATGCACACATGTTGGTGAACCTTATGTTTAACAATTTTGCAAGACAAAATTAACGAGGGGTGTTACACGGTGAATCTGAGCTTAAGCTGAAACTTGTGTCCTAGCAGGTACAAGTTTCAGGTGCACGAGCAGAACGTTTTTACCAGGCCAGAATGTAATAGTGAAGATTTTAGATGAAACTTGTCCCGCAAAGCCGTTGGTAGCTAAGTAGAGGAAAGACCGAACGAAAAACATCTACGGAAGTTGTTAAGAGTTCTTAAAGATGAGTGGACATTTAATACAAAAATTAAGATCCATTACATTGTGATTTAGACGATGAAAGAATTTTAATTTATCAAACCACTTTGCTGCCAAGCTTCAACCTAATAACAGCGGCGATATGCCCCAACATTATTAAACGTCTAATGAGATGAGATAAGGTTATGGGTTCTGACGCAAGATTATCTTACGACGATACATATAGAACCTATTATAAGTTATTGACCGAGACGCGATTGAGGTCCAGACACGGGCGGAATATTAAACGACGACGGAATACTAAAATAGGTTTCGTGTTCACACAGTCACGTGACTGAATAGCTTCAGGAATGGCAAAAAGGTCACTTTTGTATTGTATGTATTCACCCGCTAGTAATAATGTAATAACATGTAATAACCGCTGTTTTAACGAGAAGAGCTCGAGAGACCAGATGCATTCATCACTGAAGAGCTGGGAAAGTTCCGTCGTCCGATAAAGAAAAGACAGTCAGTAGGAAAAAATTAGCCTGCGTAGCTCGGCCCAAAGGGATGGGGTTGGGGAGCCTGTGGGGAAGGGGAAGAGGGGGATTGGGGAGAGGAAAAGGGGAGGGTCCCCCAACCCCATCCTTTTGGGCCGAGCTACGCAGGCTAGAAAAAATCAACGAACTTGACCTCCTGCTGGTCTATTCCTCGGCTCCGCCATTCCCTCGTAGAGCTCTCGTAAACGCAATTGCGCAATTTGAATCCGATTTGCCAACGGAAAAAAATTAGCGAGCGAAACAAGTCTATATACGGCTTCACCAACCATTATTATTTTCTTGCTCAGTTCAGCCAAAAGATTCTATTTTCTCAACCACAACAGAATAAAATCATGCAGCTCATACATCAAAGTTGGTTATCCTAACTAGTGTTCTTTTATCTTTGTTAGGTCTACAGAGAGTGCCACCCATTAAAAACACTGCGCAGAAGATGATGAAGTATCTCTTTGGGCGCACATCCTCGCACGTTGTAAAGCGTTCAGCACCAAAACCTGACGATGTGTTGATAGTTATTGATTCATCCAAATCTGTTCCAGAGTCCAACTTTACTCAGGGTCTCTACGCTCTGCAAGGGATGGTAAAACGCTTCAAGCCTGACGCTCGTTTTGCTTCCATTCTTTTCTCTACCAAAGCCGAAGTCATGTTCAAATTTCTACCAGCTAAAAAAGCAATAGAGAAGCTGGTGGAGATTCATTACAACGGTGGTTACACCAACACCCAAGATGCTCTCAAGAAATCTGGAAGGCTTTTTGTGAGCAGGAAGTCAGGGGGTAGACGCAACGCAAACAAGAAGATGTTCATCTTGACCGACGGCCAGTCCAACATCAAGAAGGAAAGGACGTTGTACCTGGCGTATGTGCTGAAGGAGATTGGGATCGAGATATTCGTCATGGCTGTTGGAGAACGCATCGAAGGGATCAATGAGCTCGCGATGTTGGCGACGTCTACAGACAAGCATATGTACCGTGTTGGAGAGATGGAACAGTTCACGCAAGTGGTGCAAGAGATACCGAAGGATCCGTACTATGAAGGAGATAATGATATCTGAAGTGCATGTAGAAACGATGCTGTTCTTAACTAGCAAATTTTATCTCAATTTTATATATCTTCAAAAGTAGCCTATCGCATGAAAGGGAAGCTGTAGTTTCATTGTTTTCTGACGTCCAGAATAGAAGTCATGTAATGACTAAGACATTTTATTCGTCCATGGCGATTTGATCGACTTTTAAGTTTTTCCACTAAGTTACGCTTTACAACTATTCATGGCTTATAGACGGTATCATGCATGCAGTATTCAGTCAAAATTGCTAATAAACAGTTAAAATTCCACCTCCCTGGTTAAAATCAAGTCAAACATGTCGAGAGGGAAAATATTCCTAGATTAGAGTATGGTGCTGTTGTGTAACTATTGTAGGGGTGGATGCATGTCTTGTTGGCAACAGCGTGCCACACCAACTGTGGTAATAAGGTAAATTGTATGACAGGTTATGGTTAACTGGATTGGTCAATTTGTTCTTCATGTATACAACGTCTAGATATTTGTTATATTATTTTGCTCTAATTTACTTTAAAAATCGAGACAACTACTGGGAAATAGGCTATAGAGCCGTTAAGTTTTGACGTATTCCCGGGTCCAATTGCTCACAAAAACCAATAAAATAAAGCGAAAAATGTTCTCAATGGATTAACCTCTACCTGAAACAATAAGTACTTTGGACAACAAATCCTGTCATGATCAAAAAAAAAGAAAAATCTTTGTAGAACTCCTTTTCGTTTTGGACCCGGAAATTGTTTTTCTATACGTCGCACTTAACAGCCCTATAAGGTTTTCTGTGGGAACATGATGGCTAAGGATGTTGCGATTGACCGAAGCTAGGAAGAGACACGTCCCTCGTAATTGTATAGTTTATATCAATTTATATCTTTAAACTATAACAGAATTAAAATAAAATTAAAGGCGGGGTAAAATGAGGAGAGTCTTACCTGCATAATAGAAGTTTGTGGATTACGTAGAAGGTTTTTTACTGCACGACCAGAGACATAATATAACTGTAGCAGAACATAAAATATCATTAGGCAGACAACGAGAACATTCCTGTATAAAATGTATATAAAATACTTAAATGCATGAGGTTAGGGAACAAAACACTTTTAAATTATAATCTTAAATATATTTGGTTAAAACGTAGTTGTTATTGATCGTACTCATTTTCGAAAAGAGAGAGAGAGAGAGAGAGAGAGAGAGAGAGAGAGAGAGAGAGAGAGAGAGAGAGAGAGAGAGAGAGAGAGAGAGAGAGAGAGAGAGAGAGAGAGAGAGAGAGAGAGAGAGAGAGAGAGAAAAGGAAAGCAAGCAAGAAAGCAAGGAAGGAAGGGAGGAAGGAAGCAAGCAAGAAAGCAAGGAAGGAAGGGAGGAAGGGAGGAAGGAATGAAGGGAGGGAGGAAGGAAGAAAGGAAGGAAAAAAGAAAACACGGATTAATAACGGGCCTTATTTATGGTTAGGCCAACTTCCCTCCCATTAGTTGGACTTCCGTTTAACTTTCCTTCCATCTTCTTTCCCTTCCCTTTCCATCATTAGTTCCTTTCTCTCATAACATAAAAAAAGGAAAGACCAGTAAACTCAAGGATCATAGAAAAGAAGAATGGAAAGAAGGAAAGAGAAATTTGGAACGGAAAAGGAAACACAGAAATGATAACAGTGATGTTCGATGAATTCTTTTAAATGATATTAAAACAGAATAAAATAAAAAGGCCAAATATGTCACTATAAAACCGAAGAAAACTTAAAACGGTCCAGGTTATTGAATCGAATTTGACTGAAAAAAGGTTTTTTCTTTCAACAAAAATAAACAAACAAACGAACTAACGAACAAACGAACAAAGAAAAAAATACACAAACAAACAATTAAACATGCAACGAACGAACAAACAAGTAGACAAACGTTTTTTTATATAAAGAAGTCTATTACCTGCGTAAAAAAACTCGTTGCATAGTTGACCTCTTCAACATCCTCGAATCCCACAGACGTTTCTATAAACCCTCTGTAGATTGGTTGGATAGCACTCTGGATGTGAGTAAAGTACTTGGATTTTCGGTAGGATTCTGCCATGTCATTGGTTTTAATTACTGTGTGTGAACTTCCCAAATTGACAGCATGGGCGACTTCTTGTTCTACAATAAACAATGGACAGTGTTCATCCCTCAGTATCATCTTGTGATTAATTGCCTTATTTCAATTTATTGATGTCATAGCCTGCGTAGCCAGGCTCTTACAGGGGAAGGGGGATTGAGGAGACGGAAGGGGAGGGGAGGGTGAGGAGGAGGAGGAGGAGGAGGAGGAGGAGAAGGAGGTCTCCTTCTCCTCCTCCTCCCCCTCCCCCATCACCCCAATCCCCCTCCCGTCTCCCCAATCTCTCTGCAAGAGCCTGGCTACACAGGCAATTGATGTCACAGCTTGTTTATAAGGGGGAAAAATGGCGAAGAACAATAAGAACTTGGATTACCTATGAATTTTAATCCGTAGCTGAATTGATAGCTCTGATATTTTTGGTTTTTAAACATTTTGCAAAACGGTTTTTATTCTAAAAAATATGTACAGTATTTGGTGGGCATTTTTTCTTTTTCTAAGTTCTAAAAAAAGACTACAATGTTTTAGTAGTTTTTATTGTGTTGTTGCTGTTTTGTCCCCCTCCCAAGACTCAAGGGAGAGATTGGCAACAATGTTCCTTGCTTGAGTATTCAACACGTAAGCTATGTTACAGGGACAGCGGAGCACATTTTAAAGTGCCTGTGTGTCAGGAAGGGGGGGGGGGGGGAGGTCGTATGGAAAATATAAAAGACTAATATCCACCCCCACCCCCCACCCCCCACCCCACTAGCCACCCAGCTCCGCCGTCCCTGTTTTAGGGAACATCACATCACAACACATGCACATTACAAGCACATCAAGAGTACAGCAGAGGACAACAGTTATTCCGCAGAGAAAGGATCGACCTCTTACCAGATTCAATGATTACGTACGATGATTGATGTAATTCTTTCTCGTGGATAACATCCATGAAAAAATCTGGTGGATTGTTGTGCTCTTCGCAAGTATGACCTATAAACAAATAAACACACGACGAACATGAGACCAAAAACCGAACTTTTCTACATGGCAAAATGAATAAGCTCATTGATCGAATGCCAATATGGCCGCCACTTATCATAATTTTTTTTAATTCATATTTTAGTTGACCATTACATTAAAATTATAGATTAGAATGAGATCAACAAAGTTAGAAAGTTTGAGACAAAAATATTAAATTGTTGAGAAGTTATGAGAATTTTAAATATGAAAAACACATCGAGGCTAGCAAGAAAACAGATCACTGAACACATACGAATCTCTGTGATTTTGATTCCAAATAGCTTCACTTAAATTCTATTTATAGCAATGAAACTTTCCAAAAATACATATTTCTGCTTGCTCTTTCTGATGGTGGTGCTTATTTTTTAAGATTAGGTTTTTAATCCTGAAAGTCAATGGCGGCCATATTGGCATTCGGTCTATAATAAGTAAATTCATTTCCGCTATGAATAAATTAATGTTGACACAAACGGAGTCGTCATATACTACTACCACACCCCAAATAAAGGTTTACTTTACTCTACACTATCTTCGGATGATGATAATCAAAATTTAAAAAAATACCACTCACCAATGCTTTCAAAATATTGCAGGGCATCATCTTTTGGTCCTTGATAGACTACTTCACCATTAGATAACATGGTCATCGTGTCGAATAGTTTGTAGATGGAATAACGAGGTTGATGTATCGAGAAGATCACTGTTTTACCTCTCTTTCCAAGACTAGAACAATAACAAAACGGCTTATTAAAACGATGTCGAAAAATGAAGCTTGAACTCGCCGCAGCACACGAAAGCGGAGTACCCTAAAAAGTGGGGGCTGTATAAGAGACTAGATGGGAAAAAGTGAGGGTTGAGGGGGGTTAAGATAAGAAAATATGAGAGACTAGTATGGAAAAAAGGAAAAAGTGGGAGCCTATAGCCCCCCCCCCCGTCTCCGCTGTCCCTACTTGGGGGTCCTGGTGAATCCGCCCTTCTCTCTTTGATGGCTAAAGGTTGCTTTCGTTTTAAACCGATAAAACTTTGTAAAGTCAACTGACAGGCTCCTTGCACGCTCCTTGCACGCTCCTTGCACCACCTCTCTACCTCTGTCTATCTATCTAGCTATCTATCTATCTATCTATCTATCTATCTATCTATCTGTCTGTTCGTCTGTTCGTCTGTTCGTCTGTTCGTCTGTTCGTCTGTTCGTCTGTATGTCTGTCTGTCTGTCTGTCTGTCTGTCTGTCTGTCTGTCTGTCTGTCTGTCTGTCTGTCTGTCTGTCTGTCTGTCTGTCTGTCTGTCTGTCTGTCTGTCTGTCTGTCTGTCTGTCTGTCTGTCTGTCTGTCTGTCTGTCTGTCTGTCTGTCTGTCTGTCTGTCTGTCTGTCTGTCTGTCTGTCTGTCTGTCTGTCTGTTCGTCTATCTGTCTGTCTGTTTGTCTGTCTGTCTGTTTGTCTGTCTGCCTGTTCGTCTGTCTGTCTGTTTGTCTTCTTAGCTTTCTCTTCCAAGCTAGGGAGGAGCGGGACACAGGCAGCCTACTATTTCCAACAGAACCCTTTCTAAGTAACTGAGAGATTCATAAGGACAGCCTAGTGAAATCCATGCTGACTTACGCGTGCAGTAACTGCATGACAGAACAAGCTGTAGAAGCATCAAGACCCGTCGTTGGCTCATCAAGAAACAATACCGATGGTGACGTAATAAGCTCCATTCCGATGCTCGTTCGTTTCCTCTCTCCTCCAGAAATCCCACGTATGAACTCCGTCCCGACCTTCTGATCAGCCACGCCCATGATTCCCAGGTCCTGCAGGACCTCATTAACCCTTTCTTTTCTTTCTTGTTTGGAATGAGATTCGGGAAGACGAAGAGCTGCAGAGAAACTTAAGTTCTCACGGACAGTCAGTGTTCCCATGATGACGTCATCCTACAGCCAATAATAGCGTGGATAAGTATTCACGTGACTGATTTCGACGGAACAAATAATTACAGTGAATATCTGAATGAGGACGATGGCTCTCTTTATACCAATGGAGGAACAGATCTCAAAATACAGAATGTTTTAAAAGTCTTTTACTCAGGGAATGATCGCTCAATCTCCCAACACCCAGAGTTTATGACACACGCGTTTGACGACCGTTTTTAAAATTTGATTTTTGTGGAAGGAGGGAAACCGAAGAAACCAAAGAAAAGGAGAAAAGGAGAAAAGGAGAACCAAAATCCAACTCTACTCACATATGATGGGGGGGGGGGGGGGTTCAATGTGGGACACACGACCACAGTGGTGAGAGGTGGTGGATTGGTGGATGCGTCATGTCGCAACATCAACGATAGGCATTCCCGTACCGTTACCGTGCCGCAAATCTCATTCTTACTCATATCGAATGTAGGAGGAAATATAAACAAAAAAGTATCTCTGCCAAGAGAGGTAATCAAACGTTATTACCTGAACAACATAGCCTGTGGCACATTTGAAATTGTTTGGCTGGAGCTTTCCGTTGACAAGGACAGTCCCGGAGAGGTTACGTCTGTCTTTGCGACCAGCGATGATATCTAACAGTCTAGAATAGAACAAAATAGTCAAGCAAACACTTGATAGTTTACGGTCTCGGGAATGGTACTCGGGGATGGTACTCGGGGATGGTACTCGGGGATGGCGCTCGCTCGTTGAACAGTAAAAAGATTATTTGACATCAGTCACGTCCAAAGAACGATATGCAATTCGATATGCAATTCCTAACTGCCTATGTCAGCGTACATTAGGTGAAGCACAGGTACAGTGTAACAGCTAGAGTCAATAGCTTGGATCTGAATTCCTTTCTTCACCAAGGAGGCTCAAACATCTGAAAGTTTGCTGCGTGATCATTATCCTTTTCCTCCTAAAACTCAAAATACTCAGTGAAGTGATCTGATGCCTATCGCACGCGTGCACGCACGCACACCTGTAGCGTGCCGTGCACAAACTTTTTCACACCAGGTATCACTGCTCTAACTTAATACACGGGCGATATTTGCTACGATTTTTTCTGCGCTTTTTTGAAAATATAATATACTTTGTCTCGTGCTTCTAAAGAGGCATTTGTCCAGGTAATCTTGGTGTCCGAAATACAACTTTACAAGTTAAACCTTTACAATTCTTGAATATGATCAAAATCGCAGCAAAAAGCGCTCGAAAATCACCTCAAAAATCGCTAGTGCAAATGGGCCTTTACAGACACAAATGAAGCTAATCACCATCGTAAATTTATTCAAAGAGGAAAAAAGGAAAGTAAAGGAAAAACTATTTTCATCCCGCAATGGATCATGCTGATCTGCTATAAGGTGTACAATAAGGTAATTTCCTGAAGTAAATGGATTAACAAGAAAATATAAACCTACGTAGTTTTGCCACTGCCAGTTGGTCCAAGAATAGCATTAGCACCTGGCTTCATAATACCACTGAAATAAAATAATATAAATCTATAAGCATTGATATTAAAAACATTACTATGCATAGTGCCTCTCTAGTTTTCTGAATTATTGAAGGCAACTAATAATGAGATCATATGCTTTATTATGTGAAATAGAGTGTGATATTGAGTGACATCAAAATGATAAAATTGATATCCCCACTCCCACCAGTGGCCAATGGGGATATGATTTTTATCAACACTGGTGGTGTCAAATTTCGACCAAAGTCGAATTCTCCATTATTTTTCATTGAAGATTTCATATAATAAACAGAACATTACATGGCCGCTTGGAGATACGAATTTTATCTTCTTGTGCTGATATCATCTCTCACTCGTGAGGGATAATATCAACACTCGAAGATAAAATTCGTATCTCCGTGCAACCGTGCAACTCTATGTATCAGACAATATGTCTACAAGTTTATCCATGAAAATAAACAGTATATGGCAAAGAAAGAAAAACTTAATATTAAGATATGTGGTCTCAAATTTAAAACACCTGTTCACCGGTTTGATTAATACCAATTATACATTGTACTTATTAATGTTGAAAGAAAGAAAGGAAGAAAATAAGGGAAAAAAGAAAGTGATCATGAATAATGTAGAAAAGGAAGGAACAGTGACAGCTATAGATGTTGTGTGATACATTCTAATGTGATTTTGATAGCTTGATGTTGATTAGGAAATTAATAAATGAAAAGAAAAATAGGAATTTCAATAATTAAGGAATAAAAAGGAAAAAAAAAAAGAATTAAGAAAAAAATTAATTTTAAAGAAAGGAAATATTTTCATAAATCAAAAAAATGTTTTGCCAACTGAAAACATATAAAATTAAATACATCATTGAGATGCAGCATGGAAAAGTTAAATTCATGAACCTTTTCCATAGAATAATTAGTGCATGTGTCATTAACCAGCCATCAATAACAGATCTAACAGACGTATAGTAGGGGTGTTGTTACACTCTCTATGCAAATAAAAGCTAGAAAAAATTAACTTGTATTTAAAACATAGCAGGTGACTTGAAAAGAATAATTTTCATAAGAAATTATATTATATATAGACACTAGCTATAATTAATGAAAGACACGCCAAAATACTGAGTGATTTGCTGCCTTATAAGATGCTTCTTGGCAACTATAGTATAATAACCTATATATTATAATATATCTTGGATGTGAGACTAACAGGAAAATAGAAAAAGAAGTCACACATACTTTTCTAGAAAGAATTTGTGCCATTTGCCTTAATTTTCCATTTGAACAGCCAATGCATCCAAGCTACATCATTTTATAGTGTATAATATATTATTTACAATTTTTTAAGTACTTAAGGAATATTTAAAAAACGGCTCCTTATGTCTATGTACTGGGATATAAACATGCTGGGGTCTGTAGAGTACAAGCTTAGGGACAAGAGGCATAGCCAAGTGCTTCTCTTGCATTTCGAGTGTTCTATAGAGTTCTCAGAGTGTTTATATTTAACAAATAGAAAACATTTGCCGTGTTTACATAGCCTGATATAAACACAAGGGAAGTTTGGGAGAAGTTGAGAGCTGTTGTGTAAAACCGAGCTGCAGGCGAGGTTTACACAGAGCTCAAGACTTCTCCCAAACTTTCCCGAGTGTTTATATCAGGCTATGTAAACACGGCATAACATTTTCTATTTGTTTTATAAAATATTGAAATTGCTGTGTCTACATAGCCTCACATAAACATGGCTATCAGCCAATCAGAGCGCGCATTATATCTGAACTACTTTATAAATCACAATACAGAGACAAAAGCAGCCGTTTTATATTACTTTATTTATAAAATATTTTTGAATGATTTTACTCGAGCATGTCTCTGTCCTTTAATATAAACACCATTGCCAGCCAATCAGCATGCATGCTGTATAACTATACTTTGAACTATAATGACATTAAAAGCGATATAATATTAAGATCCAGTATTTTTTAAACAAATTATAATTTATCTGGTTTCTTCTATGTATTCTTATTGTTGTAAACCCAACTGCTTTTAGTTCAAATTGACACATCGTCAGGATCAAGAGATGATGGGATGATGGCTCAGGGGTCTAAGGTAGACCCAAAATATTGTACAGGATAAGAATTACAGTGAGGACACTCGAACCATGAACCTTTGAGGTTTTTTCATACTTTTTTTCTCCTTTATCCCTTGTGTGAATCGATTGGAAATATGATTTATTTTGAACAATAAGATTATTTGAGTTCAGTGCTTCATTTTCAGAAGGTTTGAAGCAGTAGAAAGTTCATAAAATAAAAAATATAAAAATATCAAGTGTTCATGGTTTGAGTGTCCTCACTGTAAAACATGTAATTGATACATTGATCATCATCACAGATCAGGTGATAATGGGATGATGGCTCAGGGGTTCAAGGTACACCCGAAAGCTTGCACAGGGTGAAAATTAATGTTTTTAGAAAATAAATAAACAAAAAAATATATATATATAGAGGATATTACATAGTCACGTGGAGATATGAATTTTATTTTCGAGTGTTGATATTATCTCTCACGAGTGCCATGTAATGTTCTGTTTATTATATGAAATCTTCAATGAAAAATAATGGAGAATTTGAGACTTGCTGTACAAAAAAGTTGAAATTTGACACCACCAGTGTTGATATAAATTGTATCCCCACTGGCCACTGGGAGTGGGGATATCAATTTTATCATTTTGAAGTCACTCAATATCACACTCTTTTCATATAATAAATATTTATATTATAAATAAACAAACAAATATACTTATAAAAATAAATGAAACATATATATATTTATAAACAAAATTCTCATACCTCATCCTTTTTATGATTTCCTTATTAATTTTCTGTCCTTCAACCTTCACTCCTTTAACAGTATAACTTATGTCATGGTAAGTAATAACAGAACTGGTATCAATCAACATTTCATCCATCCCATGTAGACCTGTGTGATCTGCACCCATATCATCATAACTATGTAGGTGTGTCGTTGTTCCAGGTACACTTGGAGGAGGTGTATCTCCATGTAAAAAGGGAGTCTTTTCTTCATCCATTTTTTGGCTAAAATTCAAGAAATATATTAGCAGAATATTATATACTCCAGCATTACCATACATGGAAAGTCATCAATTTTAACCCTCAATTGGCAAGAACAAGTAATAGAACAAAATGTATTCTGTTATTTTAAATACCTAGGGGAAACTGTCACTTACATATATATATGACTGATGGATTGCAAGCATTCCCAAGAGAGTCAAATGACAAAAACAACATCGGCCATCAGTTGGTGGTATTAACAATGCATATGGGTGCTGGTGAGAAATATTTTATTATGAGGTACCAGGGGACCTTCGTGACTGATGTTCACTAAATAACTTGTAGCTCACAAACTACTTATCTAATGTCTATAAAAGTCTATATTTTATTGAAGCTCATAATAAACACAGAGTTCAACCAACTCTTTTATCAATCAAACTCATTAGTTTTTGAGTTTTATCATTTTCGTAAGTTTTGGTAAGTTAAATAATTTCTATACATTTACTGTATGCATGTGCATACATTATTGTTGACCAAAATGCCTCGACAGTAACTGTTAGAAGGCAATGGAGTGTAACTATGATATATAAGTCTGCTTAATTCATCAGACATACAGTGTTAAAGCTAGCTAAATTAATAGCTGCTGCATAGTTTTACAGGGAACATATATATGTGTATTTTAAACTCATACAGTCACCTAAGTTAGGGTGTTTATGCAGGGCCGTAGCAAGGAGAAGGGCCAGGGGGCCCGGGCCCCTCCAATTATTTTGGATGTACTGTATATTGAACACGGAAAATTTTAGGTCTGTTACTCATGCATATGGCGTTTTAGAATATTTAGCACTTAATGACTGGTCCCGAGGGAAACAGTTAGTTTTGTTTCCCGAGAATCTCAATGTTGAGATTCGAGGGAAACAAACTAACTGATTTCCCGAGGGATCAGTCATTAAGTGTTTTATTATATACTCTAGTCAAACGAAGAAAAATTTTCTCTCCATTTTGAAAATTTTTTATTTACAAAAACTTTTATTAACGAACTTTCGATGGACTTTGACCTGATCACGTGGATTTATTCCCCTCTCACGCTTTGATCACGTGCATTTATTACCCGCGCGGGAGTTATTGAGATTTATTTCCCTCCACGTGATGTACTCTCGACCAATAAGAAAACGAGTTTGACTAGGATATATAATAAATAAGCTTAACACCCCCAATGCTTTTGGCCTAGGGGCTGCCCAATATTTTTGGCCTTGCTACGGCCCTGTTATGGCTTTGTCTGAAGCCTTACACACAAGTCAAGTGCAAATCTGAAAGTCATACTTAAAGTTCATGTTAAAAAATATAACCAGTCACGCATATCATATGAATAAATTAAAAGGCATAACATAAGCTTAATTATTCACAGCATAAACGAAACTTTTCAAAGTTAGACAAGTAAAAACTTTTAAGTCTTATTCACAAGCTTAAAAGTTTATCTTCTAGATAAGGATTTGTGATGGACTATTATAGTTAATAGTCACAAAAATCTATTCATGTACTTGGTAATAAAGAAAATAAGATTATTTAGATATATATATTACGTAAGTTTGCTTATGATGGCGTGATTCGGTTGCACGAAGCTCGTAGTTATTCACTGGATTTTGTCCTATAGCGCTTACATCCCTTATCCGAATTCGTTCTTAATGTATTTATAAACATTTAAGGATGACGACCAACGTGTTTACCTACCTTATTGAATGATTTAAACCAAGACAGAAATTTTAAAATGTATGCATACAGATTTAGATTTACTGTAGCTGGCGTTCCTCCACTCAGGTTTTGATTGGAGCCTGGTACCCTAAAATTACGTCATTTCCGGTCTCTTGCCTGACCGTCCACACCATTCCCGTCCCGGAGTCTTCCCGCGGTATATACCTATGGATGGGAGTGTAGTCCCGCATAATGTACTGTAATTTGCCAAATACAGTAGAACCTCTATAAGCGGTCACCCTCGGGGAAAATTGTCATATTGAATAGAGTTATAAATTATAAGTAAAAGAAAGTCTTTTTACATTAAAGTCATCGGGCGTCTGATATCTCATGAATATTTTAATATTTCGACTGATATGTCATTTTGCATTTTATTAGCACTTAATTTACTGAAGAATTTGTTTTACCACAAGGGACAATTTAACCTGGAAGGGACTGCTCATAAATAAAGGAGCTCAAAATTATGTTGCCCACCCCCTGTTTTTGCCGGCCCAAGTGCACCCCCCTTACTTTATCCAGTCCCCAATCTATTTGAATTGGTTGAGTTTTACTATGAGAAGTCGATGACTATCATTATTTACATCGTCACGCGACAGTTTAGTTTGTGTTATTTAGTAATACTCCAGTTTCACATTCGATGGAAACCGCTGTTTTTGAAGACCATAACTTTTAATGGTGCCTTTGAATAGATGACTTATAAACGAGGCTAAGCCTGTACAAATGAGTCTGTGGTCTTCCAAAACAGCGGTTTCCATCGAATGTGAAACTGGAGTATTATGCATTATTTCCGCGCTATATAACCTTAAATACCTATAATATATTCATATTTCATCTTTGAATCCAACCCCATGCTATTTCATTCTAAAAAAAATTAAAAAAAGACCGCGCGCGGCTAAATAAAGGATTGGCTTTTGGTCGAGGAAGTGGTTATGGTAATGCTGCGGTCAGACAAGGATGCCGGCTACGAAGACACCAACTAAGCTATCTTCTTTAGTAAGAGAGTCGTAAATTTGGAACATCGCCTAAATAGCGAAATGGCTAATCGTTTTCGGCAGTTTCGCCTTCTCCTGTGGAAAAACTTCATACTACAGGTAATACTGATTTCTTCAAAGACGTTGTTATGATCATAGCGTGAGTTGAAAACTTAGGATTCGAGTCGTTTTGATCTGAAGTTTATTGCTTCTTATATTCGTTATTCCACAGATTCGAAGACCTATTGGAACAGTGTTTGAAATATTACTACCAATTCTCCTAGTTTCTACTCTGATAATACCAAAGTAAGTGAATAGTCTTGGAAACTATACAAGCCCGTACGCTTAAAGCTGAATGCACACACCTATTGTTTTTTAAAATTGTTTTGAACACAACGATGCACTACGCTATGCACGACGCTATGCACGAGTTTTCAGTAATACCTTGGCTGTACAGACGGAGCTGACAGCCCTGATAAAGGACCGTTTACACTCTGGTTTACACTGGCGATTTTTGAGGTGATTTTGGATGCGATTTTTGCTGGTGGGTCATAGTCAAAAATGGTAAAAGAAGTTTCTCTAGAAGTTAGATTTGCATACAGCTGTACAAGTTGATATTAGACTGACATTTTTAAGATTGAAAGTCGTGCTAATGTCAGCTGTCGAATATTGATGAATAGATAACACTAATTCATTATGGTAAACAAGGATGTGTCTTTTTACCACACACACACAAAAAAATAGAATATCAATCTTCAACAATTTCATGTAAGGTTACTGAAGGATCAAGGAATGATGGGCTGTGGTATATGACCACATAGCCCCCTAGCCCCCCCCCCCCTGCTCCGCGGTCCCTGCAATGATCATCATGATGACTTATGATAGTGGTGATAGGGATGATGACTGATGATGATAGAGGTGATGACTGATGATGAGTGATGATAGTGATGATGATAGTGGTGATATTGATGGTGATGATGAGAGTAGTGATGATGATGACTGATGATAGTGTAGACTGATGATAGTGCTATGGGGATGTGATGACTGATGGCAGTGGTGGTGATGATGATAGTGGTGATGGTAATGTGATGATGATGACTGATGATAGTGGTGGTGATGATAAATCATTATCAATGAAAAGCAAATATTACACTAATAATATCAATAATAATGATAATAATATTGATAATAGCTAAATGACACACCACTCACTGCTACAGTATTATTGTATTTTGATATCTGATTTTAACTCCTCTTTCTCCAGGACGTATATGAAACAAAGTGAAGTCTGTTTCTGTAAGTACAAATAAAAGGTCTCTCTGATCATGAATTATTTTTTTTATATTTTACATTATACTTATAAAACTCATGAATAATTAATTAGGAAAACGAACGTAGCCAGAATTTTAACACCAGGGTTGTGCCGGTTTGAAAAATTCAAATGAAAACAATATGGCCCACAAAAGTGGTTCGACATGGTTCATTCACACCTGAATTGAGCCGCCACACTAAAACCTTTTTCCAGCGACAAGATTTTACGAAATTCCCTGACTTTGAAGAGTTCGTTCTACATGGGTATTCAGTTGATTACCGTGAAATTTAGCAAGAAATTTGCCATATTTTGATTCTACAGCTGCTAAGCAAGAAATCTGAGAGACATTTTTGTACGGACTAAATTACAATGAGGAGAAAATTTAATCTGTTTAGCAACTAACCGAGGGGGGGGGGGGGGATTTTCGATTTTCAATCTATGCCTATATATCGTCTCAAAACAAGCAATCTTCAAAATTATCTCTACAATTAGAATAACTACTTCATTTTCCTTTAAATATTCTACGCTGCCTGCTTACGTGCCGTTTGGTCTTTGAATAGCTGTATCAAGACCCGAATTTTCAAGCCAAAACATGAAGCAATGGTCATCCAGCTATCTGGCGTACTACCCATTAGGAGACCCAGGTAATTTGTAAGAGGATGGTGGATGATCATGAGGGGTGGAGACAGGTATAGGAGTTGGTGGATGGGGGATGGAGACAGGTATAGGAGTTGGTGCATTGGGGATGGGGACAGATATAGGGGTTGGTGGATGGGGGATGGGGACAGGTATAGGGGTTGGTGGATTGGGGATGGGGACAGATATAGGGGTTGGTGGATGGGGGATGGGGACAGGTATAGGGGTTGGTGGATTGGGGATGGGGACAGGTACAGGTACAGGGGTTGGTGGATGGGGGATGGAGACAGGTATAGGGGTTGGTGGATGGGGGATGGGGAGAGGTATAGGGGTTGGTGGATGGGGGATGGGGACAGGTATAGGGGTTGGTGGATGGGGGATGGAGACAGGTATAGGGGTTGGTGGATGGGGGATGGGGACAGGTATAGGGGTTGGTGGATGGGGGATGGGGACAGGTATAGGGGTTGGTGGATGGGGGATGGGGACAGGTATAGGGGTTGGTGGATGGGGGATGGGGACAGGTATAGGGGTTGGTGGATGGGGGATGGGGACAGGTATAGGGGTTGGTGGATGGGGGATGGGGACAGGTATAGGGGTTGGTGGATGGGGGATGGAGACAGGTATAGGGGTTGGTGGATGGGGGATGGGGACAGGTATAGGGGTTGGTGGATGGGGGATGGGGACAGGTATAGGGGTTGGTGGATTGGGGATGGGGACAGGTATAGGGGTTGGTGGATGGGGGATGGAGACAGGTATAGGGGTTGGTGGATGGGGGATGGGGACAGGTATAGGGGTTGGTGGATGGGGGATGGGGACAGGTATAGGGGTTGGTGGATGGGGGATGGAGACAGGTATAGGGGTTGGTGGATGTGGGATGGGGACAGGTATAGGGGTTGGTGGATGTGGGATGGTTAGAAGAGGTATATGGGAAATGGTGGCTTGGCGATGGGGATGGAAAAGAATTGAAAAGAAATAAAGACATCTTAGATACAAGGAAAATACCTAATCAAAGTAGCTCTAAGAGGCATAATATAGTAAAATATTTGAAACTCGTATTTCAGTGGCTTCTCTGATGGCAAAAGTTTCAAGCATTTCAGGAAGAGAAATTGTCAACTCCAGTATAAATGGAGGGAAAACGTTTTCTTCTCTTAATCAGATCATGGCAGAGGTAGCTGAACATACTGACAAGTATACTGGAGGTATGTTTACAAACACACTCTGTGCATAACCTTACTTTAGCGCGAGCCCTATAGTGGCTAATTGTACTTCAGCTAGCCTTAAAAATTATAAGACTGTATATGGTTCTTCATTTTTGGGCAGTTGTGGTGTTTGATTTGAAAGAAGGACAACCTCTGCCCAAGAAAGTCAAGTATTCCATTCGCTTGCCTAGTGAAACTAGCGGTACCTGGAAAACGGAGAGAACCTATCCTGGTGGACCTGGATATGGTTCAATGGGGTAAGTAATATCTGCCTGAAATGCTGTAGGGTTACCATTTACAACATGCTATCTAACGGAGGAGAATTACAGTCGTTCGTCGTTGTCAATAGCATGTGCAGAATCAAGACAAAATAGGGTTTTTACAGACGTCATTCAAAGTAGTGCTGCCATAATGTTAGCACGTGGGCACGTGCTTATGGAATGACTTAAAGAACTGCCTTGGTTAACGTCCACAAAAAAACTATTTCGTCACGACGAGTTCGCGAGTGCTATAGACTTGTTTAGCTTTGTATGCAAATTGTCCATTTCAGTCCGCATGAAATCCCCTTGATAATTTTTTTAATATAAGATATTTAATCATGAAAAAAATCAACTCCCAAGAGTGTCACGGGCATCACAGGGTCTGAAATGGGCACAACAAACAACGATACTAAAGAGGTCTATTGTGAAAAACAGTAATTGCTAAATCTACGATCAATGATTGCTGCGCCTTAATGAACCACCCATTACCTAATACATTTGAATTATATTTGACTCACACTTCTTTATACCAAAACGGTTTTCGTTATTTAAAAAATTATATTAAAGCGCACACTACATCAATGACAACTACTTTTTGACATTACAATTAAATGTGCAATTTTTTTTCTTGTGTCTTACAGTGAATATCGTAACAACTTTGTACCACTCCAATATTCCATTGACATGGCCATCATTCAAGCACAATCGAATATCTCCATGCCTATTCCTATACAAGCACAGGTACTAACAATAGCTACAGTGGTTCTTGAATAAATGCATGTAATAAATGCAGATATTCGGCAAATGTATTAAACAACAAAATTTGTTTAATACAGGTGAGAGGTGAAAAGTTAACGAGCATTTTTCCTGAAGGCTAGAGCTTTTTTTGCTCAACTGTCACTCGAGTATTTATCATATCCCAGTTATTCAAGTTAGTTATTTTTTATTTTAGTTATTCAAGTCATGCATCAGTGGTGTGGCGAGAGTGCAGGAGCAACGGGGACGAGTGCGCGCGTTTTGACGGGAAAGTTCCCGCCAAAACCACAATTGCATACAACTATATACGGCTGTAGTCACAAAGGGCTTGTTTGTTATTTATCCAGTCATGTAACCTTATCTTTCTTGTCAAAAGTTATACGTAAAATGTAAACCTATTCATAACATTATGCCCCTGCCATGGATAAAGTTCTATCTCTTTGGAGCCACTGAATATGATTAAATGATATTTTTCACTTTTTTGACCCCAGGTCCCGGGGGGGGGGGGGGGGGTACTCCCTATAATGGACTATACGGGGATGCTCCGCCCGAAAGGGGTACTTTTTTCAGGTCGCACGTATAGAAAAGGGGTGGGAATTTTTGAGTTTTGGTATAAAAAGGGATAGATTTTCTTCAAAGGTATATGAAAGGGGTACCTTTTTAGGCAAAAAGGTATAAAAAAGGGGTACCTTTTTGCTGAAATTTGGTATATAAAAGGGTAAGGGGTCGAGAGTTCGGGCGGAGCATCCCCGTATGAAACGACCCGAAGTACCCCCCCCCCCCCCCCCCGGGCCCCAGGTAGGCATTTTATTGCAAATGTTCTAAATATTGCTTAATTGCTTCCAGGTATTCCCTCAACGCGGAAGTGTGTTTGATAACTTCGTGTTCCTTATATCGTGGATTGCTCCATTGTTAGTTACATTGGCGTTTAGCTATTCTGCGGTTTCTGTTATAAAGGTAAGAGTGGCTTCAGCGGGATTAAACACTATTGTTGGTGGAATTGGTCTTGAATTAATCAGATCGTCTTGTCGGTTGATGCTATTTATCCTTTTTGGTTGGCGTGAAGGAAGGTCTTTTATCAATCCCTTTTGTTAGCATGGAGGAAGGTCCTGGATGAATTCCTTTGGTTTGTGGGAAAAAAGGTCTTGGATCAATCCCTTTGGTTGGTGGGGAAGAAGGTCTTGGATGGCTTATCGTTTTTTTGCGAAACGAAACAATGCGAAACGCGATGCGAAACGTGATTCGAAACGTAATGCGAAACGTAATGCGAAACGTATTCGCAAAAAAAAAAAGCCGTATGGATCAATCGATTCCTTTTCTTTATGGAAAATAAAATCTTGCATTTGGATCAATAACTTGGGTTGATGAGGGGTTCTTGAAAATGAAATACCCTCCTCAAACGCTATTCAGCTTTGCTGTTTAACCCACAGAATTGAAAATATGCATTATCCATATCTCAGGAAATCGTTTTTGAGAAACAACAACGTTTGAAGGAGTCCATGAAAATGATGGGACTCGACAACTGGGTGCATTGGCTGGCTTGGTACATCAAATGTCTGCTGTTCTGGTCAATCAGTGTGATTCTTGTTACCATTATCATCAAAGTGAGTAAAAAAACCGTAACAATACTCAATATCACATGAGCAAGTACAGGAATTTGGCTAGATTTCGGGCTTTTAATCCTGAGGTCCGAAGTTCGATTCACAGTGACTTATTCAAACTTCTCTGTAATTCGTGTAGCCTTATCTTTAAATTTCCTTAGCAACAGAGCGCTGATTGAAATAATTATTACATTAGGTTTACATTTACTAAAAAGTGTTTTCCCCTTCAGGTTTTTAATATCTTTGAATACTCCGATGGTTTTGTAGTATTTCTCTTTTTCCTTCTGTACGCTGCTTCCTCCATCTCTTACTGCTTTTTCATAAGGTAAAAAACTGTTGATTAAAAAAATTAAAATGACTTGGCGACCTAAATAAGCTAGGCAAACCTTGAGTTAAATGCATGGCAGCGTCATACCCACCGTTAGAGAGGTCTCGGAGTCTGTTGCACTCCTTCTCATGCTGAAAGTTTCAATGAGAGTTAAGATCATTTAGTTAATACTGATTTTGATGTATGACAGGAAGTAGTATGTATGTGTGCGTTGCTCAGTGATCTACGGTGTTGCGCGTGAGAACGGAGACCAACAACAAAAACGCCGCAGACCGCCGAGTAGCGCAGGCTAGGCAGGAAGACCAATTCGGGCAATTTCAAATTTTTCAGATAAGCAGTCAGACATTTGTTGCTCCTTAATCACGAAATAGACCTTTTTACCGATACGACGGTCATCTTGAATTCTAAGTCAGTTTAAGTAAGACATTATGGGATGCCGAGGAATCAATTATTGGAAAAATATATAGTATGTACAGCTGTCAGGGTGTCTTTTATATGATTCATCTTTTTCAAAAACCAATTGAATTTACTGGTAATTGGAGCAATGTGTGAAACACCAAAGCGTAATATCATTTGAAAAAGTAACCCCGTCCCTCTATATTTTATAAATATTTCCACGTTTGCCCCCTTGGCATCCCATAATTTAAGATGGCTGCCCTAGGCCTGTATTGGTAAAAAAGGTCTATTACATTTCGCTTTGTCCATGGCCAAGAGTAACAGGAAAAAAAACTATGAATCCTTAAATTTCAGTGTATTTTTCACCAACCCAACGCTCAGTATGCTGATTGGTTTGGTGCTGTGGTACGTGTCTCTACTACCTTGTCAGATATCTGTAGAACAGCATAAAGAAAAATTTGATCTGTTAAGCAAGTAGGTTTTTTGATTTGTTTTCTTTGATAAATCCTGTTTGTTGTTGTTGTTGTTATTAATTTCAACGTTGATGAAGTGATGTTATTATTTTTGTTGTCAAGATTCATACAAATTTGGTTGGCTTCCGATACATTCATAACCGGTCCATGCCGAACTATTTAGCTCATATTACACACACGTGGTATTTGGCTTAAATTTGAACTAATTTTAATTAGAAACTTGGGGTTTGTGTCCCTCCTCTCCTCCCAAGCTCTCCTCCTGGGCTGCTATAGAGGCTTTGCACCATCACGTGATGGCAGCCATGACAGGAGGCAGGAACAATTGAATCTGGTCTAATTTGATTTACATGAGAATGAATTCAGTTTCCCAGGGGGAAAGACTCTATTTTTCCTCCCTCCTGTCATGGCTACCATCACGTGATGGTGCAAAGCCTCTATATCATGTCTAACTCTTTTCTGAAATCAGTGCCTTCCACTGTGTTGCTTTTTGTTACTCGTGCGTACTTCAACAGTAGTTGGTGTATATATCATATATATATATCTGAAGAATATCTTAATAAAAGGGGTCTTAAGGGTGAAATGGGCGTGGTCTTTTTTTGGTCGAAAAAATTGGCAAGCTGATAATTCAAACACGGCTCAAGAAATGGCTTGAATGCTAAATCGTGACATCAAATGGGTCTTAGTCGATAAGACCCATTTTGAGTAAATATTCTTCATATATATATTTCTCATAACGATTATACTATATCCTACTAACAGTTTACAACTATTTTGACTTTTGCTCAGAGGCGCCAGATCTGCCATGTGTCTCCTTCCAAACAGTGCCTTTGGAATTGGAATAACAATTTTGCTTCGGCTTGAAAGTTTGAAGATTGGGATGTCCTTTGAAACCATAAATAGGCCAACATCTCCGGATGACGATTTAACATTGTTGTGGGTCATGCTGATGATGGCCATATCAATTATCATCTTTATGACACTTACCTGGTAAGTCAAAGTTAACCGAAGTGAATGAGTTATAAAAGGTCTATAAAGGCTTTTTTGACTAAAAATGGGAGTGCACTGTTTTAAATACTAGAGGGGAAGAGACGATGCTTTCTTGTGGAACTGAAAATGTTATATCAGGGGCTGATCCAAAGGAAGGATGCAGGGGGTGCGCACCACCCCCCCCCCCCCCCTCGGAGCAACTTTTTCCCCCTATTTTGAAGATACCCAATACGAAATAATGTTTTCTTTCTTTGATCCTATTTGCCCCGAACCCCTCCCTGAACAAAATCCTGGATCCGACCCTGCGTATTCTGTATGCATCCCCACTTTTCATACTGCTCCGTCCCCTCTAAGCCTATCTATGTAGATTGGATTATGATAGACGTGTTCCTTTTTAAGAATAGAAAGAAAGAAAAAAGAAACAAACAAAAAAACAACATACACTCACTCTCTATTTGGCTTTATTAACTCACTCTTGAAGATTTATATTTTGGACGCGATTGAGAGATTTTTAGGGAATGGTACTTCTTCAGTTGACAATGCCTACAGATATCCCAAGGGGGTTTGCATGTGCATGCTTATGTTTCCAAAGTACCAAGCACGGTAGGCCTAGCGGTGTCAAGAGCGCTCGTCTTTCACCGATGCTACCAGTGTTCGATTCGGACTCGGTGTTGTATGTGAGTAGAGTTGCTTGTTGGTTCTCTCCTGTGCTTCGAGGGTTTTTTCCGGATCCTCCAGCTTTCCTCCCTCCTCAAAAATCAACTTCTAAATTCTAATTGTAATCCAGTGAAGGAAGAGCCACTCTGCGGAACCACTGCTAATTCCTATAAAAAGTACCAACCCTCTTGGCCAATTCCTTTAATTATCATTCCTATAGGTACATCGAAGGCGTGTTTCCTGGAAAGTACGGAATTGCAAAGCCATTTTACTTTCCATTCCAAAAGTCCTACTGGTGTGGGTTTTCGCATGATGATATCATAAAGGGAAACGCTGCGAATAAGGTCAGTTATAATATATGGATAACGTCAGTCATCGAGTCGTCCAGGATTTCTTGTATCAAAGATACGTATCCCGAAGGATTAAAATAAGTGATCAAGTAAATTTTTAAGAAACTGCACTTAATTGATTGACATGTCGTTCCCAAAACGGCACTTAGATATGTGGTACTTTACACCTTTACTTACGCTTACTTAGATATGTCACTTGCTGGGATACAGCTATTTCAAAAAAGGTTGTCACACCGAAAAGCAATAAGCAACAAGCGACAAGCAACAAGCAACGAGCCAAGTCCACCTGCAAACAATGCTTTAATTAGCTGAAGATTCGGGACAGCAGTTAAAGAAACGAAACAGTTGCAGCCTACCATTACAAAACGATTAAGATAATCGCGCCTAAATGATGAATAAGGAGTCAAATAGAGATGTTCTTGCCCTCTTGTGCTGTTTCTTGTTGCTTTCAGCTAGCACTGCTACGAAATTTTTTGAAAAAGGTGTATATATATTTTTCTTAGTATAGACCGATTTCCCAAGGCTGTGCACTCATTCACAAACTTGTGTTCAAAAATGAAAGTCTAATTACTTTCCTAATTGAGAGCAAAATGTATTGCACAGTATCTTACGGATGTATTTTTTGTGGGGAGGGGGATGTTGTGGCCTCTCAAGTATAAATGCGCAAGCAGCCTTGAGAAATAGTCTTTCAAGTCTCTCAAATACTTTTTTTAGGAGCTTGTTCAAGTTGAAACTCAAAGCCATGATCACACTGTAGAAGATGAACCTACTGACCTTGAAATTGGCGTTGGAATCAAAGACTTGACTAAAGTATTCAAGGTACAGGAGAACACATGCTAAGTGTATATGAATTAGAAATACCTTAATTTGGGAAACTTGCGGAACTGTTTCGGATCATATTTGATAAAAGAATGCACAGCTTAGACATTTGGCAATGGGTGTTTGACACCTCATAGGGGACCTCGTGTCCTGTTGTATTTTACAACCAACCAGCTTGCCATTGAAAAATCATTATATTTTGCTCAGCCCCAACCAATAATAGACCTCATCGGTTTGGGTGTAATGTTGTCCCATTTCAGACCACGTGTCATTCCCCAGAGTATCATTTCATTGTTTAACGGTTGCGCATGAGAAGATACATGAATATGGATACAACTCAAACAAAGAATCTTATTCTCAAGAGAATGACATGTGGTCTGAAATGGGACAACATTACCCCAAGCCGATGAGGTATATTATTAACCGCCATTTATTAAAATCTAGAGTTCCAATGGAAGCAAAGTAGCAGTGGATGGATTAACACTCAACATGTACAAAGGCCAAATAACAGCACTTCTTGGACACAACGGTGCAGGCAAGACCACCACCATGTCTGTTCTAACAGGTCTTTTCCCACCAACGTCGGGGTCCGCCCATGTTGGCAATAAAAGTATTCTTACAGACATTGATGGGATAAGAGAAAGTCTTGGACTTTGCCCTCAACATAACGTGTTGTTTGACCGGCTGACTGTGAAAGAACATTTGGAATTCTTCATTAATCTGAAGGTGGGTTGATCAAAACTTTTTTTATACAGTGCTAATGATGGCTTTTCATGTATGTTTAATTTATACCAGTGCATACCATTTACACAACTGTTCATTTAATTAAACGTTGTCGCTGAAAAAGTCTAAAATTACCTAAAGCTTAAAGCTTTACCAACAAGTTTCACTGTAGGAATCTAAGAATTAAGAAATATTATGTCCAACTCGTAGAATTTGCTAGCATACAGCGAGTGAGTTTCTTATTGTAAAAATGGCACGGCAAAATAAATTTCATTATTTCGCCCTCAAAGCTTTAGGCTTTAAACTTTTTCAGCGACAACGTTAATTGAATTAACTTTAAACTGAAAGTACGAGTTTGAGTTTTGGTCTGGATAGCACAGTTCTAGACTTATGTTCATATGTAATTTGGGTGAGTACTTGCTGGTTCTCTCCTGCGCTTCGAGGATATTTCGAAATAACCTTCAAAATTCTCTTTGATCTGTGTCGAGCGTTTTATTTAGTCCTTGGAAAACTGAGCAACTACTCCCTGCGTGGTTGACGTAATATAGCATGGAATTACTTATTTTGCTTGCTTTACAGGGCAAGTATGGGAAGAAAGCCAAGGATGAAGTCCTTGCCATGATCACTGACATGCAGCTCCTTGATAAGATGAATGCAAAGTCTTCTACACTATCGGGTGGAATGAAACGAAAACTAAGGCACTAAACCACTTGTTTTAATACTAATAGACTGATTTGAATGTTTTCTACTAAAATTATTTACAGAATACTCTTATTTACTGTTCATTTTGCCCCGCCATTTTGAAAAATACAATAGTTTACGAAACTGCTGAGGTTGAGTCGTGAGGCAGCTAGACCTATGTGAACAACAAGAGAAAATAGTCACAATATCGAACTAATACTATACGGTTCTTTTATTAAGCAACAAATTCAACCAAATGCTACATTGCTTTTCATTAGGTATCTTAGTGGCCATGGCTAAAACCTACAGTAGACCAGAGTAATTTCATCTCGCCTTTCTTTACTTATGTTTCAGTTGCGCCATTGCTCTGATAGGAGGGTCTGAAACGGTATTCCTGGATGAACCCACATCAGGAATGGACCCCTACGCTCGAAGGGCCACCTGGGACCTTCTTTTAAAGTACAAACCTGGCAAGACTATAATCTTGACGACTCATTTCATGTAAGTAAATCACATTATAAGCTTGGCAAAAACGAGTGGGAGTTGGGCACTTATTTGTTGCAGCGTACGAGACTAGACAATTTGAATGAATATAGAACTCTGTTTTGGACTTTGATGATAAAATTATTTATTGCTGGCCTTTGATGATTTTTCAGGGACGAAGCTGATTTCTTGGGAGATCGAATTGCAATCATGGCTGATGGACAGTTAAGATGTTGTGGTTCATCCCTTTTCCTTAAAAGCAGGTACTGTGACGATGGCAGCGATAATAACAATAATGATATCTTAGATTCTTTCCATTTTTATAACGTTCCTTTAACAACCGTGGCATATACACTGAGAAAGGATCCATGACTTCGAGAAGAAACAAACTCGAAATGGCGGGATTGATGCTGATGCTATGCATGATGATGATTTAGTTTATTTATTGATTTGTTTTAGATATGGAGTTGGTTATCATCTGACTTTGGTCAAAGACAGGACATTCAATGAAAACATGACCATCAACACAATCAAGCGCTTCGTTCCCTCGGCTGAAATCCTAAGTAATGTTGGTGCTGAGCTGGAAATGGTTCTCAACAAAGACGCAGCAGATTCCTTCGAAAGTCTCTTCCTTGATTTAGAAAGTAAGGAATGAAAACTACTACTAGTTAGATCTACTTATAGCTTATCCGAATGTGCTTGCTGTTAGCGGAGTCACTGACTATATGCATTTGAATGATATTTCACAGCCAAGAAGCAAGAGTATGGTATAGCTAGTTTTGGAGTATCTGTTACCACAATGGAGGAAGTTTTCATGAAAGTAGGAGAAGGAGCTGAAAAGACAGTTGACGACATGTAAGTAAAACTAGACTGAATTTCATGAGTTCTTGGTTCAAATAGTAAGAATATATCAGCCTACAGGGTCGTAGTCTCCCAGTAGACCTCAACAACAATTATATAATTCCTTCCTTTCCTACCACCAAACTGAAAAGAATATATGCAGGCTTTCTCATGCCCAATGGGAAAGTGGGCCAAACTCCTGAGGCCCTGGCCTAAAATTCAAAATATGCAATAATTATCTGGCCTCACGTAGTAACGGTTAAGATACGAACAGTTTCCTACCAACTAAACAGACACTAATAAGTCGGGTAACTTAGCTGAATGAACAGCAAACTGTTACACGATGCTCCTTTGACTCTCTCCGATCTCTTAACTTAGTCCAAAATCTAGGATTTTCTGCTCCCAAAGAATCTAGACATGACACGGCAGACATCAGACCTTTTTCCGTGATATATCGTGATCTATATATAATTCAGATCTCAAATCTTTTGAGTTTAAATGGTATGGATGTATTTTTCCATTAGCATTAGCGACCACGAGCCACACAGACATACCCCGGAAAACCTCGTTAACATTCCAACTGACCAAGCTCCTGACATGGGTGGTAAGTAAAATTCATCCTTGTTTTGCAAAGGGTAGCATTTGAATGGTGTGGCGTGTGTTGTGAAGGATAGAGAGAGAGAGAGAGAGAGAGAGAGGGAGAGAGAGGGAGGGAGGGAGGGAGGGAGGGAGGGAGGGAGGGAGGGAGGGAGGGAGGGAGGGAGGGAGGGAGGGAGGGAGGGAAAGAGGGATGGAGATTTAAGTTGGAGGAAAGCCCATGAATGACTCAGTGATTCTTATCACAGGCCTTGAGATTAAGCTTCTTTTGGGACATTTCTGAAAATCAATTAATAAATGCATGATTCTGAGGAGAATATAACGTGTACTGAAATAGAAAAAAAAACGTAAGTCCACTTTAACTCGGTCTATTGTATATTGCAGAACTTCAAACAGGCTTCGCACACAAATGGCAACAGTACAAAGCGATGCTTACAAAGAAATTCCTGAACTCCAAAAGAGACAAGAAAGCCGTTCTAACTCAACTGATATTGCCGTGTGTCCTGGTAGTCCTTGGCCTGTTAACTGTCACCAATTTAGATCCACCCAAAGGAAACGATCCACCTCGCCTTCTTAAGCTCTCAAACCTCAGTATTGGGGGAGTCAATTCAAAGGCTTTCTTTGGTTACTTCCATGACGCTAACCCCTCAACAAAAGCATCATATCTTTCGGTAAAACTTACATTGAAAACTTACACTGAATTGCACGAGACTAATTGGTTCTAAGTCGGTTCTACATAGGTTTATAGATCAAAACAAGAATTTTTTTTCCTTCTATTTTTACAGTGTTTTCCAATAGCAAACGCACGAAACAACCAGGCAATTCCCAAATGGGTGTTCACTTCATGCCCTTTCTCATTCGTCTTCCAAACTTGAAATTTGACAATATATATGGTGACGCGAGAAGCGATGTTAGAATTGAGCCATATTGGATTAAAAAATGTGCTTAAACTCATGATCAACGGTCATGCAGAAAAGACGCAACACTGGTTACTCATATGAGATTTGCATTGTAACAACCATGTCCAACCTCTTTTCGCAGACAGCGAAAGACTACCTATCAACTGTGAAAGTAGACACTATTGACGTCACAGATGACGTGGACACAATCCAGAGCAAAAATACCTTGAACGGTATTGAAGTCCGAGGAAAAAGCTATAATTATACTTCTCCTGTGGCGGACAAGCTGAGCCCTTGTTGTAATTATGAGTTCCTGATACTAAATGCCAAATGTCAGAGAGATGTAAGTACAATTATTTTAATATCTGTTATCGACCAAGCCCAAAGTACAAACCTGTTCTTGATAAGTTCCGAAAACGAGGTGCAACTGTTGTTGTTGGTTTTAAAGGGATATCACATGTACCAATCTTGCCTGCAACGAAACGAAGGATTAAAATTGCCATTTTTTTCTTTCGAATTTGAGCTACCATAGCAGTTTTTGTGTCGTTATAGGCATTTTCCAAGATAGAAAATTGTACATGTAGTAGCTTCGGTTTGAATACAACCCTAGTTTACACATGACGTTATGCAAAGCAGCTTAATTTGGAGGACAAAACAAAAGAATTATAATCTCCCGAGAATTATTGGAACCTATTGTTTTGTCCTCCAAATTGATCTGCATTCCAACTTGCTGCAAGGGGTCTATACGTATTCACAAGTTTGCATACAACAATAAAATTGAATCCACCCCCATCTGCAGCCGTTGGTTGTAAATTGCAAAACCAGAGGTTCTACTTCTGCAACGTTCTTGGCGATAAGCTGCTTCCTGCACCCATTACACCGGAGAAAAGGAAAACGTGGAAAGGGGAGTGCAATCTTCTTTTCAACATTTAAAAGTTATTTTATTTGACTTTCAGTTTAATGAGAAGTACATTACTGCTGAAGAGTGCCGCAGCAATGAAAAGTTTGGTTATACTAGAGTATGTGGTGATAATTGTCTTGGTGAAAATGGGTAAATCTAACAACTTTCTTTATTTCAAAATAGAGCCTTGAGAGTGCTAGTGATGATCTTGAGTGTGTTGGTGATTATCTTGAGTGTGCTGGTGATGATCTTGAGTGTGGGGATGATCTTGAGTGTGCTGGTGATTATCTTGAGTGTGCTGGTGATGATCTTGAGTGTGGGGATGATCTTGAGTGTGTTTGTGGTGATCTTGAGTGTGGTGGTGGTGATCTTGAGTGTGTTGGTGGTGATCTTGAGTGTTGGTGATGATCTTGAGTGTGGGGATGATCTTGAGTGTGTTGGTGGTGATCTTGAGTGTTGGTGATGATCTTGAGTGTGGGGATGATCTTGAGTGTGTTTGTGGTGATCTTGAGTGTGGTGGTGATGATCTTGAGTGTGCTGGTGATGATCTTGAGTGTGGGGATGATCTTGAGTGTGTTTGTGGTGATCTTGAGTGTGGTGGTGGTGATCTTGAGTGTGTTGGTGGTGATCTTGAGTGTTGGTGATGATCTTGAGTGTGGGGATGATCTTGAGTGTGTTGGTGGTGATCTTGAGTGTTGGTGATGATCTTGAGTGTGGGGATGATCTTGAGTGTGTTGGTGATGATCTTGAGTGTGGTGGTGGTGATCTTGAGTGTGTTGGTGGTGATCTTGAGTGTGGTGGTGGTGATCTTGAGTGTGTTGGTGGTGACCTTGAGTGTGGTGGTGGTGGTCTTGAGTGTGTTGGCGATGATCTTGAGTGTGTTGGAGATGATCTTGATTGTGTTGGTAATGATCTTGAGTGTGTTGGTGGTGATCTTGAGTGTGATGACTATATTGATTGATAACTGCATGGGTTTTTTCTTTCATGTCTAATTAAATTATCTAATATTTGCAGGGGTTATTGCTCAACAAAAAGCATGAGACAAACTAACTTGAACCTCAAAAGCACCTTTTTTATCGAATACGTTTTGGAAAAAAGCGATCTGAAGGAATTCTTTCGCAAACACGTAGCTTGTTTTGCCATTGGTCCTCTGACAAATTTGGTGAATGGACCGAATGTTGCCGTTCCGGCCAAAGGCAACAATACTACAGCCAGCAACAGTTCACTGGCAACAACAACTACAGCAACACCTACGCCAACGCCCATCGGGAAAGAATCGACCAAAGATATGCCACCCAATGCTACTACTGTGTGGTACAGCGAAGAAGTAAGCGTAAATATTTTGAAGGTTTTTACGTACTGTTTAATAAACGAGCAGGAGTGTTTTATTTTTTAGACCTGATAAAACACGATCTGCGGGTTTATTGAACGACTTCAAAAATTCATGTTCCCCCATGGGGTCATTGCTGTTATATATACGGTCATTTTTAAGTTTCAGGAATCTGCATTTGTAACAATAGATGTGCAAATGAGTCTGTAGAGCATTTCAAGTTCATTGCCATTTTAAAAAATTCGAACACAGTTAACATGCCACCAAAAAGAGCATTTCGGAAGCCAAAAACGGCAGACGAAGAAAAAGATCTATGGGGGAGCTGTATACCTAGATCTACTAAATATGTTAACAAATGGGCGCTTGAAATATTTTCAACATGGCAAAGTTTACGAATGAACAAGAATCCCTGTTTAGAAGAACGATGTTTTGTGGTAAAAGGGAAGTGGGCTTCTCTATTAGAAACTTGAAACTAGTGGGGACCATGTCGGTGTAACGATAACATATGAAAACGAAAAATATATGTCGAAAAAAGTCATTTTTAAAAATATGTTGAATGAAGTCTTTTCTAAAAATAAATAACCAGAGGCAGATCCTTGAAATTCCGCGATGAGGCCGAGGCAGTATTAACAAAAACCCGTCCTAGACATATCAACTCAGGATCGGAACGAAGACAACTCCTAAATTTAAAAAAAATCCCTCGCAAAAAGGTGACAGCTCTCCCCTTATTCACGCCCTCAGAAGATTGGATTGCTGCAGATATTTTACAGTACAAACGTATTTTCTGAATTGTAGGGCCTCCATACGATAGCTGAAGCAATGAATGCAATGTCCAACATCTTCTTAAAAGAGTTGACCAGCAAAGACCACGAGATTGAGACAACAAACTTTCCTCTGCCAAGAGTTGCCAAGAAAGAGGTTAGTAGGGGTCATTCTTAAATCAAGTTATTTACCAGCTAATTTTGATTAAAAGTTTTAATACAATGACTATTCTATTAAGCAGGCCCCTTGTTAAGCGGACCCACTCTTTATATAACGGAATATTGCACGGGTACCAGATCCCAAACATTTACAGTAAAACGAACCTCTATAAAGCGGACACCATGCAGGCGCGCAAGGCCCCGAAAGTGTCCGTTAATAGAGGCACCACTGTATTACAGTATTTTTGAATTTGAAAAACTAACAAAACCAACTTTCGACTAAGCATTCATTTATTAAGAGGTATTGATGGTAATCTTTTGTTTTCGATGATCCTTTGATTATTGAAAGAAAGCATATCTCTGCGACCTTTGAGTGTTACTCGCCCACGATTACAGGGTGTGTTTATAGATCTGAGTATACCAACGGTTTCTCATCTTTTTCTTGTCAGTCTGACGACAGTGTTGGAATGGCTAGTTTATATTCTTTAGTTATCTTTTTTGTCATGGGCTTGGCATGTGTCGCAGCCAGCTTCACATCGTTTATTGTTCAGGAAAGAGTGTCCAAGGTAAGTAACCTGTTATAAACTTGATCCCCTGATCAAAGGAAAAAGTCAATGCGCAAGTTAATGGTTGGTAGTTTATATTATGTGGGTGAGCTATTGAACAAAACACACGCATATTATGGAAAGTATGGCAGGCGTAGCGGCGAGAGTGCTCGCCTCTTACCAATGCGACCCGGGTTCGAGTGGCGCAGGGCGCGGTGTCGTATGTGAGTAGAGATTGTTGGTTCTCTCCTCTGCTTCGAGGGTTTTTCTCCGGGTTCTCCGGATACCATATTATGTATATACCTATATTCTTATGCATCCAACCTTTTTTGCAGGCTAAACATCTTCAGTTTGTCAGTGGAGTGGATTCATTCTGCTACTGGTTCGGGACCTACACGTGGGACTATCTGAACTACTTGATTCCAGCGACATTGTTCGTTATCATCTTCGCTGCCTTTCAGGTCGAAGCCTTTAAAGACGAGATGGGTGCAGTTTATCTCCTCCTGGTAAGTCTTTGATTGAGGCGATGCATATCATGACCTTGCTTGGTTTATTTGCTGTCCATGAAGTGAATCAGTAAGGTTGCAAGGGGCCGTGGCAAGGAGGGTGCCTATAATGATCTTCCTTCATTCAGAGGAAAAACGTACCGCGTCAAGCTAAATACTGACATCCTTCCTAACTGACTCATTTTCCATTCTTCTCTGGGCAGTTTAATGTGTACTTGCAATTGGATAGTTTAAGTATCAATTGGATTCTGCCAGACGATCTCAGAGATGTCGTTAACAAAATGATGGTGGTGACGCCAGGAGCAGCAGCATCTACAGCAACTGCAATCAACAGCAAATGCAGCAGCAGCAAAAACAACAAAAGCCACTTACAACAATCATCATCACCAAAACCAACAACTGCAACAGCAACAGCATTTAACAACAGCAGCAACAAGTAACTACAGCGCTAGCATTAACAACAGAAACACATAAAAACGAAATGCCAAAAAGCTTTCATGGACTTTTTTATGCGATCATTTATATCCCATTAATCTTGAATAATTTTGCATATCGTATTTTCTTTTCAGCTTCTGTTCGGAATCGCAGTGCTACCATTTGCTTACATGGTTTCTTTTGTGTTCACGTCTTCATTGATTGCTTATGCTGTAATTTCGGTTCTGCTGACGATGATTGCCATGGTAAGTATTTGCAAGAAATAGTAATAAGAATTTATTTTTTACGTCATGATAAGGGGGGGGGGGGGGGTCGTTACCGAGGTTCCCTAGCCAGTGGCTAGTTCTAAGGAGGCTGCCTTCAGTTTTTCTAATGCTCACCCCCTTGACTTTGGACGGCTGCAGTTCTTACATACAAGCACCTATCATCTTGAAATTTCACCTATACTTACTGTATGAAGACTAAAGTTTGCAACGACGTATATTTCATTGACATCAGAGTTACCATAGCAACGAAAATATGATAGAATATGAAAGAACTGCAGCCGTCCAAAGTCAAGGGGGTGAGCATTAGAAAAACTGTAGGCAGCCTCCTTAAAGTATATGACATACTCCACACTCACTACTATGATCATGGCTTTGTTTTATTCTGTTTTTACGTTGAACAGATATTTCTGCTTGCCATAACTCATTGTCGCTACGAGTTTTCGTCCTGTTATGAGGCAAGACACGCCATGCACGGCTTTTTTATGCTCTTTCCAACATATACGTAAGTAACTTGAGTTTCTCGTGTGCGTGGAAAATGAGACGTCAAATTTGTATCGTATTTTAACTGCAACTTCGTTTTGTGACTGGATGATTCACATGCTGTTTTAAGTTGGCGTATTGTAAGTCGTTTCTCATGAGACTCGACCAGTTTTCTCCAATTACAGCGCGCAAGATTAATGCTCAAGCAATCAGAGTGAATTGGACTGGGAATCGAACGTTTGCACGTTCCTGTCGTAGGGTTTAGTTTTCCAGCCAAATCTGGCCACCCAGTCAAATTTATCAGTGCTTCCCCTCTTGAACAGGATATAATGCTCGCAACACGATGAAGGTGCGCAGCATGGACCAGTATACATATCAGTAGCTGAATGTTTATTTCAAAGCTGGGTTTTTTTTTCCGAAAAGATGAAAACCGCAAATTTGACAAAAACCCTCCAAAAATGCTTCTATGGTAAATCTGAAAAAATATATTTCCACCATCACAATGCAACAAACTCCTAAGCTTAGCAAAACTTGAATTTCAAAACCATCCCAATAAGGGCCAAAAAATTAAAGGATGATGTGCACCCATAAAGTGTTATTTCTCACCGCTGTGATTGTGTACATGTGTTGATTACTTGGGTCTGCCAGAATATTTTTAAAAACAGTGTGTTTTTTTTGGTTCCAAAAGGATCTTCTCCTGATTTTCCAATTTTCCCCTCCAAGAAAATCTTCAGATTTTCTCAGGAAATTTCTTAATACGAACAAGCATTGTAGATATTTTTCTATTAATGCTTACCAAAATAGTCACGAACCTTTTCTTTTAGATTTGCTATTTCGCTCGTTGATATGAACACCAACTATCATAAAAGGAAAATGTGCTCCAATGAAGGGTAAGCCATTGTGTCGTATTGATTTTATACTTGCCACATCGGGTGCAACATTGTCCCTCCTTATGCGGGGTCTCTTTCCACATTGCGCCATTGCGCAGGTTGACATTTTCGTTGTTACATCGGTTGCAACATTGTCCCTCATACGGGCTCTCATTCTCCACTGCGCCATTGCGCAGGTTTACATCATCCTTGCTACATCGGGCGCAGCATTGAAGTAGTCAATTTTAAAACGTATAGTATATGCTCGCGCTCACGTTGCATTAGGTCCCTTACCCAATAGTCCTTTTCTGAGATAGCGAAAATGCTGCATTCTGGTCAATATTCTTTTCAATCATCCTGCAATTCATGCTCATATAGTATTGTTTGTACTAAAGCTAGACCACAATCCTTTTAATATAGATCTCAGATAAGACCCAATAGAACACGTGTTATATCATTATAATTTTTTATTTGACAGGAATGGTCAACTAAATTTCTGGTATCAAGATTGTGCCTACACAGATCATGCGTTGTCTTGGGACATGCCTGGTGTTGGTCAAGAAGCACTGTTTATGTTTCTAGAAGGAGTTGTGCTGTTTATTATTACTCTACTCATTCAGGTAATAACTAATACTGATTTTTCAGTGGCGCGTGGTTGCCTGCTATTTTTTATAGAATAAAAGCAATCATCCAAGTAAGTTATTTTGCCAGTGACACCTATTAGCCTGTGGCAAAACGTCTGTGGCCCTCACGATCGTTCCCTTATCGAACTCTCTTAACCCCTAGTACGTCTTGATATCATTAATAATGCCAGAATCATGGCATGGGTGGTATGTACTGCGTGCTACGGGGCTGTCTTTCACCGCTGTGTACTTCATGCCTGGGGTCGCTGGCGCGAGTTTAGTTCGTTTGATGTGTTGTTCTCTTCCTTGCCACGAGGGTTTTTCTACGGGTTCTCCGGTTTTCCTCCCTCCGGAAAAATCACAACATCTGAGTTGACTGTTGTATGTTGTAAATAGTGAATGTAGTGGTAGTGCGTGTGGATCGAACCTCATTGAAGAGCCGGCCGTATGGGGATCGATGGTTGTAAAATATATGTTTTTAAGGCACGATTATACATGGAGCAATTTTATCTGCAACTTGTCTCGCAACGGCGTTGCGACACAAGCTGCATGGAGCATTGCGGCGTATAACATAGAGTGCAATCTGAAAAATGTTGCGAGGTACTGCAAGTTGCAGCAATCATTGCGAAAAGTAGAACTCATTTTTACTTTTGACAACAGCTGCATCTCCGTTGCACCGTGAAAACCCTCTTGCAACTTGTCTCGCAATGCCGTTGCGAGACAAGTTGCAGAGAAAATTGCTCTACGTAATCGTGCCTTTATAATCGTTTTCAAATTTGTATTCAAATGTTTCACAAGATAATGGTATTAATTAGGCTAACAAAACGATTTACAAAACAGGTATTGGTAATAGTGGTGCCAAGATGTAATAAGGGGAACGTAGCATTGGAATTTGGAAGTGTTGATCTTGGGCTATTTAATTTAATTTAATTCTATCGAATATCGCAATAGACCCTTGGAAGTGTAGGTATAAAACGTCATCATGCTTGAGGCCTATTAGACAGTGCTATTTTTTGCTTGCCGTTGTCGTCGACCATCGTGCAGCTTAAAATCCCTATTATTTTGGTAACCTGATTATTATTTTCATCGGACAGGCCAAGTTTTTTATCAGTTGTAAACCTAAAAAATCACCAAGTTCTGCTAACCTTCAGAGAAAGCCGTCAGAGGTAAGTTCATTAACTACAGTCATGCGTACAGTAAGTGGGCTAGGTGACCATCATGTAAGTCATTTGAAACAACACTGCACAGACAATTGAGACAAGAAGGTACGGATGTTACTTTTTCCTAACCGATTTTTCATTTCAGGACGAGGATGTTTATGCTGAAAGAATGCGAATTGGTCAAATGAATAAAGAACAGATTGATAACGAGGCCGTGGTGCTAAAGGATATTACCAAGGTACAATCATATTAAGTGGACTGTATCACTAAAAATGAGTCAACACAAGATTTTGCTTCTGATATTATGACTGCTCTTTGACCGTCATTTCTCAAGAACAAAACATTCAAAAAACAAACAAACAAAAACACAAACAAAGAAGGAGACATCCACTCTAACAGACAGGAAAGCAGCAGGAAGATAGAAAAAAAGAATGATGAAACATACTTTTTTTTGAAGGCCACTATATATCCATTTATATATTTCTCCAGATTTACGGCATAGGTTCAACCAGGGCCGCTGTTGATCATCTTAACCTTGGAATACCCAGAGGAGAGTGTTTTGGTCTTCTTGGAGTCAACGGTAAGTCTATGATCTATGAGTTCATCCAGTCATCTTATTGCAAGGGGTTTACCACATAGAGAGTTGTACGTGTGCGGATGAAACAAATATAAATGTTTCAGAACGTACAAAAATACGAAAACTCCACATGTAAGACAGGACAGTTTCTTGTTGCTCATAATTGCTTTGCCATTACGTCGCCTTTATTGTTGCTTATAGATTACCTATTCTCTCTATCCTGCCTCTCGGATCCTCCTTCTCGTATTTTAATATTTAGTTTATACTTTGTGTATATAGGTGCTGGTAAAACAACCACATTCAGTATGCTCACTGGTGATCAACGTATCTCTGATGGAACAGCCTTTCTTGATGGTTATAACATCCAGACCCATCTCAAACAAGTAAGCGAGTGCTGACAGGGACTGCGCGGAAATTAACGAAACTAGGAGCTTTGACCCCCCTCCCCTTTCCCCCAAGTCCCTAACCTTTCGCTAAATTTTTACTAAATTTTCACGTGTAGCGAATAAATGCTCGGAGTTTTAATGTCAGATATTATCTGAGACTTCCGGGGGAAAGGGGTAGATTATGTGCTTGCCTGCTTATATTGTATCTTTTCATCGTTTCAAGGAGTTTCTTTTTATTCCCAGGTTCAGCAACGTATAGGGTATTGTCCACAGGTATGTGTCACATCATGCATGTTTTTTACATCGCCATTTGTTTCCGAGTAACACTGGTTTTCAAACCGACGCAAACACAGGAACATATGCCAATAGTGAAAATGGAGTCTGTGTTAGGTAAATGTCAACTGGTTTACCTGTGAGTGCAGATAACAAGTACGTAAGTAAAAAATCTTCCATATCGAGGATTTAAAAAAATCCTTTTCTTTCATTGGAAGTTTTTGGCCTTTTTCGAGACATTTTTGGCGTTCAGATGCTTGATGATGATAGGGTAATAATGATGCATGATGTATAATAATGATGAGAATACTGACGATGGTGATGGTGATGGTGATGGTGATGGTGATGGTGATGGTGATGGTGATGGTGATGGTGATGGTGATGGTGATGGTGATGGTGATGGTGATGGTGATGGTGATGGTGATGGTGATGGTGATGGTGATGGTGATGGTGATGGTGATGGTGATGGTGATGGTGATGGTGATGGTGATGGTGATGGTGATGGTGATGGTGATGGTGATGGTGATGGTGATGGTGATGGTGGTGACAATGACGGTGATAATGCATAATAATGATAATGTTGCATGATGCATAGTACCTAAGGATGATGATAACGATGATGCATGATGATAATATCGGTGATGCATGAAGGAAAAGATAATGGTTGTTGTGGTGGTGATTGTGATGGTGGTTGTTGTGGTGGTGATGTTGATGGTGGTGACGATGACAGTGATAGAGCATGATGATAGTGATAATGTTGCATGATGCATAGTCCCTAAGGATGATGATAACGATGATGCATGATGATGATATCGGTGATGCATGAAGAAAAAGATGGTGGTTGTTGTGGTGGTGATTGTGATGGTAGTTGTTGTGGTGGTGATGTTGATGGTGGTGACAATGACGGTGATAGAGAATGATGATAGTGATAATGCTGCATGTTGCATAGTTCCTAAGGATGATGATAACGATGATGCATGATGATGATATCGGTGATGCATGAAGATAATGATGGTGGTTGTGTTGAGGATGCAAAATGATTGTGACTATAATAGCAACGAGTAAAATATAACAGCTCCTTACACAAGTTTCATATCACATTAGTTTGATGCGTTGATCGAGAGGATGACTGGACGAGAGATGCTGGTGATGTACGCACAGCTACGAGGTATCGCTCCTGACAAGATCGATGGTGTTGTCTCTTCTTTGATTGAGCATTTAAATCTGGGAAAATGGGCCGACAAGCTATGTGGAGATTTCAGGTATTGAATTCCTTGTTGATCTTTTCATGCAAAGTATTCAACAGATACTTTGCGTCTTATTCAGTCAATCATGGCATATAGCGATTTACAGGACTTTAGTGGCTAGTGGATCGATATTTCTTGTTTACTATTTCTCTTCTGTCTTCTTAATTCTCCTGCTTCTTCCTGTTCATCTGATTTACTGCCTGCCTGCTTGCCTGCCTACCAACCGTTCTGCCTACCTTCCTGCTTCTGTCCGGTTTCCTATCTCTGTCGTAGTGGAGGCAATAAACGTAAACTCAGCACTGCCATAGCATTAGTTGGCAATCCCCCGATTGTATTTCTGGTAAGTTATAGTTAATTATGTAAATATCTTGATGAAAACTCCATGTACAGGTTAGTTAGTACGTGGGATTTTGAGACTGAGCTCCGTAGTTCCAACCCCTGCCCCCCGGGAGTTCGAGTGACCTCGTACACTTGTTTACTTCACTCTACCCCATGGAGCCTTAGCTTTCACTATCTTAAAATGAAGCACTAATGAAAAGAGAGGAAGCTAAAAGAGGGTGAGCTACGAATAGAACTATAGATGTCATATACGTGTCAGATTTACTCAGTTTATCATTTGTAACATCATACAAAACATTTCTCGCTAGGATGAGCCTACCAGTGGTATGGATCCTGTGGCTCGTCGGTTCCTCTGGGATTCTTTGACCAATGTTATGAAGGGCGGCCGTTCAATTGTCCTCACTTCACACAGGTACGTTGTATTTATCACAAAAGTCAGTACCTCAATAAAAGTCTTCATGCAGAACCTCAATATTGATTTTCTTTTGTTAGCATGGAGGAATGTGAAGCTCTCTGTACTCGTCTGGCCATCATGGTCAATGGTCAGTTCAAGTGTATTGGAAGCCCTCAACATCTCAAGAGCAGGTACGTCTTCTTGTACTGAAACTCCACGCATAAGAGGTCACCAGGAACTTTATCAAAAGACAAAGCTTCCCGTAGTTTGACAGGACGTGCAACAAGCAACAAAACCTTCACCAACATTTTTGAAATAGCTGTATACGTTTTTTTCATGCAAAATCTGACACCTGGTACTCCAGATTGTTGTACAACAAGACAACCGTACAACAATGGTACAAGAAGCTCCACTGATATATTGCTGCGATTATCTCCATTAGGTTCAGTTCTGGTTACTTTCTGATGGTTAAAGTCAAAGGACAGTCAAATGGTGTTGAGTTTATAGCAGCAGAATCCCACGGTGTTCAACCCGTTACTTCAACAACGTTTACCAATCCTGTGATAACTGATGGTCTTCCTGATGTTGCGTATAGACCAGGCAGTGCAGGTACTGATAAAGGGTTTTATTTTATTTTTTTTTGAAAAGACAGGTCGAAATGTTTGAGACGTTTTATATCTTTCCATGATGGGATAACAAAACAGTCATTTTCAACCAAATGGTCCTTTTTAGACCTTTCATTTTTGTTGCCGCTGCGTTCCTGCAGATTTGGAGGACGCATTGTTAGCGCTAAAACTGCGATCACGCTCGCCCCTGATCTACATCTGTTAATTTCTTGACTGTTGCGATGTTTAATGATTGTAATTTTATTCTATCTATTAAAGGCGCCTATCAAAGTCTTCAAGCCAATGCTGCTGTTACATTTCAATCACCACCGGGGACACCTTCTCAGCCTGTGGAGCAAGGTCCTGATACTGATGGCCTCACAGAGGAAGTCCAAAGAGTCAAAGCCTTTATTGATCAAGCATTCCCAGGAGCTGTACTAACAGATTCTCATGCGGTAAGTCTTTTATCTTCTGCAGCATTGAATATATAATAAAATTCTAGATCTAGATTCTTCTCCGGTCCTGTCATATTGCACATGAAAAAAAGTGTTTCATACAGAGGTATATTACATCAATCATGGTTCCTAAGCGCGACTATCCTGACCATTGCTTGTTGTATTTTTAAAAGGGTCTAAGGGCGTACTATGTACTTCAGCCTTTACGTACTTGCATTGATCTTATCAAGAGACTTTGGTAACATCTATATAACATCTAGCTATTTAACAATTAGTCCTCGAGTCCGAATGGTCTACGAGTCAATAGTCCATGAGGCCGAAGGCCGAATGGGCTATTGACGCGTAGGCCATTAGGGTGAGAGGTCTAATTGTTTTAGTAAAAACCTACTAATCGGTCCAATAAAAGGATGCAAAAATTTTTGGATTTTGCTTTAAATATATATTTTTTGGTTTTCAAAACCGGCGCTTTTCGCTACTAGAGGTCTATCACTAATAGACCCCTAGTAGCTCAGCCAATCACAGGGCTCGATTGGTGATAGACCATTAGTAGGTTTTTTCTAATATATTATATGAAGTATATTTAGCTGTTAGTTGAAGAAAATGATGATCTACTGTTCGTATTTCATCTGTTATTTCGTCATAATATGAGACTTTGATAGCATCTATTTAGTATAGTATGCAGTATATTGACCTGACATTATAAAATGTTAATCCGGGGTTTACGGCTATTTCATTTGAAGGGCATGCTGACGTACCAAATCATTAACGAAGATCTGACATGGTCACAAATATTTGGTCAACTTGAACGAAATCGGGAGAGTCTCAACATTATTGACTACAGTGTCAGTCAAACCACTCTTGAACAGGTACGTCAGTCTGTACACTATTTTATCCCACACCATTGAGCTACAAAAGCTACAAAAAGGTACACCATATAGATCTACCTCCAAAAGCGATCAAAAACGCAGACATAAAAGATCGGGAATGACACATATCATCCTCTGCGCAAGCAGCAAAAAACCGACGAGTCGGTGTGAATGAAGGCAGCATTTTCAAAAACCGTTGTTTTCGCCTGTCGCACTAATACGAGATCTCAGAAATAACTTATTTTCTTTAGACCACGCAAGCTCTGATAATTTTCTATTATATTGTGAGTGTTCTTCATGTGATTTTGTTCCTTCTATTTTGTATTTTAGGTGTTTATCAACTTTGCCAAAAACCAATATGTGGACGAAAGGACCAAAAGGAAGAAAAAGTGTGGATGCTTTCCTTGTTAAAGAAAGAAAAAAGATCTTCAGTCAATTTGTCGGTTAAGTTTCAATATAGACCCCTTGCACGTGACGTCAAAGCAGCTCAATTTGGAGGACAAAACAAAAGAATTTCAATCGCCTGAGAATTGAAAAATATTGTTTTGTCCTCCATCATTCCGAAGTGCTGCAGGGGGTCTATACAGATTGAATGATACAATTAAAATTATAATTTCATATCCTTTTAATAGGTGAAAATGATCAAATGCGCCAAAATAACAAACAATACATAATAAAATATAAATATATCTATATCTAAAATCTGAACTCCTAAAAAATAAATCTAAACAACATAAATATAAAATAATTACAATTACATTAATGAACAAAGGCTTGTCTAAATTGAGAAAAATATATACTGTGTAGTGCATGTCATTAGTTAAGTATTTAATTTCCTGATGCGTCTAATATTCTACCAATAAAAAGACGAAGCTTTACACATCTTATTAATAAGGGGTTACCATGGTAATGTTCTCGTCGAACCATGTACCAAAATTTTTAGCCACAGTTACTGGTATAGACTCCTTGCACGTGACGTCAGAGCAGCTCAATTTGGAGGAAAAAACAAAAGAATTTTAATCTCCTGAGAATTGGAACCTATTGTTTTGCCCTCCAAATTGAGCTGCATTCCGACGTACTGCAAGGGGCCACTTTGGCCAACTGCTGCCTTGTGCCTATGAGCATAAACTTAGTCTTAGTATCCATCATTCAGATTGAGCTTATCAGTAATCATCCAAGCCCTGATGTCCCTAATACATCGATCCATAGACTGAAGCAATAGCATCACTTGCAGTGGATGTAGAGTCTGGTTTAAATACGCATATGTCAATGGAAGATGTCCCTTAATGACTTCGAAAAGCTTCCTTGCGTATTTTTATCTATCGAAATCCCGACCATGGGGTCAACAAGAACTGTCAAATCCCCCCCCCCCTTGGGTTTATTGAACATTGATAGGTGCGTTATAATATATACTAGTTATACAATGGTTTCGAGTGGCATATCGTGGAATATTCCACGAGTCACTTGTAGTTTCTAGTATACACGCGAGCCTTCAGGCGAGTGACGAGTGGGATATTCCACGGTATGCCACGACAAACCATTGTATAACCATTTTATCCCACACCATAGAAAATACAAATGCGTGGATTCAACGAAAGGTTTTCCTGCTTCCTGATTGGCTGAATTTTCTATGGTGTGGGATAAAATACAATACAATAATATTTTATTTGGCACTTTATACTGGAAAATACACAAGTGTTAATTTCCAAATAAACTTCACTTTAAAGATACTTTAAGTAATTTTAACTTATGCTCTAATAATTTCATTTTCCCGTGTCAGTATACATTGATGAATGTATGCCGACACAGCCTTTTGTAGGAACGCTGATTTGGGATTGATTAAGAACAGAAAACGATCATCAGTGCTCATATTGTTTAGATTAATGTTTTTTTTTTTTTTTCTATGAGCTGTTTTAATTCCATTTTATGAGAGTCACATATTGGACACCAAATGAGAAAATGGTTTTCATTCTCTATTCCCGAGTTGCACGCCGGGCAAAAGGTATAAATTGAATAATGTAGGGCTAAGCATACAGCATTGTTTAACACCCATATAACAGGAGAATGTCATGACGTCGGAGAAATGTGTCCATTGACTTTGATTACCGATTAGGCTGTAGAATACATCGATTTTATAACTTTTAGGAAATTTCCATTTATGCCAACAGTTTCATTTTTCCTTGGGATGCAGTCAAAGGCTTTTTGAAAATCTACAAAGTATGAAAAAAGCAAATTATTTTATTTAATTATCTTAAAAAGTATATATATTTTTTTATAATAACATACTGATACACAGCTTGGGTTACCTGTGGTTGAGGAAGTATTTTGCCGGCCATGCATGGTTCTTCCTTACTAGTTACTTACTAGTTACCATAGCCGTTTTCTCTGCAAGTGAGTCGTCACTTTGGGCATCTTCTATCAGCGAAATGGCTAATCGTTTTCGGCAGTTTCGCCTTCTCCTGTGGAAAAACTTCATACTACAGGTATTACCGATTTCTTCAACGTTATGATCATAGCGAAATAATGAGCTGACAACTGATTCGAACTGTACATGTTCCTCTACTTATGTTTTTCATTATTATTCCACAGATTCGAAGACCTATTGGAACAGTGTTCGAAATAATACTACCAATTGTTCTTGTTTCTGCTCTGATAATACTAAAGTAAGTGAATAGCCTTGGAAAACCAGAAAATCATCGTATTTCCGCCTCATGTTAATTCGTACTATTAGTACCATGGCACGAGGCAAACCGGCGAACAACACTTGCAAATCATTTATCTTTTGTTTACCAATAAACTTCACTTTAGGCTATCTAAATATTAAGGAATATATGTCCAAGTCTTAGAATTTGCAAGCATAAAGCGAGTTTCTTATTGTAATAATGCCACGACGAAATAAATTCATGATTCCGCTCTCTAAGCTTAGGCTAAAGCTTTTTCAGCGACAACTTTAATCGCCAAACTAAAACCAGCGTGACTCTAAATTTCAATTTCAATATCTTAAAAGATACGAAACCGTTAATTTTAACCCCTAAAAGATAGCATCCCTACAACACAATTTTCAACAACACAATTTTCAAATTGTTTCTGAGGGAGGGGGTAAAATTTCAATTCGTTTTTTTTTGTGGAGAGGGAGTAAGCTTTCAAGCTTAAATACTTTAAAGTATTTAACTAGTCATTTTTAAAACAAAACACCAGCCCCCCTGCAACGTAATAAATGAACAGTCCCTTAGAGGTCCCTTAGATAGTCCCTTATCTTTTTTGGATATTGAATTGAAATTTAGAACCAAGCTGGTATTAGTTTGGTATCTTTGGGAGTGAGAATATCTTAGGCCAAGTTTAGTCGTCGAATTTCACATGTGCTGAATCTAATGCAAGTGAATTCCAACAATGTTTTGCTCATCTTATGATGTCTTAATATCTCAGAGGTATGTCGAAAAATTGAATGTAGTGTTTAACAAAAAATATTAATGAAATGTTTGAAATGTTTGTTGTGTTCACTAAAAGCTTTTACATGCTAAATTAGCTAACTGCTGGTTGTTAGGGTCATTATTTAAGGAGAGGGGGTGGGTTAGGGAGGAGGAAAAAATATTTTGAAATAAAAACATTTCTTCTGCAATGACCCCCTATATCCAGACCTGAAAGTGGCAAGTGGCCCTCCCCTCTTTTATTCAATATTTTAGGAATGTCCCCTTCCCCCCTTGGGTGTCCATATTATAGTTATTTTTTATATTGTAGGCATGGAGAAACACAAATGTTGTTGTGATAAAAAAGCATTTTAGTCAAAATCATTGACTATTAAAAGTTTGGTTGGAGATTGGTGGGCACTTGTCTTCATTTTTTCTGCACTATGAGGATTCTTGGAATTATTCTTTTAGTTATCCCTTTTACCCCAAAAATAAAAAAAATCCTTGAAAAATAATAAGCCCCCCCCCCCCCCCCAGTTACCATTCTGGAATACCCTTCCCCTCCATGTTTTTTCCCTCCCCCTCCATAAATAATGACCGGTCCCTTATTTTGTTAATAAGAATATAGTACTAGTGGTGATAATGACTGTTGATGACTGATGATAGGGGTGATGATGATGACTGATGATAGCTAGTGGTGATAATAATTGATGATGATGGTGATGATGACTGATGATAGTTGTGATAATGGTAGTGGTGATGATCATAATAGAGCAGATTTCATATGAGTTTGGAAAGTCATGCCACACAGCATGGTTCAACATGGCACAGACATGGCACGGAATGTCAAATGTTTTCATACAGGGCACGGCAATGCCGTACGTTTTTCATAGTCATACAAAAACTGCTCTAATGGTCATGATCATGGTGATGAGCAATAATGACAATGACAATAATATACTTCTTTTTTTTCAGAATTTATATCAAACCATATAAAGTTTGTTTCTGTAAGTATACATTGCCAAGGACATTTCTTTCTTTATTAAAACATGTATTACACATGATCTTATGTATGTGAACCCACTGACATGGAACATGGACTGTGGAGCATAGTTTTGAATGGAGAGAGGCTATAATTAATTTGGGGGTCCTGGGCAGTGCCCACTTCTCCCCGGAAAATCTGGAAATCAAGGCTTTTGGAATGCAATTTCCAGTGCCTCAGTTTTGTGAGGCAATTACAACATATTTATTGCATTAAAGTCATGTCAAAGCTTTAGGCAACTCATAACAGGAAATCAAAAAAATTTGGGCTAAAAATGTGGGAAGGCTATAAGCCCTCTCCTGCCTCAGCGGTGCCTGTGGAATGAATGAATTTATGAATGAATGGGTCGATATATACTGCTGGCCTGGTCCCTTTTTTATCAGAACACCAAAACATTTTGCTGTTTTTGATCTAGTGCTGTGATGTAGAAAAAAATGCTGTAACTGTAAATATCTTAATGGTTCTTCTTTTTCACTTAAGGCCCTACCCAAAAATATTTGTGTCTTGTATAGCTAACTTTTGGCTGAGGAAAAAACCAGTTCAATTTGCAGAAAGTAACACTGGTGCATTTGGTACTATTTCATGATAATACACATATATTTTAAAGATATACTACTTTACTTTACTCTTAATGTTGTACTGCCTACTTGACTGTTTGTTCTTTGAATAGCTGCACAAAGACCCGACTTTTCAAGCCAAAGAATGCAGCAGTGGTCATCCCACTATCTGGCGTATTACCCATTAGAAGACCCAGGTAATTTGTAAAAAAATGGTGAATGGTGTACGGGGACAGGTATAGGGGTTGGTGGATGAGGACAGGTATAGGGGTTGGTGGATGGGGGATGGGGACAGGTATAGGGGTTGGGGAATGGGGACAGGTATAGGGGTTGGTGGATGGGGACAGGTATAGGGGTTGGGGGATGGGGGATGGGGACAGGTATAGGGGTTGGGGGATGGGGACAGGTATAGGGGTTGGTGGATGGGGGATGGGGACAGGTATAGGGGTTGGTGGATGGGGGATGAGGACAGGTATAAGTGTTGGTGGGTGGGGGATGGGTACAGGTAGTGGGGTTGGTGGATGGGGGATGGGGACAGATATAGGGGTTGGTGGATGAGGAGAGATATAGGGGTTGGTGGATGAGGACAGGTATAAGTGTTGGTGGGTGGGGGATGGGGACAGGTAGTGGGGTTGGTGGATGGGGGATGGTGACAGGTATAGGGGTTGGTGGATGGGGGATGGAGACAGGTATAGGGGTTGGTGGATGGGGGATGGGGACAGGTATAGGGGTTGGTGGATGGGGGATGGGGACAGGTATAGGGGTTGGTGGATGGGGGATGGGGACAGGTATAGGGGTTGGTGGATGAGGAGAGATATAGGGGTTGGTGGATGAGGACAGGTATAAGTGTTGGTGGGTGGGGGATGGGGACAGGTATAGGGGTTGGGGGATGGGGACAGGTATAGGGGTTGGTGGATGGGGGATGGGGACAGGTATAGGGGTTGGTGGATGGGGGATGAGGACAGGTATAAGTGTTGGTGGGTGGGGGATGGGTACAGGTAGTGGGGTTGGTGGATGGGGGATGGGGACAGATATAGGGGTTGGTGGATGAGGAGAGATATAGGGGTTGGTGGATGAGGACAGGTATAAGTGTTGGTGGGTGGGGGATGGGGACAGGTAGTGGGGTTGGTGGATGGGGGATGGTGACAGGTATAGGGGTTGGTGGATGGGGGATGGAGACAGGTATAGGGGTTGGTGGATGGGGGATGGGGACAGGTATAGGGGTTGGTGGATGGGGGATGGGGACAGGTATAGGGGTTGGTGGATGGGGGATGGGGACAGGTATAGGGGTTGGTGGATGAGGAGAGATATAGGGGTTGGTGGATGAGGACAGGTATAAGTGTTGGTGGGTGGGGGATGGGGACAGGTAGTGGGGTTGGTGGATGGGGGATGGTGACAGGTATAGGGGTTGGTGGATGGGGGATGGAGACAGGTATAGGGGTTGGTGGATGGGGGATGGGGACAGGTATAGGGGTTGGTGGATGGGGGATGGGGACAGGTATAGGGGTTGGTGGATGGGGGATGGGGACAGGTATAGGGGTTGGTGGATGGGGGATGGGGACAGGTATAGGGGTTGGTGGATGGGGGATGGGGACAGGTATAGGGGTTGGTGGATGGGGGATGGGGACAGGTATAGGGGTTGGTGGATGGGGGATGGGGACAGGTATAGTGGATGGGGGATGGTGACAGGTATAGGGGTTGGTGGATGGGGGATGGGGACAGGTATAGGGGTTGGTGGATGGGGGATGGGGACAGGTATGGGGGATGGGGACAGGTATAGGGGTTGGCGGATTGGGGATGGGGACAGGTATAGGGGTTGGTGGATGGGGGATGGGGACAGGTATGGGGGATGGCGACAGGTATAGGGGTTGGTGGATTGGGGATGGGGACAGGTATAGGGGTTGGTGGATGGGGACAGGGATAGGGGTTGGTGGATTGGGGATGGGGACAGGTATGGGGGATGGGGACAGGTATAGGGGTTGGTGGATGGGGACAGGTATAGGGGTAGGTGGATGGGGACAGGTATAGGGGTAGGTGGATGGGACAGGTATAGGGGTTGGTGGATGGGGGATGGTGACAGGTATAGGGGTTGGTGGATGGAGACAGGTAAAGAGGTTGGTGGATGTGGGATAGTAGTATATTTTTATGGATGCAAGGAAAACGACCTAATCAGAGTAGCTCCCAGAATCATTATATTGTAATAACTATGGTAACAAATTGAAATACTAACTAATTTTCTTGTATTTCAAGTGGCGTCGTTAATGGCAAGTGTTTCAAGCCTAACAGGAATAAAAATAACCAACGTCAGCATAGTTGATGGGAAACCGTTTTCTACTCTTAACCAAATCGTGGCAGAGGTAGCTGAACATACTGACAAATATACTGGAGGTATGTTTATCTTAATTTCTGGCTTCATGTTGTAGAAATAATTATTTTTACATTTTTTGCTTGCCCCCCCCCCCCCCCCCCACCTCAACTCCAAGAAAAGTCATGTGATTGATAGTAAGCAATAATGCTTTGTTTATTGTCTTTTGTTTTTGGCAGTTGTGGTTTTTGATTTGAAAAAAAGAGAACCTTTGCCCAAGAAAGTCAGGTATTCCATTCGCTTGCCTGGTAGAAATGGATTTACTTGGGAAACAGAAAGAACATATTCCAGTTGGGGAGATGCATATAATACAATACAGTAAGTAATATCGCGGTCTGAACAACATACAATTGGGGATTAAAGTCGTTCTCAAAAGCACACACGGAATCCTGCAATCTTCTGTCGTAAAAATAGACTTTTTATGGACGTCAATTAGAGTGTTACCATGACGACAAAAACATGTACCTGCCTATGGGGTTTTAAGGAAACACTTTTATTGGCGTCTACCAAAACCTGTGATGAAGAGTCCTCGTGCAATTGGAAAATATTTTATTGACTAAAGCAACGATCGCTGTTGATTGCCGCGCTCCAATTCGACTACCGAATGGAATGTTCTTCCCATCCAACCATCCAATGCGACCATTAGATGCAAGCCAACACTTCTTTATTCCAATTCTTTTTGTTCGTCATCACTTTTTTGTACTTTTCTTCTGACGTTACAATCAAATGTGCAATGTTTTCTTGTACCTTGCAGGGAATATAGTCAGACTTTTCTACCACTCCAATATTCCATTGACATGACCATCATTCAAACACAATCGAATATCTCCATGCCTATTCCTATACAAGCACAGGTACTAACAATAGCTACAGTTGCTCTTGAGTAAATACATGCACGTGATATTAATTGCCGGCGATTCACGAGGTAAAAATAACAAATGTTCGAGGTAAAAAGGTAAAGAGAGGTAGCCTGTAACTCTTAGAGGTCGTTTAGATGGAAAAACGTTGTCCCTCGTACCAGAGTTTCTCTCCTCCCAGTGTAACCATAGGCGAGCCAACGTTTCCCTGATTTTTTTTGTAAACCAAAGTTGAGTGTTTAAATGAGATATTTTCACATGCCCACATGCCTCAGCTAGAAGGGCTTCCCTGCTGGTAGGGTTACCCTCTTTGCGAAAACAGGCGACACTTGTACCCGTAACAACTTTTCTTCATGTAAACACTTTGTCCCTAGGTACCAAGACGAAACCCAAGGCAGCTACATCTCTTGAGCATGCGCTAACAACCAAACCAATGGTTGACCCGGGTTGATAGGGACAACTTTTTTTCATGTAAACGCTCGGCATAGTTGTCTCTGGTAGGAGGGTGTCCCTGCTACCACAGACAACTTTTTCCCATGTAAATGGCCCCTTACTTCAGCATTTATCTCATGCAGTTATTCATGATCCATCTTCTTAGCAATTTCGTATCCCGAATCCGCATTTGGAAATATGTTTACCCATGCACCTTTTGCGTCAATTCCTACTTGTTCCAATCTTTGGGTAAAATCAAAACACAATCTCTTACTTAAGTGAATAGTTGAAACCTATATTATTCCAGGTAGGCATTGTAAGTGTTCTATATATTGCTTAATTGCTCTTGTTTCATTGCTTCCAGGCATTCCCTTATCCTGGATATATTTCTGATATCTTTGTGTCCTTTATGTCCGTGTTTGCTCCAGTGCTAGTTACATTGGCGTTTATTTATTCTGCGGTTTCTGTAATAAAGGTAAGAGTGGTTTTCAGCGGAATTAATCACCGTTGTTGGTGGAAGGCTTTGAAATCTCCTTTTTATCGGCTGATGCGTTCATCTTAGGTTATTTACTTTGGTTGGTGGGGAGGAAGGTATTGCATCTTTGAGTGGTGGGAAGGTATTACAGCCATTCTCAGACACGCGCACTGTTGCGATTTTTTCTGTCGCGACAAAGTAGGGTTTGGTGGACGTCAATCAAAGCGTTTCCATGACATTCCATACGCCCATGCCTTTGTAGCTTTGTGTTTTCCGACAGTGCTATGGAAACATCTTAGTTGACGTCCACCAAAAACCAACTTGTCGCGACAGAAAAATTCGCAAGAGTGCGCGTGTCTGACAATGGCTGTAAACGGAACTTGATCAATCTTATAGAACAAAAATTATAAGGCCCAAATTTTTTGCGAAAATTTGTGCCAAGAGTGCCCCGAAACGCAATCATGGTGCGGTTAATTTTTAATAATTCAAAAATCTCCGCAAGCTCTATGCATCTTTACTGTTTGCCCCACAAAACTAAACATATGCATTATCCATATCTCAGGAAATCGTTCTTGAGAAACAACAACGTTTGAAGGAGTCCATGAAAATGATGGGACTGGACAACTGGGTGCATTGGCTGGCTTGGTACATCAAATGTCTACTGTTCTGGTCAATCAGTGTGATTCTTGTTACCATTATCATCAAAGTGAGTAAAAAAAACCGTAACAATAGTCAATACCACATTGCGGCTAATTTGGTTCCGATGTCGTCTCCGATCCTGAGATTCAAAGTTCGAGCAACTTTGTCCTTAAATTTTTATCTGAGACTGCATGAAACAACATCTGATTCAAGTGCTTCTGATGACTGAGGATTCAATTATTCTCAATTATAAACCTTTGTCTTCAGGTTCTTGACAAAGTTCCTTTCGGTCGGGCGATCACCATTCCCCGTTTGCCACTCCAACCTTTTTTGAAATAGCGGTATACCCATCAGTCAAGTGTGGCTTTGCAGGGTCTAAAATAAAATTAGCTTTATATTTGGTAAGATGTTTTTTTTCTTTCCTTCAGGTTTTTAATATCTTTGAATACTCTGATGGTTTTGTAGTATTTCTTTTTTTCCTTCTGTACGCTGCTACCTCCATCTCTTACTGCTTTTTCATAAGGTAAAAAACTTAATGACATTGAAAGAATTTCAAAACTTGGCAATAAAGAAGCAACAGCATTAGGGAAGCTTTAGAGTCTCTTGCACTCCTTCGGCTTATGCCAAACGTTTTGATCATCAATATATACATATAATATACAATTGGGAAACCTTAAGGCCCGTTTACACTAGCAAATTTATCGCGCGACTTGAGCGGCAAATTTCAATGGCGATTTTATCGCGACCCAAATCCCAGCGAATTGCACTAAATTTCGATCATGTTTGAATTGGCGGCGACATAGCTGCGATCATCGCCGTGAAATCACCATAAAATCGCCGCTCAAGTCCCGCGACAAAGTTGCTAGTGTAAACGGGCCTTTAAGAAGGAAGCAATTTCGGACAATTTTAGATTTTTCAGATAAGCAGTCGGGCATTTCTTATTACTTCTCACCACTAAATTGTGCATGCGCGTTGACAAAAAAAAGAAAAAGAAAACCGAAACAAGACCATTCTTAAATTTCAGTGTATTTTTCACCAACCCAACGCTCAGTATGCTGATTGGTTTGGTGCTGTGGTACGTGTCTCTAATACCTTACCAGGTATTTGCTCAAAGTGACAGTTTTGGCGAACAACGATCAGAGAAATTTGATCTGTTAAGCAAGTAAGTTTTTTTGGTTTCTTTTATTTAATAAACTTGTTTATTGTGTATGATTATGATTGTCGCGGAGCATTAAGCAGTTACATAGAGTAATTTTCGCCTAGGCTTTTCAGTCTGAGCGAATTAGAATTTAGAATTTGATTTTTGTGGAGGAAAGAAAACCGGAGAACCTGGATAAAAACCCTCGAAGCACAGGAGAGAACCAATAAACTCTACTCAAATACGACATTGTAGAGAGGCGAGCGTCACCAACAGAGCCATACTTTGTTTTGTATTAGTATGACATTAACTATCAATAACTACTGCCTTTGACGTGATGTTGTGTTATCACAATATACTTCTCAACATAACGATACTATGTACGTAAACGTATTTTGCAAATATTAAATTAAGTTAACTACCCTTTTTCAACAATTTTCAAATTTCCAACAGAGGCGCAAAACTTGCCATGTGTCTCCTTCCAAACAGTGCCTTTGGAATTGGAACAACAATTTTTCTTCGGCTTGAAAGTTTGAAGATTGGGGTGTCCTTTGAAACCATAAATAGGCCAACATCTCCAGATGACGATTTAACATTGGCGTGGGTCATGCTGATGATGGCCATATCAATTATCATCTTTATGACACTTACTTGGTAAGTCAATATTTTTTTCAGAATATCGTGGAATGACTGAAAAAAGGAATATACTGTTTTTGCATGCATGCATCCAAAGTGGGTTGAGCCGGTATGCTTATTTTGTTATGTTTCCAAAGCCGGTACCAACTCTGTGGGCCAATTCCTTATCATTCCTATAGGTACATCGAAGGCGTGTATCCCGGGAAGTACGGAATTCCAAAGCCATTTTACTTTCCATTCCAAAAGTCCTACTGGTGTGGATATTCACATAATAATATCGTAGACCCAAATGCTATGAATGAGGTGAGTCGTCGAGTCGTCCAGGATTTCTTGTATCAATGATATATAAAATTGTAAGAAACTGCACTTGATTAATATGTAGTTCTCAAAAAGGTACTTAGATATACGGCCCTTACACTTACTTAGAGATATGGCACTTACATTGATTTTTCTTAGAATAGACCAAAGGGATTGCTCTAGGATTTTGCGTCTGGGCACATTGGGGTTCCTAACATATTTGATGGGATTCTAGATGCCATTCTTTCGTATGCAAGGGATATGATTATGTATAGTGCAATGGCACTCAAGACATTAAGCTCTTGGGTCCCGGGACGCAAAAAAATTGTCCAATTGTCAAAATAACCAGACTTTGTTCTGTCAAGTATGAATGCGCAAGCAACTTTAAAAATAGTCTTTTAAGTTGTGTAAATATTCTCTTTAGGAACTTGTTCAGACTCCAAGTCATGATCACACTTTAGAAGATGAACCTACTGACCTTCAAATTGGCGTTGGAATCCACAACTTGACTAAAGTATTCAAGGTAAAAAACGCATGATAAATGGACAGAAATTCCTTAATTAATTCTGAAAGCTTGCTGAACTGTTTCGGATTTGGTAGATTAAGGGTGCAAAGCTTAGTCATCTAACAATCTTCCCCACAAGGTAGAGAAAGGGAGCTACTGTTTTTTTAGACAGTAGATGTGCAAATATGAAAATAGGAAAGTTAATTCCTTGTGTTTTTTTTTTGTTTGACTCAACTGCAAAGAATTACTGCCCACAATATATACTGTTGGACTAAACATTAATGTTGATCTTGCCAAACATCAATCAATGTTTGGTGATTTAAACATGGCGGTTCAATCTATAGAGTTCTGAGGGTATCAAAGTAGCAGTGGATGGATTAAAACTCAACATGTACAAAGGCCAAATAACAGCACTTCTTGGACACAACGGTGCAGGCAAGACCACCACCATGTCTGTTCTAACAGGTCTTTTCCCACCAACGTCGGGGTCCGCCCATGTTGGCAACAAAAGTATTCTTACAGACATTGATGGGATAAGAGAAAGCCTTGGACTTTGCCCTCAACATAACGTGTTGTTTGACCGGCTGACTGTGAAAGAACATTTGGAATTCTTTATTAATCTAAAGGTGGGTTGTGTCTTTTCTCGTGGTGTTTAATTTTGCGATAATATTTTTTGGTTACAGATTTTGGTTACAGATTTCATCAGTTATGGACTTCTGATTTCATGTAACATTGTTTACATGGGAACATAGTGTATAATCATCCTAGTGTTAATAAGAACTTTCAAATCAAATGCACCATATGGCCAACTCATGGATACAAATGAGAATTTATGAAAAACTAACTTGAAGCCATTTGATAGTGCGATTGTTAGAGATAGTGAAATATGTCCCTATAAACCCAAAATGGCTCGACAACCTCTCGATTAAATAGTAGGTGGTCTTAACGAACCTTAAGATTAGATCTCTATAAATCCATATATGGCACGAGCCGAAACATGGCGGTGCTGCCGAAGAAAAGAAATGCCGAAGTTTGGTTTTGATCACAAACCAACTGTATTAAGAAGACCTCAAATATTTACTAGCTCAAGAAGAGGTTAAAAATGTTTAATTTGAAGGTTAAGAATATTTTAAGAGATGCCCCTCATACATGTATCTTCGTTAATATTAATGAAACTATAATTTCTACGCTTCGCGTATCTACGAGTAAAATGAGATGAATGTGTGAGTGGTAAAAGCTGCTGATCTGTTTTGGTCTTGGATTCGAACCACCTCAGACCTATGTTCATATGTAAATAGGGTCACGTCTTGGTTCTCTCCTGTGCTTCGAAGGTTGCTCTTCAAGTTCTCCAGTTTCCCTTCCTCTGCAAAAATTTAATTTCAAAACTGAGTCGATTCCATCCGGTGTCGAGCCTCTCACTTGATAGAACGTGAGTAATCACTCCCTGAATGGTCGATGTAAAGCAAATTACATTTTACCTATTCTACCAAATTACCTATTTACCTATTACACCACTTTTGCTTGCTTTACAGGGCAAGTATGGACAGGCTGCCAAGGATGAAGTCCTTACCATGATCACTGATATGCAGCTCCTTGATAAGATGAATGCAAAGTCTTCAACACTATCTGGTGGAATGAAACGAAAACTAAGGTACCAAATAAACTGCTTGTATAATTATAAGCTGCTTCGTATGCTTTTTTCTGTTATAAAAGTATTTACAGCATTCGTTCGTGCATGTCCTTGGTGGAAGGGATTCTAAACTTTCATTCATCGGTAGTTGTTGGCCAAGATATTGCATCCGAAATGGTTGAATACCACGAGTTAGCTCGTTCTTTTTGGGCCGATACTGAAAGACATACAGGCTAACTAGTACCTGATTCAATATATTTGCTGACTTAGGACCTAAAGTGTTTAACCAGAGTAATTTGAACCTGTTTTATGTTTCAGTTGCGCCATTGCTCTGGTAGGAGGGTCTGAAACGGTATTCCTGGATGAACCCACATCAGGAATGGACCCCTACGCTCGAAGGGCCACCTGGGACCTTCTTTTAAAGTACAAACCTGGCAAGACTATAATCTTGACGACTCATTTCATGTAAGTAAATCACATTATAAGCTTGGCAAAAACGAGTGGGAGTTGGGCACCTATTTGTTCCGCCGTACGGGACTGGACAACACTTTTATTCCTTTCTTGATAATGGATACAGAACTCTTTTGGATTTTGATGATAAAATTATTTATTGCTAACCTTTAATGATTTGTTTAGGGATGAAGCCGATTTCTTGGGAGATCGAATTGCAATCATGGCTGATGGAAAGTTAAGATGTTGTGGATCATCCCTTTTCCTTAAAAGCAGGTACTGTGAAGATTTGATAATGATTATGGCAGCGATGATAACATATAGAAAGAAATCACTAAAACCGTGAAATAAAAATAGCTTATTAAAGTGTAATAGTCAAATAGACACAAGAGAAAACAATGGAGTTAGGGTCTACTAAAGTGTATTAGTCCAATATATATTTCGGGTTTGGTGATTTCACACAATGATTTCATAGATTCATCTCCATTTTTATCCGTTCACAACCGTGGCATCCAAAATCAACGAAAGGCGTTTTAGACCTAAACAATGTGGAACCTGTCTGCCAATGTTCTATTTGAAAAAGGTCTGCCATGGAGAGACGAGGAAGATTAAAAAACATAGGGTCCATGATATCGAGGAGAACTGAACTGAAAATGGGATTGATGATGGTGCCATGAGGATGATTTGTTTTATCTATTGAGATGGTATGATTTGTTTTAGGTATGGAGTTGGTTATCATCTGACTTTGGTCAAAGACAAGGAATTCAATGAAAACACGACTATCAACACAATCAAGCGCTTCGTTCCCTCAGCTGAAATCCTAAGTAATGTTGGTGCTGAGCTGGAAATGGTTCTCAACAAAGAAGCAGCAGATTCCTTCGAAAGTCTCTTTCTTGATTTAGAAAGTAAGGAATGATGACTACTACTAGGTAGTCTACTTATAGTTTAGAATAGTCCCCTTCACAGTTCCCTGTGCCATCTTGAAAGGTAGCCGTGCATGCCATTGCAATGAAGCGAGACGAACGGTAAGCTTGCAATGATACATACCTTTTTTTACCTTAGGCAATTATTCACATGTCTCTATCATTGCAAGCTCTCCGCTCGTTTCGCTTCGATGAAAAGGCACGGCTATCTTTTAAGATGGTGCTGTAAAGTGGAATAAATGCTATTTGTTAGAGTCACTGACTGCATACATTTGAATGATATTCCACAGCCAAGAGGCAAGAGTATGGCATAGCTAGTTTTGGAGTATCTGTCACCACAATGGAGGAAGTTTTCATGAAAGTAGGAGAAGGAGCTGAAAAGACAGTTGACGACATGTAAGTAAAATTAGGACTTCATGCATTCTTGGTCTGGATTGGCCTGGGTATTTATTTTTAATAGGAGTCGTAGTCTTCCAGCAGACCTCAGCAAACCGTTCCTCCCCCCTTTCACCATAAAATTAAGAACATATGCAGGGGTTTTTCATACCCAAGGGAAAAGTGGGGCCTTACAGTAACGTTCAAGAAGAGGCTTCTTCTCCCATTTCTTCATGATCAAGAGACGAGCAGTTTCATAAACAAGAGGGCACTAGCAAACAGGGTGAACTATTACACGATGCTTCTTTGACACGGCACCTTTGACACTCTTTGATCTCCCAAATGTAAGAAAATAGACTTGACATAGCAGACATTATCATGCATGCAGATGTAACTTCAGGTTTGAATTGTCTGGATGTCTTTCACCATTAGCATTAGCGAACACGAGCATCAATGGCATGATGATACCGAAAACCTCGTTAACATTCCAACTGACCAAGTTCCTGACATGGGTGGTAAGTAAGTAAAATTCATCCTTGTTTTGCAAAGGGTAGCACATAGCCAGTCGCGTTGGAAAAACCGAAGATTCTCGAAGCACAGGAGAGAATTACAATCCTACTCAAATTGAATATGATGGCGAGTCCGTCGTAATAGGTTGCGCATTAGCAGCGCACAACAATGTCTTTCCCCTCAGTCTATCTTGCTCCCCGACCTTCGTAGAAACACAGGGAGAAAATGGAACAGGCATGCATGGAAAGAAGTAGGGAGCTAAGAAGGCAGGAAATAAAACGTGAACTGCGTTACGCGCAGTTTAACTCGGTCTATTGTATGTTGCAGAACTTCAAACAGGCTTGGCACACAAATGGCAACAGTACAAAGCGATGCTTACCAAGAGATCCCTGAACTACAAAAGAGACAAGAAAGCCGTTCTAACTCAACTGTTATTGCCGTGTGTCCTGGTAGTCATTGGACTGATTACTGTCATCAATTTGGATCCAGCCAGAGGAAACGATCCACCTCGCCTTCTCAAGCTCTCAAATCTCAGTATTGGGGATGTTAATTCTAAGGCTTTCTTTGGTTACTTCCATGACGCTAACCCCTCAACAAAAGCATCATATCTTTCGGTAAATGTTTTTTTTTATCCTTAATAAGACATATAATGGCCGATTTATTTTTTTTTCTTCAAAATATCGAAAATAACGGCACAAGACTAATTGGACTACTTGCACAACTGACTCACAGAATTTTGTGGAAGGAGAAAAACCTTCGAATCAAAGACCCAGAATATTTTATTCACAATTGATGTCGAGTCCAGGTTCAGGAGTCGAACCCGAGACCCATAGGACAGAAGCGAGTGCGCTGCCGCTACACCATCCTCGATTCTTCTCTGATCCATTCCGGCGCCGTCAGCTAGGGCGGCCTGGATTTGTGGGACTGTCCTACAAATTATACTCTCTTTTTTCTAAAGCATGCGCTAACCTAAATTGGGTGTCCAATTTTTATGTTATATTCGTTGGCATATTTATTTACGAGATTTTGGCCACGATAGTACGACACGAGGTCTAAAACAAGGCTAAGACTATTAGTTTCTAATTGAATGCCTATTTGGGTCCACGATAACTCATCATCACGTTTAAATGTCGAACATATAAGGTAATTTAGTCAGTCGAGATTTGACATTATGCTACTGCACGAGAAGCGATGTTTAAACTGAGCCACATTTCAGTAATATCTGTAAGTCATCTTACTTTCACCTAAGGAATCTGTCTGCTATTCGTAAATACTTAAACACTGATGCTGCTCAGACTGTCATTCATGCTTTCATTTCTTCCAAACTTGACTACTGCAATTCTCTCTTGTATGGACTACCTAAATACCTTGTTGAGAGGTTGCAACGCATACAGAACTCTGCTGCTCGTGTTGTCACTTTCACCAGGAAATTTGACCACATCACTCCTGTGTTGATTGACCTTCATTGGCTACCTGTTTACTACAGAGTTATTTTCAAGATGCTTTTGCTAACCTACAAGGCCTTAAATGGCCTTGCTCCTACATATCTGTCTGATCTCCTGACCTTTCGCTCCTCTTGCTATTCCCTACGCTCTGTTTCTAACAAACTCCTTGTTGAGCCTAAAGCTAGGCTTACTACTTATGGTTTCCGATCCTTTTCCTTTGCTGCTCCAAGATTGTGGAATAGGCTTCCTTTAGACTTACGCTCCTCAACTACTGTTGTTAGTTTTAAAAATAAGCTTAAAACATATTTATTTACTTTTTATCTTAACAATAAGAAATACATTTAGATTCCCTTTTATATTCCACTTCAGAATAATACTACATTTAATATTACATTTTTATTTATAAATAGACCATTTTTTGTAAATTTCAAGTTTTGTAAATATTTTAAATATCTTATGTAATTTTTTTGTAAAGCGCCTTGGACATGTTTTTGGAGATGAGCGCTATATAAATAAATAAACTTTATTATTTGATAAAAAATGTACTTTTAACTGACCAGCGGTCATACAAAAAAGACTTAAAAACAACCATGTCCAACCTGTTTTTACAGATAGCGAAAGACTACCTATCAACTGTGAAAGTAGACACTATTGACGTCACAGAGAGCGTTAATAACATCCAGAGCAAAAATACCTTGAATGGTATTGAAGTCCGAGGAAAAAGCTATAATTATACTTCTCCTGTGGCGGACAAGCTGAGCCCTTGTTGTAATTATGAGTTCCTGATACTAAATGCCAAATGTCAGAGAGATGTAAGTACAATTATTTTAATATCTGTTATTGGCCGATTCAAGTCCACCCCTCCTCTACCTCCAACCTTCTTTACAACATTTGAAGATTATTTTATTTGACTTTCAGTTTAATGAAGAGGACATTACCTCTAAAAAGTGTCGCAGCAATGACAAGTTTGGTTATATTAAAGCATGTGGTGATAGTTGTCTTGGTGAAGAAGATTATAGGTAAATCTAACAACTTTCTTGATCTTGAGTGTGTTGGTGATCTTGAGTGTGTTGGTGATGATCTTGAGTGTGTTGGTGGTGATCTTGAGTATGGTGGTGGTGATCTTGATCACGAAATAAAATTTAAAAATCATCAAATTAAATCATCTAATGTTTGCAGGGATTATTGTTCGACAAGACAAATGTCAGAAACTAACTTGAGGTTCAAAAACACCTTTTTTATGGAATACGTGTTGGAAAAGAGCGACCCGAAGGATTACTTTCTCAAACATGTAGCTGGTTTTACTATTAATTCTCTGTCATCTTCTGTGGATGGACCGAACGTTGCCGTTCCGACCAAAGGCAGTAATACGTTAGTCAGTAAAAGTTCACTGGCAACAACAAGTACAACTACAGCAACACCTACGCCAACGCCCATGCCATTCCATCCTACTACGGTGTGGTACAGCAAACAAGTAAGTTACTTACATATTTTGAGGGTTGTGACATTCGTTCTAATAAACATATGGAGCTCAAATCATTTGGCTGTAAAAAGGGAGGCGAGCTTTCCTACTCAAGAAAAAAAAATTGGGACTAATGGTATGGGCCGTGTTGGTGTAACTATAACATATATAAAAGCCAAATGTATTTTGAATGGTGTAGTGGATAAAGATGCCTTTCGTCGGGGTCAAAGAACAATAGGTCAGCTTAATAACTCATATAACAATAATCAAGACATTATTTATCTTTTTATTTTTTTATATATATATATTTTATATATTTAGTAAATAAACCCCTACTGGCGGCTGGGATATCGGCTGATTATAACCGAGGATGAGAAATGGTCCGAAAAAAGAACATTTGGCCGAGAAGCGAAGCTTCAAGGGCAAATGTGATATTTTGAGGACCATTTGTCATCCAAGGACATTATCAGCCGATATTCCAGTGAGCCAGAAGGGGTTTATTTATTTTATAACCCAACGACTTCACTGGAATGGATTCAGCAAACTGCATTGACTCATCATCTCTAGAGTTTTCAAAAAAATTATTCTCTCTCGTTTCCAAGCTGGATATAAAAACACTTATTTTGGTAAATGAAAGCTGTTTGACATTGAATATTCTATTGTTTGACAATAGTTGTCGAATTGTTTGTTGGTTTTTAGTAGTTTATAAAAACAATTTTGAAAACAAACCAAAAACTTCATTCACGAAACAACATGGATGCTTACCATTGAAGACATTTACGGCATATTTTGTTGTTTTTTTCGTGTTTCCTGGCGTAGTTTTCTCAATAAGTCTTTGTATTTTACTTTCACTTGTTTGTAAAAACCGAGTTTCGTTGTTTTCCTTGTTTTTTTTCTTTTTTTTTTAAAACGTTTTTCCCTTCTACTGGACGAATATCACTTCGGACGGGGGATATCGCCTGATACCCGTCCTGCACTTGACCCGTTTGAACCAATGACAGCGCGCGAAAATTCATCGTTGGGTTATAATATCGAATATTTTTCTAATTGTTAACTAAAGTGTAGTTTTGATGATTTTAGTTATTATATCAATTAATCAATCAATCAATCAATTAATCTTTATTAGGGTTATTAAACAGATATATGTGTCTATATATATTCTTTTTTTTTTCTTCCTTTTTCCAGAGCCCTACTGAAAATCATTTTAAATGACGTAGGCTTTCTGAATAAAGATTTTTATTAATCAATTAATCATATCCATTTTGAAATCATTACCAAATCCTGCAATCTGATTGGCTACAAAGTGTGCGATTTAAGTATTAATCATATCCATTTTGAAATCATTAGCAAATCCTGCAATCTGATTGGCTACAAAGTGTGCGATTTAAGCATTAATTGCACTATTTTGAATCATTAATTGCATCATTTTGTCAACCAATCACTTTTGATGCTACATATAACTGTTGAGTATTTTAATATATTAAGTTTCAAAATGGAAATGATTAATAGGTAATAGAACTGAGTGTCTTGCAATTTTGGGCAGAAATCACACTCGTGATTAACAAATTGCACTCCCGCTGCGCGGTCGTGCAATTTTGTAATCACTCTTGCGATTTCAGCCCAAATTGCACTCCACTCAGTTCTATTACCATTATTAATTGCACTATTTTGAATCATTAATTGCATCATTTTGTCAAACAATCACTTTTGAAGCTACATATAACTGTTGAGTATTTTAATATATTAAGTTTCAAAATGGAGATGATTAATAGGTAATAGAACTGAGTGTCTTGCAATTTTGGGCAGAAATCACACTCGTGATTAACAAATTGCACTCCCGCTGCGCGGTCGTGCAATTTTGTAATCACTCTTGCGATTTCAGCCCAAATTGCACTTAACTCAGTTCTATTACCATTATTAATTAACTCATAGGTACAGACAAACAGACAAAGGAATAGATAAATGAGTATAGTAGTTAACAGATCCACTGTCTAAATAAAATCTATCAAAGTCTTTTTATAAGCTGTAAGTATTCAGAGTCAGATCCTGGAAATTCCACAATGGGTCGGAGACAGTGTTAACAAAAAACCTTCCTAGACATACCATCTTAGGGTCAGAGCAAAGGCAACTCTTAAAGTAGGACGACGATGAAAATTGAACCTTTTCCAAACGAGATTTTTTTGATGACAAATTACAAAAATAGTTAAGAGAAAGAGAAACCCGATGTTAAAAAACATCGAGTTTCTGAGTTGAATTGTCTAAGAATATCGTCCGCCATTTATCCATCTCGTTCCTACCCGTGACGTCAGTTACTCAACGCTTTGCTTTTAGCGTCCAGGTTTAGGACTTATTGCTACATTCTTGCTCCACAACGCGTCTTCTTGGCTTTATTTTCAAGAAAGAAACCTCAATTACAGAATATCCGCATATGACAACAAGCCATAAGGGTTATCAATAGTGACAAACTGACGTCACAACTAAGAGAACATTTGAATAATAGCGGAAAGCGAAATCCGAGAAATAGAACTTGTTTTGAGAACGTTCCCTTTATCGCACCACAAAATGGCTTTAATATATTAGTGTGAATGCTATGAGGATGTCAAAAATGTAAAAATATTAATTTCGTTGACATTGCCAGAAATATGGGACATGAGCCTGCTCATCCATGCGCAATGATGCGTTTCAGCTTACAAAATAGCCGCCGAGTCTTATAGGAAATGTATGGGGAATATAGAGCTTCCTCTATTTACGGCGAATAGGGTTTTATTTCCTCTGAGCTCCACATCGCGACAAACAACCCACCCTACAAGCTACTAAATAAGCGTAAAATGATCATTGAATCATGCGACATATTGGTTCCCGGACTACTTGCCTTCGAAAGGCTTCGAAAGCTCTAGATTCCATACATCGTCTATAAATCTGGCCACACTTGACCCCAAAATCGTCTTATTTGAGCTCGAAAAAATTTAAAAGTAAAAGAGCTCCACCTCGATATCACCAAACGAGTGTTTAATAAATCCAAAACCGCTCAAAATAGACAGCATGCCTTCAGAATGTAGGTTCCCAAGAAGCTTGAAGTTAGGTTAAATTTTAAGCGATTCGACGCGTTGTTAGCTCGTAGTTTTCAGTTAAAAATGACAAGAAACCCCAGAGAACTGCTCCAAACAGCTTCAAAACCCCCTAAATATCGCCATTTTGTTTTTACAAGCTCCTATTGACTGCTGAGATACAATAAGGAAGCTTAAAGTAACGATTTACGTTTGAAACTTGTTTCTTGTCCTTCATGGGCTTCCTGTGGTGAGGCTTATCAACAGAAAAATAATAGTTGTTCTTTTGATTGTCAAGTAACTATTTTTTGGCAAGAATTGTTTTACTAACATCATAGTTGAATACAAATATGTGCTTGGAAACCATGTAGTTATATTTTTCCTCTAGAAAACCACTTCATTTTCATTCATGCGTAACACCGCTGACAATGTCCAATATTTCATCGTTGTCCCACTTTAAGTTAAACAAAATTGCCTCGCAAAAGGAGACCGGGGACGCTTCAGCTCTCCCTAAAGATATAAATTGTAAAGATATATTTTCTGAATTGTAGGGCCTCCATACGTTAGCCGACGCAATGAATGCAATGTCCAACATCTTCTTAAAAGAGTTGACCGGCAAAGACCACGAGATTGAGACAACAAACTTTCCGCTGCCAAGAGTTGGCAAGAAAGAGGTCAGTAGGGGTCATTCTTAGATCAAGTTATATTTGCCAACTAAGTAATAATACAGTGCTACCTCTATTTTAAGCAGACATTTATTTAACGAACAGCCGTGCACGAGTCCCAATATTTTCTTCCCATATTTACAGTGAAACGAACCTCTTTAATTCAGCGGAGACCCTTTTTTATGCGGACACATGGCAAAGTCCTGAAGGTGTCCGTTTAACACAAGTACCACTGCTAGCTGCATTTAGTAACTGTAGGTTAATAAAGCCCAATTTGCCTTTCTGACGCCCAAAGAAAGGCTGGTAATCGGATGCGGTTTTGGGGATGAGATGAAAACTCTTTATGTTCAGCGGACACCTCTGTTGAGCAGACACCAGGCATGGTCCCTAAAGTGTCCACCTAATAATAAAGATACCACTGTATTACAAATTTATTTATTTCTTATCTTTGTTTTTTTTGTCAGTCTAAAGACAATGATGATGGAAGAGTTCGTATGTTTTCGTTAGCTTTCTTTTTTTCCTTGGGCTTGGCGTGTGTGGCAGCCAGCTTCGCATCTTTTATTGTTCAGGAAAGAGTGTCCAAGGTAAGAAGTGATTTGTTATAATCATGATCCCCTGATCAAAGGGAAAAGTCGATGTGTAAGTTGATGGTTGGCAGTTGTTATGTAGTGTGAACGAGCTATTTCAGAAGAATCACTCTTGTCAGAGTTGGTTGTCATGACAACGAGATGTTTGTTCTCAGTAGACCTTACACCGGAAATTCTGATCGCAAATCCCCAAATTTCAGTACTCCTACAGTACTCCTACATGTTTACCCAAAATTATAGCTTATATAACTTGCTCATATTCTTATGCATACAATCTTTTTTGTAGGCCAAACATCTTCAGTTTATCAGTGGAGTGGATTCATTCTGCTACTGGTTCGGGACCTACACGTGGGACTATCTGAACTACTTGATCCCAGCGACGTTGTTACATATGATCTTCCGTGCCTTTGAGATCGAAGCCTTTATAGACGAGACGGGTGCGATTTATCTCCTCCTGGTAAGCATTTGATTGAGGCGATACATATCATGACCTTGCTTGGTTTATTTGGTGTCCATGAAGTGAATCAGTAAGGTTGCAAGGGGCCGTGGCAAGGAATGTGCCTATAATGATCTCCTTGCTTTCCAAAGCAAATGTGCACCAATGTAATACCTCTTGCTCCTTAAGCACTGGCTAAACGAGGAAGAATGTCTCCAGAAGCATGCTTACCGTGCGAATGCTTCCTCGATGTTTCCCAGTTTAGCCACGTGCGAAACACTGCTACGCGCGACAAGTTTTGCTTCCGAGAAGCAAAATACGTTTCTGCAGTACGACAGAAACATTTCGTGTTTCCGAGCCGCATGGAAACAATGTTACACGTACGTCTTTACCAATGTTTTCTAACAGTTTAGCCACCTGGCCTTTGAAAACAGTTAAGAAAACCTGTTTCTGGAAACATGTGCCTTCGTTTAGCCAGGGCTTTAGCTGATTCTTTATTCAATTTTTTTTAGGTAGCTTAATTTGCAAACTTTAATTTTCAATTGGATCCTATCAGAAGTTGTCAGGCGTGTCGTATATCTGACAAAAAATGAGAGCGATGACACTAGAAACAGCAGCAGCAACAACAACAAAAACAGCAGCAGCAAAAACAACATCATCAACAACAATGTTCAACGACAAAAACAGCAGCTGCAACAACAACAGCTAGCTCTAGCATCAGCGACAGAAATTTGATGCTTCATCTATTACTCATTCCAATGTTGAGGAAACGGGGTCGAGTGTGCATTGCAGTGCATTGTGTGACTGTTTTGGGAGACATATTTCCAAGATGATCTATTTCGTCCCCTAAAACAGTCCCCAATGCATTGCAAAGTCAACTGGACCCAGTTTTTCCCTCAACCTTGGAATAGCGAACATCCCATTAATCTTGAATAACCTTGCATGTTGTCTTTACTTTTCAGCTTCTGTTCGGATTCGCAGTGCTACCGTTTGTTTACATAGTTTCTTTTGTGTTCACGTCTTCACTGGTTGCTTATGCTGTAATTTCGGTTCTGCTGACGATTATTGCCACGGTAAGAATTTGCAACAAATAATAATGTCTTTAAATCTTAATTTTATACGTCGTTGCTGAGTCTCCCTAGTCAGAGGCTGATAGACATCCTCGTCACTCACCACCACTACATTTAAAGCACACAACTTTGTTTTCCTCCCTCCATAAAAATCAACATGTGAGCCGAGAGTTGTATGTGTAGAATATTCAAATGTAGTAAGGAGTGTGTATGGAGAAAACACGGCCACACAAGCTTCTAGCTTAATTAAAAGCCTACCATATTTATTTCTTATTTTAACTTTGCTGAGTGAGGAAAACCGAAGTATACCTGGAGTTAAAACGTCGTGGAACAATCAAACAAATGCGTAGGAATCATGCGCAATCTTTAAACAAAGACGAAAGCTAACAAAGAAATGATACTTTAGAGAATATACGTCCAAAGTTAAAGAGATTCATTTTGTGGTCAGTAGGTAGATCTATGATGGATTTGTTATATTCTGTTGAACAGGTACTGATTCTCGCCACAACTGCTTGTAGCTACCCGTTTTCGGACTGTTATAATGCAAGAAACGCCATGCACGGCTTTTTTATGCTCTTTCCAACATATACGTAAGTACTTTCAGTTACTTGGTTAGTAGACTAAATAGTGCGGATATCGGGTGCGTGGGAATTAATACGTCAAATTCGTACCGTACTTTGTGATTGGATGGCTTGCATGCTGTTGTAAGTTGGCTCGTTGTAAGTCGTTTCTGCACGTTTCTCATGAGACTCGACCATTTTGTTTTTCATGCTTGCCAAAATAGACATGCATGAACCTTTTTCTTTTAGGTTTGCTATTTCGCTCTATGAAATGAACGACAACTATAATAATAGGAAATTGTGCTCCAATGGAGGGTGAGTCATTGTGTCGTATTGATGTTATACTTACTTCATCGGGCGCGACCCTTATGCGGTCTCTTTTTCCACATTGAGTCTGTGCAGGATAACGTCATCCTTGCTACATCGGTTGCAAAGTTGTCCCTTATGCGGGCTTTCGTTTCCCGTTGTGTCACTGTGCAGAATTACGTCATCCTTGCTACATCGGTTGCAATATTGTCCCTTATGCGGGCTCTCGTTTTCTCTTGATTCACTGCGCAGTTTGATGTCATCCACATTGAGTCACTGTGCAGGTTTACGTCATGCTTGCTACATCGGGTGCAATCAGTGTTGTCCCTTACTAGTATGCGGGCTTTGTTTCCCGTTGTGTCACTGCGCAGGTTTACGTCATGCTTGCTACATCGGGTGCAATATTGCCTCTTGTGGGCACCCTTACACAATGAAGCAATCAGATTTAGAACGTATAGTATGAGCTCACGCTGACATTACATGAAGTCTCTTTGCCAATAGAGCTATTCTGTGATAGCAAATATGGTGCAATATAGTCTAGCTACGTTTCAAACGTCTTTTGTTCATTTTGCCTTAAATGCTGTTTTTTTGTATCGACGCTAGACCAACAGAGCTCGTGTTATATCATTGAAATTTTTTATTTGACAGGAATCGCGATCCAAACTTCTGGTATCAAGATTGTGCCTACACAAATCATACGTTGTCTTGGGACAGGCCTGGTGTTGGTCAAGAAGCACTGTTTATGTTTCTAGAAGGAGTTGTGCTGTTTATTATTACTCTACTCATTCAGGTAACAGCTTATGGCAGTGTGCAAAAAGAACCCGAACCACTAGGGCGCGTGGCTGCCTGTTAATTAAAATTAGTTAAAATCAATCATAGTTTTTTTTTAGTACATTTTGCTACCACTGATAGGCAAAATCATGGCATAGGTGGCATGCGCTGCTACAGCGCTGTCTTTCACTGCTATGTAGTTTGTGTCTGGCGTCTCGGGCTTTCAAGTGTTGATCTTGAAAAATAAAAACTCTGGGTTAAAACACTCGAAGCACAGGAGATAACCAAGAAACAACTTGACTCAAATTAACTACTTATTATCGGCGCACGCCACCTTGTTTTCCCCGCTCCTAATTGACTTGGTATATTTTGGTAACCTGATTATTTCTCTCATCGGACAGGCTAAGTTTTTTATCAGTCGTAAACCTAAAGAATCACCAAGCTTTGCTAACCTTCAGAGACAGCCGTCAGAGGTAAGTTCATTAACTACAGTCATGCGTACAGCAGGTGGGCTAGGTGACCATCATGTAAATAGAGCAGATTTGGTATGACTGTGAAAACCCACGGCACGAACGCGGTCGCGACAAAACGTCAGCCAATCACAGGGAACACGGCTTCGATACGTAGGCTTTAAAATATGTATGACATTATTAATTTATTGACGCGGGTTCCCTGTGTCTTTAGCTCAAGGAACAAGAGCGTACAAATGTCGCGTGTTTCCTGTGGTGTAAATTGAAACCGCAACGGCCGTGATCATTCTGTAACCGGATAGACCTCAACGACCATAATCATTCTGTAACCGGATAGCGGATTAACGTAATAGTGTAACGCACTCGTTTAGTAACAGTCAAATAGAGGGATGAAACTAAATCGGGTAGTCAATTTAAAACCCCTGAAAGAAGGATTTAGAAAATTCGCTTATTGACAAAACCAATACCAAACGAGCTTTACGATAGGGCATAATTTTAGCTGAAAGTAAAAACTGCTTAGGAATAAAACGGTGATTTCTAAACGCTTGCTTTAAGAGTATGTGCACCACTAGTTGATGGGACCGCTTGGCTTCCCGAAAACTTTCTTCAGTATCCGGCCGACCTCGCGCTCTTCGATTTTTCTTTGGTTTTCTTTATCAGACACATCTGTATTTGAAATATACATCGGAATGATTCTGGATGTTGGAATAGCAGCCCTTTGCTTTACTTGGAAGTTTCTTAAAAGCCTAAATTGAAATGCTGATATTAGAATTTTTTTGAAAAATCAACGGCCGAAATTCAAATCAAACCAACGGTTACTTACCATATCGTAAAATTTAAATTGTCGTTGCCAGTGAATTTCGTAGATTTCATAGGCTGGGCATTATTGGAAACATTTTCCAAGACGTTTTCCCTACTACCAACACTCAACATCATTATACGCTAAATAGCAAATTCAATTATAAGGTGGTCCCATCAACTGACGGTGCTCATGTAACGATAAAACTGGCTTAGTTTCATCCCTTCTCTCTATTTGACTGTTACTAAACGAGTGCGTTACACTATTACGTTAATCCGCTATCCGGTTACAGAATGATTATGGTCGTTGAGGTCTATCCGGTTACAGAATGATCACGGCCGTTGAGGTTTCAATTTACACCACAGGAAACACGCGACATTTGTACGCTCTTGTTCCTTGAGCTAAAGACACAGGGAACCCGCGTCAATAAATTAATAATGTCATACATATTTTAAAGCCTACATATCGAAGCCGGGTTCCCTGTGAGCCAATCAAAAATCTAGTAAACATCACGGTCGCGTTGTGGCTTTCGAAACTACTCACTTTCGCAGACACGGTCACGGCAAGGTCACGGCACTGACTAAGTACGCCAGACCAATTACATTGCGGGAAGGGAATGGGCATGAGTATAGTTTGAAGGTACGGAAGTTACTTTTTCCTAACCGAATTTTTATTTCAGGACGAGGATGTTTATGCGGAAAGAATGCGAATTAGTCAAATGAATAGAGAAGAGATTGAAAACGAGGCCGTGGTGCTAAAGAATATTACGAAGGTACAATAATAAGTGGATTGTATCACGAAAAATGAGTCATTGGCAACACAAGATTTTGCTCCACATGTTATGCCATTTCTCAAGAACCATACAAACAAATAAACAACAACAACAAACAAAAAAAAGCAGGCAAGCAAGCGCAGGTGGGCAGGCCGCAGACAGACAGACAAACAGACACAGAGACTGATGAAACAAATTCTTTTGCGAAGTCCTCTATATATCCATTCATATATTTCACCAGGTTTACAGAGGTTCAGACAGGGCCGCTGTTGATCATCTCAATCTTGGAATACCCAGAGGAGAGTGCTTTGGTCTTCTTGGGGTCAACGGTGAGTCCAATTTTAATTTTAATTTATTTATGTGTTAAAAGGAAATCTTAAACGTCAGGGGGTTCTAATAGATCACCACCAACTGAACCCCTCTTCAGTTCCTTACCTTCTAGATTCAGTTCCAACATTTGGTTATACTGTGTATAGGTGCTGGTAAAACAACCACATTCAGTATGCTCACTGGTGATCAAAGTATCTCTGATGGAACAGCCTTTCTTGATGGTTATAACATCCAGACCCATCTCAAACAAGTAAGCGAGCGCACTGAAAAATATTGCTGGAACCTTCAATCTTACATATCCATTTTTTGTGAAGGAGTTAATGTATCTGTCTATGTTTCTTTTTCATTTCAGGTCCAGCAGCGCATAGGGTATTGTCCACAGGTATGTGTCACATCACATGATTTTCGCATCGCCATGTATTTCCGAGTAAGACTACTTTTAAAACGTAGACACGAGAACGTTGACAAAAGAAACGCGAGTGAGTGACGTGTTCGTTCAGAACAGAGAATCCTGACCAAAAAGCGTTTGAGTACTAGTGATGATTGGGTCGTCTGTGTTAGGTAACGATCATGATGATGACGATGGAAGTGATGATGATGATGATGATGATGCATAGAGATGATTAGGATGGTGACATATGACGACAATGTACAAGATAACAATTCTACAACATTTAACAATTTTTGTATTCACATTAGTTTGATGCGTTGATCGAGAGGAAGACTGGACGAGAGATGCTGGTGATGTACGCACAACTACGAGGTGTCGCTCCTGACAAGATCAATAGTGTTGTCTCTTCTTTGATTGAGCATTTAAATCTGGGAAAATGGGCCGACAAGATGTGCGGAGATTTCAGGTAATGAATTCCTTGTTGTCTTTGCATGCAAAGTATTCAACAGATACTTTGCGTCGTATTCAGTCGATCATGGTATAGCGATTTATGGGATTTTAGTGGCTGTTGTATAGCATTGGCTGATATATCTCGATTATATACTTTATCTCTTCACTTTTCTTTTTACCCTCTTTATATCTCAGCTTTTTCTTATTCGTCTGCCTAGCTCTGCCTGCCTTTCGGCCTGCCTGGCTGTCTGCCTCCCTCCCACCCTACCATTGATCCTTCCTTCTATCCTTCTGCTTGCCCGCATGCATGCTGTCTTACTACCTTCTGCCTCTCTGTCTTCCTATTTAGTATAACATTTTATACATTAGAATAACATGACAATGATACCTATCTCTGTCGTAGTGGAGGCAATAAACGTAAACTCAGCACTGCCATAGCATTAGTTGGCAATCCCCCGATCGTATTTCTGGTAAGTAATAGTTAATCATATAACTACCTTGATGACATTTCCATGTACAGACTGTACAATTATGGCTAGGTTGGTTAGTGCGCGGGATTTTGAGCCTGAGCTCCGTAGTTCTAGCCTTCTGCGCAGCCGCTGTGAAGCGCTTCCGGTTCCCGTCATTCCCCCACTAGCGTCGCTAGTGGGGGAATAACGGGAACCGGAAGCGCCTCACAGCGGCTGCGCAGGAGGCTACGTAGTTTGAGTCGAGGTCCCCCAGGAGTTCGAGTGACCTCGTACACTTGTTTACGTCATTCTAATCCATGAAGCCTTAGCTTTCACTACCTTAAAATAAAGCACCAATGAATAGAGAGGAAGCTAAAAGCATAGAGCTATAGACGTCATATTTACGTACTTTATCATTTGTAATATCAAGAGAGTATGAAGTAAGAGAGCACATCTCCGTGCCCTATGATAACAATTTAAAAATATATTTTTAGCTTCGCGCGCAGCCTGGAATATTTTACGGCATGGGATTCCTGATTCAGTTCAGGCTGCGCGCGCAGCTAAAAATAGACCTATGTATGGGAGATGTGCTCTCTTACTTCATACTATCTTGGTAATATCTATACAAACATTTCTCGCTAGGATGAGCCTACCAGTGGTATGGATCCTGTGGCTCGTCGGTTCCTCTGGGACTCTTTGATCAGGGTTATGGAGGGCGGCCGTTCAATTGTGCTCACTTCACACAGGTACGTTGGATTTATCACAGAAGCCTTATTAAAATACACGGACCAAAGTCCTCATGTAGTTGCTCAATATTCATTTTTTTTGTTAGCATGGAGGAATGTGAAGCTCTCTGTACTCGTCTGGCCATCATGGTCAATGGTCAGTTCAAGTGTATTGGAAGCCCTCAACATCTCAAGAGCAGGTACGTCTTTCTGTACTGAAACTCCACGCATAAGAGGTCACCAGAAACTTTATCAAAAGATAAAGCATCTTGTAGTTTGACAACATATGACCCCCTTGTACCAGGGGTATATATGGCAAGGGGTTAATGATTATGGAATCACTTGGTATGCGTATGCGGTTTCTATGAAAATTTACTCAATTACCCAAAGAGCAAATCCCTTCCATACCCACAAAGAAGGATCACCAAACCTCTATCCAAACTGAGAATAAGTGCCAGGGTTTGAAAGATATAATTATACGATTTTTTCATGAAAAATCTGACACCTGGTACTCCAGATTGTTGTAAAACTAGCTTGGACAACCGTAAAACAACGGTCCCTTTAACAGTTCCCTGCGCTATCTTGATAGGTAGCCGTGCCTTTGCATCGAAGCGAGACATGAGGTGACCTTGCAATGATAGAGACCTTTTTTAACACCTTGGACAATTATTCACATGTCTCTATCATTGCAAGCTCACCGTTCGTCTCGTTTCGATGCAAAGGTACGGCGATCGACCGGTTTTCAAGATGGTGCAGGGAACTGTGAGGGGGCCGTACTATTGTACACGAAGTTCCAACCATATATTCCTGCAATTGTCTATTAGGTTCAGTTCTGGTTACTCTCTGATGGTGAAAGTCAAAGGACAGTCAAACGGTGTTGAGTCAACAGCAGCGGAATCTCAAGGTGTTCAACCGGTTACTTCAACAACGTTTACCTATCCTGCGGCAACTGATGGTCTTCCTGATGTTGCGTATAGACCAGGCAGTGCAGGTACTTACATTCCTAAATCAATTTCCAGTGATGAATCGATGATGATGATGATGATGATGAGGAGGAGGAGGAGGAGGAGGAGGAGGAGGACGACGACGACGACGACGACACGACGATGACGACAATGATTATGATAATGTTTGGAGGGATGGAGGGGGTGTTGCCTTTCATGTGAAACTCAAGTTGTATTGTGGTGTGACTTCGGTACAATAAATCAAAGGTCTCAATGAGACGACTCACGGATATGCCCACTACTCTGCCCAGTACCACAAAATAAATATGGGATACCTGTGTCCTGTCAAGTGGGTTGTTAGACTTGCCCAGAAAATGAATGTTGTTTACTCGAGAAGGATTCATTTTAATAAATATATATTGAGCAGTGTTCTTTGCGATGCAGATACTAACCATTAGATTCAGTCACTCAAAGATAATCTGCAGTATTCTCTGCTTGAACAATCGAGGGTTAGTAGCAAAATAAGGTTTGAAACCGGAATTACATTACCATTTGACTCTTGCGTTCAGTCATACTCGTTGAACATCGTCGAACTCTAAAATTAAACCACATGACAAGCTAAGCGTTGAACTATAGAGAATTTTGGTCGAATAGAATGGCCAGTGATGCAAACACATTTGGTCAGTACAAAGAGGACAAAGACAATAACAATTCTGAAGGAATCAGTCTTGAAAAACGATCGCGGTGGTTTACTATAAACTTCTAACTACAATGAGCCTTGATTCAGCAGCTTACAGAACGCGCAAAGCAGTCTGGAGGAATTTGAACAATAGACCACTGTTACACAGTTTTTTATGCAAATGCAAAAGTATGGAGTATCCGTGAGTCAAAAATGAAAGGATGGATGGATGGATGGATGGATGGATGGATGGAGGGAGGGAGGGAGGGAGGGAGGGAGGGAGGGAGGGATGGAGGGATGGATGAATGAATGAATCTTTGATCTACACTTCTGTTTCATGAGTGCCGCGATGTTTAGTAATTATGATTTGATTCTATTTATTTAAAGGCGACTATCAAAGTCTTCAAGCCAATCCTGCTGTTACGTTTCAATCACCACCAGGAACACTTTCTCAGCCTGTGGGGCAAAGTCCTGATAATGGCAGCCTCACAGAGGAAGTCCAAAGAGTCAAAGCCTTCATTGATCAAGCATTCCCGGGAGCTGTACTAACAGATTCTCATGCGGTAAGTCTTTTATCTTCTGAAGCGTTGAATATATAATGAAATTCTAGATCATTCTCTCCTGTCATATTGCACTAACATGCACTACTGGCCCGCGCGGTAATACTAGCAACAAAATCGTGCAACTTGTCACCCAATATTGTTGTGTTGCAAGTTGCAGAGCGAATGTTGCTTGTATTACCACCCCACACGCAACAAATTTTCTTTGTAGCAGAGAGTATAAAGAGCTTCTGCTTCTGCAACAAAGTCGTGCAACAAAATTTTGTTGTTACACGAAGTGGTAATGTGAGCCAAATTCACTCTGCAATTTGCAACACAACAATATTGCTTGACAAGTTGCACGATTTTGTTGCTCGTATTTCCGCGCCTTTTAAAAATAAAAGCGTATCTCATACAGACGTATTACAACAATGTATTGGAAATCATGGTTCCGTAAAGCGACTATCCTGACCATTGCTGGTTGTATCTTTAAAAGGGTCTAAGGGCGTACTATATATGTACTTTTACATGATCATATCAAGAGATTTTGTTAACATCTAGCTAGTATAATATGCAGTATATTTAGCTGATCATGGGTTTGCTATTTGACTTGAAGGGCATGCTGACATACCAAATCGTTAACGAAGATCTGACATGGTCACAAATATTTGGTCAACTTCAACGAAATCGAGAGAGTCTCAATATCATTGACTACAGTGTCAGTCAAACCACTCTTGAACAGGTAAGGCCACTGAACATTCCTCACCATGGCAATACAGCCATGGTTGTTAAGTAAAAAAGGTCCCCCAAATATATATATCTGTTTTGCATGCACACCTCATGTTTGCTTGCACACCTAATGTTTGATTGCACACCAAATGTTTGCTGCACAGCTAATGTTTGATTGCACACCTAGTGTTTGATTGCACACATAATGTTTGATTGCACACCTAATGTTTGACTGCACACCTATTGTTTGTTGCACACCTAATGTTTGAGTGCACACCTAATGTTTGAATGCACACCTAATGTTTGATTGCACACCTAATGTTTGATTGCACACCTAATGTTTGCTTACACACCTAATGTTTGTTTGCACACATAATGTTTGGTTACACACCTAATGTTTGCTTGCACACCTAATGTTTGCTTGCACACCTAATGTTTGAGTGCACACCTAATGTTTGAGTGCACACCTAATGTTTGCTTGCACACCTAATGTTTGGTTCCACACCTAATGTTTGGTTCCACACCTCATGATTGACTGCACACCTCATGATTGACTGCACAACTAATGCTTGATGCACACATAATGTTTGACTGCACACCTAATGTTTGACTGCACACCTAATGCTTGATGCACACCTAATGCTTGATGCACACCTAATGTTTGAGTGCACACCTAATGTTTGAGTGCACACCTAATGTTTGAGTGCACACCTAATGTTTGAGTGCACACCTAATGTTTGAGTGCACACCTAATGTTTGAGTGCACACCTAATGTTTGAGTGCACACCTAATGTTTGAGTGCACACCTAATGTTTGAGTGCACACCTAATGTTTGAGTGCACACCTAATGTTTGAGTGCACACCTAATGTTTGAGTGCACACCTAATGTTTGAGTGCACACCTAATGTTTGAGTGCACACCTAATGTTTGAGTGCACACCTAATGTTTGAGTGCACACCTAATGTTTGAGTGCACACCTAATGTTTGAGTGCACACCTAATGTTTGAGTGCACACCTAATGTTTGAGTGCACACCTAATGTTTGAGTGCACACCTAATGTTTGAGTGCACACCTAATGTTTGAGTGCACACCTAATGTTTGAGTGCACACCTAATGTTTGAGTGCACACCTAATGTTTGAGTGCACACCTAATGTTTGAGTGCACACCTAATGTTTGAGTGCACACCTAATGTTTGAGTGCACACCTAATGTTTGAGTGCACACCTAATGTTTGAGTGCACACCTAATGTTTGAGTGCACACCTAATGTTTGAGTGCACACCTAATGTTTGAGTGCACACCTAATGTTTGAGTGCACACCTAATGTTTGAGTGCACACCTAATGTTTGAGTGCACACCTAATGTTTGAGTGCACACCTAATGTTTGAGTGCACACCTAATGTTTGAATGCACACCTAATGTTTGATTGCACACCTAATGTTTGATTGCACACCTAATGTTTGCTTACACACCTAATGTTTGTTTGCACACATAATGTTTGGTTACACACCTAATGTTTGCTTGCACACCTAATGTTTGAGTGCACACCTAATGTTTGAGTGCACACCTAATGTTTGAGTGCACACCTAATGTTTGCTTGCACACCTAATGTTTGGTTCCACACCTAATGTTTGGTTCCACACCTCATGATTGACTGCACACCTCATGATTGACTGCACAACTAATGCTTGATGCACACATAATGTTTGACTGCACACCTAATGTTTGACTGCACACCTAATGCTTGATGCACACCTAATGCTTGATGCACACCTAATGTTTGAGTGCACACCTAATGTTTGAGTGCACACCTAATGTTTGAGTGCACACCTAATGTTTGAGTGCACACCTAATGTTTGAGTGCACACCTAATGTTTGAGTGCACACCTAATGTTTGAGTGCACACCTAATGTTTGAGTGCACACCTAATGTTTGAGTGCACACCTAATGTTTGAGTGCACACCTAATGTTTGAGTGCACACTTAATGTTTGAGTGCACACTTAATGTTTGAGTGCACACTTAATGTTTTGTTGCACACCTAATGTTTTGTTGCACACCTAATGTTTGATTGCACACCTAATGTTTGATTGCACACCTAATGTTTGATTGCACACCTAATGTTTGGTTACACACCTAATGTTTGGTTGCACACCTAATGTTCGGTTGCACACAACGTTCTTCATGTTATCTTGTTCCTTTTATTTTGTATTTTAGGTGTTTATCAATTTTGCCAAAAACCAACATGTAGACGAAAGGAACAAAAGGAAGAAAAAGTGTGGATGCTTTCCTTGTTAAGGAAAACAAATGTCCTCAGTCAAGTGTCAAACACCTGGCTTAGTTATTCTTTTCTTCATAAAACACTTCCTCCAAAGGAAGAAAAAATGAAAAACCTTTTTTAATCACAGCTAAATTCTATCCCACTATCGCATGGTAAAAATGTCAACTACAAGTTTTACATGAAAAATGCTAAATTAATTAAAAGAAAAGAAAGATATGTTAGTGAATTAAATCGTAAAAAAATTAGTCTACACTCACTGCTAGACTAAAAGCTGATTTTTTTTGCGTAATAAGTAAAGCAGTGCAAACTAATTTTATTTCAAACTATTATCTATACTTGAATAATTTCTAAGTTATCAAGGGAGCTGAAAAGCAGAAAATATCGTTAGTATATCTGAAATAAAAAAATTCGTAATTAGCATTTTCCCAAGGGATGGCATATTTCAGAATTAACAGAAGTAAGCGAACTGTATCACCAGCTCTTTACAAGTAGGGAATGGCATTCCCTACCCAATACTTACTCCAATCAGCTCCGAAATATACCAAGGGGAGGATATTCCATTAAAATCAATAAAAGTAAGTGAACTGTGCAACCAGTTCTTTAAAAGCAGGTCAGTTCAAACCGCCTACCAGTGCTTAGTTTTATCGACGACGGAATATCCCTGGACCCAAAAACCTAACCTTTAAAATACTTCGTACCCTGCAGAAACTGATAATTCGGACACAGAATAAGAAACTTAAAAAGAGTAGACGTGATGCAGGTTTACACAACATGTTTAACAAAGATATTTCTTTATTTCATCTTCAAATTATATTACAATTAATCAGTACAATTATGGTATTTATAAGTAGTGTTTACACAACATGTTTCTAAATAGATATAAACACACCTCACTACTCACTTAAAAATACAACATGATTACATGGTGTAATAAATAGATACGAAATAAGAAATAAATATAACCTGTTTCGAATAAGATATAAGCGCACACCTCACGAACACTCGATCATGCAGTCAAAAAACAGTAAGTCTTTAAAAACCCTCGAGATCTTTCTCCGTTATTATCCAATAGGTAAGAAATGAAGTACCATTATTTCAAAAACCTACAAGTTAATCTATGATTCTATGTGCGTAAGTATGAAAACCTAATAATCGGGCCAAAATCATATCGGAAGAAAATTAATTATTATTTCAAAAGACCTACAAATTAAAGTTATTTATGAGCCTATATTTGAAAGTACGGAAACCTAATAATCGGGCCGAAATCGAATAATATCCGCGACATTATTCAAAGAAAAAGAATGAATGATATAATTTACACACTTTTTATCGAAAAAGTGCGCAAGGTTTTTAAATGCCATGGATTTTAAAAGGAAGGGGTTAAATAGAAAACATCAATGTGATGTGATATCATTGATGATTTCTATCGATACTTCCATCTCACGGCATTTAGCGTTAATATGGAGAAATGTCATTGAGATCTCACACGTGTAGCCCGGGTTTGTGGGAATATATGCAGCCAAACTGAATGAATGAGAAAATGGGGAATGAGAATGTCCAATAGGTTGAATTGCTTGTTTCATCATGTGAAAAATGTTGATTTGCTTGTTTTGTAAGAATCTGGATATTTTAGTGTACAAATTTCCGTCAGTCAAAATGGAAGTCTTCAGTGAATCAAATATACCACAAGGTAAAATTGCAATTGGGACATCTAAATTTGTTTTTTTTGTTTTGCTCGTTCAATTTTAAGACAAACCCTGACTGTGAGACCGAGCAGTGTGGCCAGAACCTAACAGGGAATCGAAGCTAACTTAACCATACGCGCAGTATTGATACCGAAAATAGCTATAACTGACCACAACTGCACAATACAATGACAGAACTCCCAACTACGTTAAATCAAGGACAACAACACGCTTTATGCTCTACACGAGCTGTAGTTGAAGACGTCGTTCCAGATCCAGTACACTGCCAGGTTTTCTCGTTGCCAACTCGTCAGTGGTCTTAATGAAAAGCTAACCTAATTGGTCTATTTGACCCTGGCCGATTGACCAGTCAAAAAACACTAAAACCCCACCTAGTTTAAGCAGAAATGGTAGCTTCTTCTAATGTAGTTTTTCCCTGGGCTCCATACTTGGTATTTCTGGAGCCCTCTTAATTCTAATCCTAACCTTAAGCAAATTGAAGTAGCAGCTCAGTTTTGGTTTTTGACTTGTCTCAATTCCAAAAGAAAACAAACATTTCAATGCTTTTTTTTTAAGTCACAAACCAAAAACTGATACATGCATTTTGTTCTCTTAATGATGTTCCATATTTGATTTAGGAGCAGTTATCCCCAATAAGGCACAAGAAGATCTCAAACAAGCAGTAAGCAAATTAACCGTGAACCGAAATTATAATTATATTAGCAGTAAAATAAAACGTTTTTGGAACAATTTTGGAGCTTGTTTGAGATTCATTGTGTTGCAAAACAAACAAAAAAATAATACTTAAATGAGTCGTCTTCTCTTGTTCGGGCCATTTTGGTCTGTTTGCCTGCTGTGAAGAAATAAAAAGCATCGTTAGAAATGAATATTTATTCACTAAATACTCTAGTCCTCAAGTTCTCGCTGGGTTTGGAAAAATAACCCAATTTTATTGCTACATTTTTACAAATATCTGCACAACTGCATGTGAAGAAGAAACGCTCTTGGTCAATAAATCGTTCGGAGCTTCATTCGGCAATAAATTCAGTAGCATTCTACACAACGCTAAGCAACATTGAGAAAGAAAAAGCCTGGCATAATTCTGCTTTCAATTGTACTAATAATATCGACAAATTCATAGAAAGTTTTGTGGGTTTTTTTTTGCATCGCTGTGCATACAATATTCAGCTTTCAACTTGTTTTTAGCTGCACGTGTTATCTAACTGCGTTACATCACCCATGAAATTTTGAAAAGTTGTCTTAAAAAAACCGGCGTTCTTTATGCCGGTGCAAACATTCAAACACTTCAAGCTGACCGCATAAAATTTCTAAGCAAATAGCAGTTTTGTTCAGTGAAAGTGAACTTGTGAAAGTTAGCTGTTAAAAGTTATCTGCACTGATACAAGTTTTGAATTTGGATCATGTACATTGTAAAAATTCTGCCTTCGTTTCAGCTTTACCGAAGGAAAATTGAAACACTAAAAATTGACGTGCAAATTTCAAGCAAATAAAACAAAAGTTTGGATCCAAGAAATTAGCTTTTAAAAGCTCTCTGCAACAAGTAGTTTGCGCAGCTTTTTAGATATTTCTTAAAGTTCTAAATATCTAGTAAATCCAATAAAGCTGAACATATACAAAGAATGAAACATCTAAAACTGAAAGAAAAGACACTTACCAAATACGGTTTTCTCTGACTGACTGCAACCCAATCTGACCAAAAACAACGTGCTCTTGACTTATATACCTAGCTAATGATCACTTGACAATAATATGTCGATCATCTATTTCCATCCAATAGGTTCTGAGATGTTTAGGGCAGCTTTTCTGTGATTGGTCAAGTTAGTTACCTAGTATTTTTCATTCCTAATGAGGTAGGCGACATTTTTTGAGGCGCAAAAATGTTTGAGTGTAAACACATTCCTCATGCTGCGCTTTTCTCGCTATATTATTATTTGCGGTTTCAATATCGACCCCTTGCAGCACGTCGGAATGCAGCTCAATTTGGAGGACAAAACAATAGTGGTGCTTTCCATTTGTCCAGAAAATTCCGTAATATCAGTTGGAATACAAATGAAACTTTCACTTTTTCGGAACTTCCAACCGAAAAAAGTGGAACACCTATCGAGCTTGTTCAGCCATTCCGGTTGGTGCAAGCCAACTGGAATAGGCCTTTTGCATGATTGCATCATTTTACTATCACTACCAAAATGCTTCGCGAATTTTCTTTCTTATTCAAATTTGTATTTGCTCATGAGAATGGTAAGACAATTGATGCTAATCAACTGAACAAAAGAAAGTGTGCAAGGGATTCTGGTAGTGGTATTAAATGACGCCGTAATGCAAAAGGCCTATTGTCTGAACCATTTGAGAATTTCTTGATCGAATTTTTCAGGCCCAGTTCTCTGATTCGCTTGTTCATGACCATTCTCTATCCCAGACCCTACTCATTAGCCAAATCGTAGGCTCTGGGAAACCCTACTGACCGGAAGCCAGAATCTTGCGACCGGGTCGTCAGAGCGCATGCTCTATCTCAGGATCGCAGACTATAAAATGCCGGCTCAAACTTTCTTACGACTTCTATTTGCAAATGTTTATATTTTCGAAAAATTCAAAATTAATTCAAGATTCGAAGATATATAACTGTTCTAGTGGATTTGGCTTGCTTGGTTTTCGTTTTGTTTATCCTATTAACCAATCAGAGTTCGTTGCTATGTTATTTTCAACAGCCAATTCAATTTGATAGAATTTTAGGGTTGCCCAGAGCCTACGATTTTTCGTTAGAAAGCTGAGAAGGCTCTGGGTACGAGAATGGTTACTACAGACCCCACTAAACTGTGACAGCACATCAAAAATTCACGTCGCTACCACCGACGCCCACATTTGTCTGCTGACACGCCCACTTTGTAGACTAACGACTAACCCTAACCCTACCGGTCATAGAAAGATAGAAATTCAAAGTCGAATGCAAAGACAAATGTGTAAAACTGGCTTTTTTTTTTTGCCTAAGAGGTCGAAAGCCTAGACTTTCGCCTTTGCTTGATAGAATATCTAACAGGTTTGTGAGCCTTTGAGGTTAAGAAATTATCACGAAATATCTTGATAACTATCGATGAAACATACAAATATGGGCGTGTCAGCAGACAAATGTGGGCGTGGTAGCGAAGTGAATTTTTGATGTGCTGCCATTGTACGTTCATGACGAAGACTTTCAAGATGGCGGACTATCATGCAGGTGTCGATTGGAACTTAGTGTTCCATTAGAACCGTTAATTATTGTCTCGGCTTTATCAACCGGTTTTTCTGGGCAAATTGAAAACACTTTGGGGTTTCCAATTTTCAGGAGATTGAATTTTTTGTTTGTCATCCAAATTGAACTGGTTTGATGTCACGTTCAAAGGGTCTATGTAGATTGAATGATATAAATATAATGCAACGTGTACACTAAATCATACGTCTGGCGAAACGCTTTTTTCGTCTCACCGAAAACGCATCGAAAGCTTCACTCCAACTCTAGCGTCTTCATAGCATAAACACTAAAACGATCAAAAATGCAGCTACGATCAGAAATGATGCAAATCCTGTCATGAAGAAAAAGTAAGAAATTTTTTTATAAAACTGTTTTTCGTTTTGGACCCGGAAGTCGTTTTTATAATCGGTTGGCGTCACACTTTTAAAAAAGCTCTATACCAGTACAAGCTACAATATAGTAAATTGACTGTTATTAACTATTGCCATAGGCTTCAAGTGTTATGGTCATTTTTCTTTAGATGGTAATCATGATAATACAGACAAAATCTTGGGGGAAATAGCTTTTAAGTACAAATGTTATAATCATAAACGGCTATTGAAATGTCAGCTGCTAGAAATCCCAGCGACTTGAACTCAGTGTAGATAGATGAAAGTAGAAAAAAATCTATTTAGTTATAACTTCACTGTCACCAGACAAAGCCTAGCCTGTCGTTCAGAATTATTTCCAGGTAAAACCTACAGATAATACATTTATCATGTCGAGTTCACACGATATCAGGGATTGGCTGAGGGTTCTCAGCCAATCAGAAGCGAAATAGTGAGTAAAATGTATAATAATTAGAGATCATAAATAAGTATGGCAGTGTCATATATATAGAGGATATTACATGGTCGGGCGGAGATACGAATTTTATCTTCGAGTGTTGATATGATCTCTCACGAGTGAGCGCAGCGAACGAGTGAGAGATAATATCAGCACGAGAAGATAAATTCGTATCTCCAAGCGGCCATGTAATGTTCTGTTTATTATATGAAATCTTCAATGAAAAATAATGAAGAATTTGAGACTTGCTGAGCAAAAAGTCGAAATTTGACACCACCAGTGTTGATATAAATCGTATCCCCACTGGCCACTGGTGGGAGTGGGGATATCAATTTTAACATTTTGATGTCACTCAATATCACACTTTATTATATCCACTTTGAAATCACTAGCAAATCCTGTATCTGATGGGATCGGGTATTCTTCGAGTTACGCGCTTCGAGTTACGCGCATCGAGTTACGCGCTTTTCGAGTTACGCGCTCGACCACACCCACATTTGTCTTTGCCCCGCCCTGCGCGTAACTCGAAGACACTAAAGGTTGTTCGTGAGTTCGAGTTATCCGCACATCGCGTAACTCGAACACGGTAAGAAGTTTTAATGAATTCGAGTTACGCTCTACTGCGAATAAAAAAGAATATACAAAGAATAAATAGAAATTTTTATTCATTTCATTTATTTGCAATAAATCAATTAGCCATTTTATATAAATAGATATAAAAGTCAATAAAAACTTATAAAAGTAAATTTTCAAGGTACAATTCATGACATGGTTCTTATCTAAAATATTTCGTAAATATATTTTGCAACGAATGAATCGTTTTGAAAAATATCACAAGAATCGAAAAACGTGGTAAATTCTTGTGATTATATTAAAAGTTCAAATGATCCGGCATAAAATTAACAGTAACTATAATTGATATTTAAAATATTCCTAAATATATCAATGTTCAAAGTTTCTTAATCACTTTGCTGGAGATACTAGGGGTCAGATACTAGTAAGAAGAGAAAGATAATAATGGTAATGATAGTCAGTGATGATATTGCAACAACATAAAAAGCCAATCAGCGTTCCCTGTTTCCACCGTCATTTACTAACATTTATTTTTGTATCTTGACCAGTTTAAGCGTCGATCACGAATTTTGTTTTCTTATGTCAATCACGTACTGGGCCTACTGTCCATTTAAGTTCGTATTTCATTTGTGTTCGAATTGTTTCGAAAGACTTGAGTGATACTAACACGGAAAAAACTGCAGGTACGACTATAAAGCTTCGACTTTTGTGCATGTTTACAGAAATCCATATGGACTTCTGACGCTTACTAATTTTATCCCGCCAAAATCCCAAATAATAGATATGTAATTTCTGTTGTTAAGCTCGCTTGAACATTTAAACAGACCTTTCTTTACTGTTTACTTTTTATTTACGTTTTTAAGAAAATGTTTGAATTGCAAAACTTTTCATATGTTAGTGAATTCTTTTTGCTTTGCAGTTGAAAATCTAGCACATATCACATTTTTTAAATTTTCACGAAGATCAAATATAATGTGAAAAATAAAAAGGTATATACACCTTCCCGAATTCGTTTGCGTGACCACGAACCAATAGCTCCAAGTCAAGGTTGACCTGGATAAAATTCAGTAAATTTATGAACACATCAAGTCCAACCTTGACATGGAGACATTGCTTCGTGGTCACGCAAGCGAAAAAACGGGCATCAAAGGGTTTACGAACATGTACTTATACACTTAATTAAAAATGTGAACAGATCGACTGTGAGCCGTCTAATTTTTATCATTATACATTTTAACCTCAATATTCAACCTCAATAATTACAAAATACTTTGTCCGTGATATGTTAGATCATATGATATATTTTTGAAAAGTAGTGGTAATAAACAGAAAATATAAATGAAAGTCAAAAACTTTAAATTATTGCTCTTTTAAATTTCTATTTATTCTTTGTATATTCTTTTTTATTCGCAGTAGAGCGTAACTCGAATTCATTAAAACTTCTTACCGTGTTCGAGTTACGCGATGTGCGGATAACTCGAACTCACGAACAACCTTTAGTGTCTTCGAGTTACGCGCAGGGCGGGGCAAAGACAAATGTGGGTGTGGTCGAGCGCGTAACTCGAAAAGCGCGTAACTCGATGCGCGTAACTCGAAGCGCGTAACTCGAAGAATACCCGCCCTCGTATCTGATTGGCTTTCACTAGATTGATTCAAGCACGAATCGCACTATTTTGAGTCCGAATCGCATCTTTTTGTCAGCCAATCACAATGCAACACTAGAAAAGGTAACCCATCAGATTACAGGATCGTATATAATCAGCCAATCAGATTACAGCAAATAAGGAACATAAAATGTAGCTTTTTTCAAGTTTGACTGGAATTTTTTGTTACAAAAAGAAACAAAATACCGGCTATTTGTGAATAAATAATTTTGTATTTATCACAAATTTAGTGTCTATCTAGTATGATTTCAAAATGGATATAATAAAGTGATAATTGAACTTCGTGTCGTGCAATTTTGGTCTGATATCAAACTTGCGATTACAAATCACACTCCCGCTACACGGTCGTGTGCACTCCAAATATTTATACGGTCTCTTGAAGCTACGTTATCATTAATTATGAGAATGATAAATTTTTCACCTACGTATTCAGTATGGAAGATATGTTCCGCGTTTTTCCAAATGAAAGTACTTTTGTGATGACTTGATTGACTTGGACGACAATTTGTGATTTATTCTTCAGTTCCCTTTAATTTATATAAGAAGTAAGGCACTAGGCCATGTGAGAATTTTTGTTTTGTCCATTATCCGAAGCTACGCAGGTTTTTTACAGAGAGCTCTTTGCGTTGCGCTTGAGATGTTAGCACCCACTACAGCACTAGTAGTTAATATTAACTATGACTATACAGATAATACATTTATTATGTCGAGTTCACTCAAGGTCATAATGGAAATGGAAATACGTTTGCTATTTGTTTCGAAAGCAGAATTAAATCTTTATTCTTAGTTTACAAAATGTATAATAAAACAACTGAATTCGGTTTTCGCATGACATCGTAAATATCAAGACCTCGGCCGTTTCCTACGGCGTCGGCAGATAACACGGTCTTGATAATTTACGATATCATGCTCAACCTCATCCAATAATTGTTTATTAACTTTCCTGAAGATGGGATAATCAAATGCTTAAAAGAATAAAGGAAAAAGAAAGGGAAAATAAAAACGTCTAAAGAATAAGAATATCTAAAGAATATCTAAAGAATAAATATTAAAGTGGTTTACCAGCTGATTGAATCAGTCAGTAAGAAACTACTACTTTGTGATGTAGTTGAAAATCCGTGAAATATTCATTTTCAAGTAAGCCGTTCAACGTAAAATTAAAAAAATAGAAAAACAATCGAAAGCAGAAATTGTCTAGACAGTGCATTACTTCCAGGATGAAGTTTAGACATGGACAAAGACTCGTATATTTTCGTGACAGAGGCCTAACCAAAGAGCTCTGTTGCGGAGTGAAACGAAAGCCAATCGGCTGAAGCATTAAAATTGTGACGCTCACAAGAATTTTGACAGCAGATAACAAAAGTTCGAAAATTTAAGCAATATTCTTTCAAAGACCATCGAAAATTCTTCAGTTCTACCTAAAAGAGGCTCTTTAAATTGCGTTCTGACGTATTTTATTACCACTCATTTACTTGTGTCAGTTTAGATCACCTGAGTTTTATTTCGGACCAGTGATGTCATCACGGTATACCTACTGACGTAATATATCGAATCGAACCAATCAGGCAGCGTTATCATATGGTAAAATAAAATGAAATTACTTACGAGTACGGAAAACATAAGCTTGAAGTGGAGGTTGATTGACCGTCAAAAACCTTGCATCTTCCTCTGGTTGATTCTAATCGTTGGGCATCTTTGAAGCCCTTAACGAAATGGCTAATCGTTTTCGGCAATTTCGCCTTCTCCTGTGGAAAAACTTCATACTCCAGGTTAGTACAAGCTTACAACTCTTTCGTCAAAGATATTGTGTTGTTGGTTGGCTTTCCACTTTCGTAACGAGTAAGCTTACCCTTATTATTTCAGATCCGAAGGCCTGTCGGTACGGTATTTGAAATACTGCTTCCAATTCTCCTTGTTGCTATACTCATATTACCGAAGTAAGTGAATATAAATCTAAAATTCTCGAATGATATAAGTCTTACTTCGATTGTTATGTAAGCGATATTCTTGAGAGGCAGTGAAGCAGTCAAAATATTTTCGAGTGATCTTACGTAACAAACTGCCGAATATAAGCTTTAAGCGTATTTTCGACTTTGTGAAAAATGTCTATATTGTTCATTTGTATTTATACTAAGGTATAACATTCATATTTACTGTAGTGTTATGACTCGATAAAATTTAGTCGAGTTCGTGCAAATAAATATGCGCTTGATTCAAAACAGACTGGTTCGTTACGCTTGCTCCAATCGCAAATACGTAGGAAAAAATACTGTCGGAAATATCATTTTTTTTCTTAAGAATTTAGAAAGTTATAACTCTTCAAGATTGTAATCTTCGGTGTATTCTTAGTTCGACAGAACAACTTGTCGAACCTTGCGTGTTGTATAAGCTTAAATATGGCGGCCCTGCTAAGTATTTGGACGGTGTTGAGAAGCTTGAATTAAGACTCAGAATATGATCGTAAAACTCCAGCTGATATGATAGAAATTTAGGTTTAACTGGCAATAGTCGTTGACATGACCTTGACATTAAGAAAGTATAGGAGAGTTGTAATGCTTAAATTTATATCAATTATACAGAGCAATGTTCAGTGTAGCGTTGGTTTTTGAATATATTGTTATGGTAACCATATGGTAAATTCATCTGTTTGTCTCATTTGCATAACACCTTTACTTCCTTGCATTGGCCATGTTTCCGGGTATAATTTTCTCAGTCAAACTAAGAAAAAATATAACTATTGCATGGGAACTAGTTAAATGGAAAGATTCACCAAATATCTTTTAGAAATAGCAGATTTCATCATTGTTTTTGGAAAATATTTAGTCTTGAAATTGAAGAAAATAGAAAACTTGGAAATTTTCAGGTTGACAAACAATTACCATAAAAAATACTTAAGATAGTACGCACGCTCTCATTGGTCGAGAGCTGTGTTTTCATCACGCTATGAAGGTACGGAAATGACGTAACAAGCATTTTTTAAGTATTTTTTAAAAGAAATAAAACATTTTCTCCGATGCCTTCATAGCCTGGTGAAAACCTCAGCTACGCGTTTGGGATAATTCTCGAGCAGGTGAAAACCCTTGACTTCGTTGAATTCTCCCAAACGTGTAGCCTCGGTTTTCACCAGGCTATGAAGGCACGGAGAAAATGTTTTATTTCTTAAATATTGCACACCTAGTTTCCAAATAACTGTTTGTCAACTTGTTTCCATTTTTATGAAAAACCCTGTTCATGCAGAGAAAGACAGAATTCGGTGCTGACATAACAGATTTCCGATGGTTTAGCATAGTATGTCCTCTTATTTACCACAATATGACATCAAAAGCTGGTCAAAAAGTTATTGTACTCACGAGGCGTAGCCACGTGGGTACATAACTAATTATGACCAACTTTTGACGTTATATCGTAGTAAATAAGAAGACATACTATGCTAAACCATCGGAAATTTTTTTTTTACCATAAAAAAGTTGAAAAAAAGATTGAAAAACGAAAAAAAATTTGAAAGAAAAAGCTGTTTCAAGCTTGCGCTGGCTACGTGCACAAGCAATTAGTCATTTATCCATATGTCCTATTATTTACCACGGCTCTCGACCAATCAGCATGCGAGAAATTTCACAATTATGGTAAAAATAAAATTTTGCATGATTTAAAAATTGTCTAAATTTGGCAGAAACTTGAGAAAAGATGACTCAATTTTTTTCTGATAGTGTACTTTGTCATTGCTCTTATAAAGTTGTCTCCGCTGAAGAATCTGAACCAATAAGAGTTGAGTTTTACAGTAGCTCTTGAACAGATTAAAGAGCTTGCTCTATTTCACACCTGCTGTATATGTCCACTAGTGTGTGGCAAATTTTGAACCTTCAGACATTCAAAACATTTTTTGCTTTCTATTATTATATTAGACAGTAGTATTTTACTGAGAAATATGCCATTCATATGAACTACACCTGGGACTTCAGTGACATATTTTCCATATCCTAACACGTGAAGATATATCCATGATGTCACATCCTATCTTTTCTCACTCAGGATCAGTCAAAATGAACACCAAATGGCATTTTTTTTTTAGGATGTTTCTTATATAGATCTATATAAAGAGAAAATTACACATTGGCTTGAAGATATGAAGTTTATCTTCTGGTGTTGAAAAATACATATATTCCACTTGTTCGCTGCACTCACTCATTAAATGTTTTCACTACTCTAAGATAAATTTCATATCTTCTTGCCACTGTGTAATATCCTCTACATATATCTGGTTGAGTGCAGTTTTGGCATATATACACATATATACATGTATACTGTATATGCATGGTGAAGGTGCTATACAGCTGCGTATATATAATTAGGTTTCAGTTATATTAATTTTAGTAAATTTGTTATGGAAGCTAGACACCCTACAAAGCTGTATATAGGAAACAATTACTGATTAAATTTTGATGAAAACACTGATCTTGCCTGTCTTCAATAACAAATTTACTAAATATAACTGAAATCATTGTAATTTTGATGGATGGTTGCTAATAAATATAACATTTAAGAAAATGGCCGTAGTTGTCAACTGAGCAGCTGGAAACATGAAAAAATTGCACTAAATGATATTAATCAAAAGAAACTGGTTGTCATATAACAGGGAGTGTCTATTTTTAGATAGATAGGAAATGGATAGGAAATATAATACAGAAAAAAACTCTTACGAATGAGGCTGTGATTGTTAATCTTAATTGGAATTTTAAAGTGCATTTTTTCAAGTTAATAAATTTTTCTTCTCATTTTTCCTCCAGGATATTCTTAAAGCCAACTGACGTCTGCTTTTGTAAGTTTTCAATAAGTAATTAAATATTCTTATTAAACAAGTTAACTGTGATGTCATTTTACCAAAATTGGTCTTGCATTTTAAATTTTGTGGGTGAATAAATGGGCCATTAAATACTGGTGTAAATTATATTTTTTTCCTGTAGGTCTAGTGATATATTTTGTTTGTCAATTGGGTGTGTTTTTAATTCCTAAATGAAAAAAATAAATTTTTTTTTGGCTTTTCCACATGACTTGTAAATTAACATTTACATCATCTCACTCAGTATAATTTCTATCATTTCTTTTCATTTTTCAGCTACATTTGAACCAACATCAAGCCTTTCAATCCCAGCCAGCATTATAAAACAGCAGTCCTTTGATTTAGCACAAGAAGGCAAAGTATGGTCGGCAAACCAGTCTTTAGTTTTGGCATACTATCCATTGGGAGATCCAGGTAATATATACATGCACATGAAAAATTGTTTTGAAAATGTGCTCGAATCATTGTCTGCTGTCGCTCCTGTCATGGATATTAAGGTCTCTAATTTGCCACTCTTGCAAAAATGCTCTTCCCTAAGATTTTGTTTTATAAGGATTTAGTGTTTTTTTATTATTATTTAGTATATTTCCAGTACTAAAGTCTTTAATTTTTCTTCTAAAGTGGCTTCTTTGATGAAAAAAGTCTCCCAAATAACTGGAATAGAAGCTGTAAATTACAGTGTAGTACATGCAGGGAAAACATTTGCAGATCTTGACCAGATTATTGCTGAAGCAACTGAACATGAAGACCGATATTTTGGAGGTATGAATTTTAACTTAATATGTGCTCTGCTGGTAACTGCTAGGTGTAAGCTCATACATTTGATTTTTTTTTTAACTTTTTGGTTAACACACAATGTCATGTGCATACATGTAAATATATGGATATTTTCTTTTATGGACATTTTGGACAGTGAAGAGCTTATCCTAACATTGCTACGCTTCTCAGTTGAGCTTCGAAAGACCGAAGTTTTGTCACAAAGTTTTGTCGTTGAAAAATACATGTTGTCAGGGGCAACGTCAAAAGTATTGAACCGTATAGTGTGGAAAAGTGTGGGAAAAAACTATAAGCTTAATTGCCGCCGCGTGATGTCAGTATCATGCTTGATTCCTATTGAATACTTTTGACATTGCCCCTAACAACATGTAGTTTTCAACGACAAAACTTTGGTTGTTCCAAGCTCTACTGAGAAGTGTAGTAAAACTCTGAATCACAGGCCTGGGGAAGTTATAGAATATATGGTGGTTACTATATCAGTCATGCTGCAGCATCGTTATACTCACACTGAATTACTGTATAAATGATGTGTTACAAAAATTATGAAAACAGAGCCCAACTGACTTAAAACTGGTCATGGTTGGCTAAAGATGACGCATCATATATTAACAGCATACAGCTGTATACCACCTATGCTACCCATAATGATTGTTGAAGTTGTTGTTGTTGTTATTTACATTTTATATAAATTATTTATTTACCTTCTTGTATTTTGCCCATTTTTTACAGTCGTGGTGTTTGATTTGAAGGAAGGAGACCCTCTGCCCAAGAAAGTCAAGTATTCCATTCGCTTGTCCCATAGTTCTGCTGGAGATCAAAAAACCTGGCGGACAGAAAGAACCTACCCTGACTTCCAGAGTAGAGGAGCCCGAAAGCAGAAGTGAGTTTTAAAAATTGTACTTTAAGCTCATGATACAAGTTAGACTTTCGCAAAGTCCGCCGCCCATTGTTTATCTCACTGACGAGCAATGCTCTTTTTGCTTTTGTTTCTGGCCAAATTTACCGATGCAAAAATCAGTTGGTAAATTACAACCAATCACAATGCTCCAAATCTAAGCTGTCAATTACAATGTAAGATTCGTAAGATTTTCTCCATCCGTATCTGTCAACACAACAGGTTGACATCATGAAGTTGATAATATTATATGATAAAAGTAAACTAGGATACGAAACCATCAAAGATTTTCATACAAGCTATCTAGCAGGCAGAGATGGTTTGTTTGGTTAGAAAATTGTCATCAAGACTATTGTTGCTGATTTCTTTTGGTGTCTTTGATGAAGACCAGACATTTGATCTGTGATTTAGCCATGCCCTGACTCAGATTCTTTACAATTCTTATATGTACAGTATCTTGATTCTTTATTACTTCTTCACAGTTCTTATATATCAAGATTTGTCCCACTCCAATATGCTATTGACATGGCCATCATCCAGGAAAAATCAAATCTTCCTACGTCTATTCCTATCAACGTGCAGGTATTTACTACTCAGGCTAAGTATATATACATAGTATAGATATATATTCAATTTAAACTACAACTAATTTTGATTCATGGGATGACAGACTTTTCCTTTAGTAGCAGATATTACATCTGAGTTATAAATAATAATGATGATGATGTTGATGATGTTGATAATGATAATGCTCCATTTCCTTCAAACAGTTGCTTTAAGTCGTGGCATTGCGTCAGTTTCTATACATTTACTGTTTTGTTTACCCAAATGCCTCAACTTGAAACAATTGTTTGAAAGCAATGGAGTGAAACTCTGATATCTGCCATTATTACAATGTAGTTAGCAAAAATTGAATATTGAATTATTGAATTTTTTTCCAGTCCGGTATCCTAAAAATTATGCATTCTGATTCATTTGGCTGTTCGAGCAGGCGGTATTTTCTCAGTTTCTGCCAACGGTCTGATATCCTGATGTTATCCGTGCACATGCATGAGATAACGGATGCAAAACAAGTGTTAAAGTCAATGGGAAAAAAAAAATTAATGTAATATATATAAGTTATTTATTGTCTTAATGTCGGTCTGGGTAAGGAAAAACTGTGCCCTTGGCATTGAAAACAGACCTCAGCCTATAGCTAATGGCCTCGGTGACCATACTGAATATATTCAAGACCTGATTTGTTTGATTTACAGCATGGAAAATCCAAATTCAGTAGGCAGGAGGATGCAACTACAGGGTTTGCATAATAATACTGATATGATTGTGGTTGTTTATTTTAGCAACTGCCTTATCCTGGCTATGTTCAGGACCCCTTTGTGATGACTGTGTCTGGTCTCTTACCATTTATGATCACATTGGCATTTATCTATTCTGCTGTCTCAATAATCAAGGTATGTACAGCACTCATGATTAATTAGTGACCTAAGCTGCAATATATGGAATTCCTAAATTGGGAAAGAAATGTACTGGTACAATTATGGACTGTTTTTAAGCGTGGTTCACACCACATGCCTGCGTTTGCATTTGGGTAAGCGTTTTTAATGTGTGAACCAATGAAAACGTAAATGCAAGCAAAATTACATGCATATGTAAACCACAGTAACGCAAACGGAAGTTTATTAATACACAAACAGAAAACAAAGAATGTTTTTGATGTAAGCAAGCACTACTGCACTAAAATTTCTGACATATGTGGGAACATTGCTTGTGCTTGCATTTGCATTTGCATTACTCGTGTTCTTAAATCTAAATTTAAGTTGTCTTGTAAAACCTTTGTAGCGGATATACTGTGCATGAATTCAGGTGTCTAACAGGCTGCTTCTCAAAAATTAGAATTGCAGTCCAGTAATGCCTTTTTTACAGACTGTAGTCCACTTTTAAACTGAAAAAATAAGTTTTCAGTTTGCAAATTAGAAGGGAGGTGTTAAATGGAAGAAAGTTCCACTCGGAACAGTATCCAGTTAAATTAAAGTCTTTGTTTCAGCTACTGACATTAGCTTATGATTACATTATTTTATAGGAAATCGTTTTTGAGAAACAACAACGTTTGAAGGAGTCCATGAAAATGATGGGACTGGAAAACTGGGTACATTGGCTGGCTTGGTACATCAAATGTCTGCTGTTCTTGTTAATCAGTGTGATTCTTGTTACACTGGTCATCAAGGTGAGTCAGAAACTGTTGTAATTTTATTTCCTATGGTAAAATTATGTTTTAAAAATATTTTTAAATATTTTAGAAAAGTCATTGGGAAGCTGCCAATGTGTTGTCTTACTTTGATTATTTATACTCACCTTTAAAGATATCAACATCAGGCAACATGACACACACAAGTGTTGCATTACATTTTGCAGAGAAATGTTACCTGTAATGCCACCTCACATGCAACCTATTCCAATGTGTTGCCTCTCACCATTATGGCAACTGTTGTCTCAGACAAATGTTACCTGTATTGCCACCTCACATGCAACCTATTCCAATGTGTTGCCTCTCTCCATTATGGCAATTGTTGTCTGAGAGAAGTGTTACCTGTATTGCCACCTCCAATGCAACCTATTCCAATGTGTTGCCTCTCACCATTATGGCAACTGTTGTCTCAGACAAATGTTACCTGTATTGCCACCTCACATGCAACCTATTCCAATGTGTTGCCTCTCTCCATTATGGCAATTGTTGTCTGAGAGAAGTGTTACCTGTATTGCCACCTCCAATGCAACCTATTCCAATGTGTTGCCTCTCACCATTATGGCAACTGTTGTCTCAGACAAATGTTACCTGTATTGCCACCTCACATGCAACCTATTCCAATGTGTTACCTCTCACCATTATGGCAATTGTTGTCTCATAGATATGTTACCTGTATTGCCACCTCACATGCAACCTATTTCAATGTGTTGCCTCTCACCATTATGGCAATTGTTGTCTCATAGATATGTTACCTGTATTGCCACCTCACATGCAACCTATTTCAATGTGTTGCCTCTCACCACTTTCACACGTCTCACTGAATAGTTGAAACCATCTTAATAAAGGTGTTGCAATATGGGTGTCAAGATCGTGAAACATGTACCACACTGATGCATTACATGTTGCAAATAAAATATTGACTCTATTACCACCTTTCATGAAAGAGATGTTTAATTTAATGTATGTGATATTTACTTACCTGTCATCTCTAACCCTTTGTTTTTTTTTCTTTTGGTCCAGGTGTTCAAGATCTTTGAATACTCAGATGGTTTTATAGTATTTCTCTTTTTCCTGATCTATGCTGCCGCCTCCATCTCTTACTGCTTTTTTATCAGGTAAAAATACTAATTCGACTAAATAAATTATAATTTCAACCACTGAAAGATGTTTGATATCAATGAAACACAAGACTGCAGTTTCGAAACTTCTGTTGCTTAGTATGGGGGAATTGTTTTGGTAGGGAATTGGAAATTTGCTAAGAGTGCCTATAGTCACCCATAGCCCCTCATTCTCCACGGTTCCAGTCAGAAAGCCCTTGGAATCTCAGTTGAATAACAAGTTTTTGATAGGGAATCGTACATGGATGATTGATTAAAGGAGAACAGTTGTTTGTCATTAACTGAAGTTTTGTAGTGAGATTCATGAGATTCATTCAGCTGATCGATTTGATACCAAGCAATTAGAGAAATGAGAACTTGGATTTTTCATGCCTTCAACGAACAAAAAATACTCTGAAACGAAAATGATTGCCCGAAATTAAACTTAAAAGTGACTTGATTAACAAGCGTTTCTCTTTTTTATCACTAGCGTGTTTTTCTCTAATCCAACTCTGAGTATGCTGTTTGGCTTGGCATTGTGGTATGCATCACTTCTGCCATTCCAGATCTTTGCACAAAGAGAGAATTTTGATCTGCTCAGCAAGTAAGTTTACAGTGTTGTTCTGTTTTGTTGCATGCAAAAAAAAGCTGACGATGGTAACGGTGAAATATAGAATTCTATCCATGCATCTCTCCCTTCCTTCCTTCCTTTTTTCATTCAAGAAGAAGCTATAGAACTGTAAACAAGTTTGTCTGTTTGTATGTTTGTCTTCCTTCTTTCCTTCCATTCCTTCTATTCCTTCCCTTCCTTTCCTTCCCTTCCTTCCCTTCCTTCCTTCCTTCCTTCCTTCCTTCCTTCCTTGCTACCTTTCTTCCTTGCTTTCCTTCCATTCCTTCCATTCCTTCCTTCCATTCCTTCCATTCCTTCCTCCTCTTGGCAAATGACAAGAGAGAGAAAATGAACTTTGACACTCGGTTTATTTCAAATTTATTTATTTTTGAGAAAACAAAAAATGGCCTTTAAATTTTGCTATGCCGCTTTATCAGTCTACACACGTTTGTGCTCTTCAAAAGTGTGTTTTTTTTACTAGTTTTCATTTCTACAAAGTAGGCTGTGATTTTCTGTTTCCTACTTTGTTTTGAGTTCTTTTTACCTTTTGTTTTGTTTTCCAGGAGTGCAAAAGCTGCCATGTGTCTTCTTCCAAACAGTGCCATTGGCATTGCCTCCACACTCTTTGCTAGACTAGAAGGCTTGAAGCTTGGAATGACCTTTGACACTATTAACCAATCAACATCTCCTGATGACACCTTCAGCATGGCTTGGGTCATGATGATGATGATTATATCAGCTTTCATGTTCATGATCCTCGCTTGGTAAGCCATGTTTCATAGTCAAAGATTCGGTGTAGTTGATGTTTATATTTACGCTAATTCTGCCGGTTGGCAATTTGTTTGCTAATGGCCAAACTCGTCTACCGTAAAAACTATAAAAGGAGGGATAATGGGTCACCTCAAAACACAGGGGTCTGGAGATTTGCAATCAGATTGATGCTAGCATATATTTTCCAGTTTTTAGAGAGGATGTAGGGGTAAACGTTTTTTAATGAGTGTGTGATGAGTGTGAGATGTGTGACAATGGTTTTCCTTAATCATAAACTTTACTAAGTCAGTATATATGTTATTGATGCTCTAATTTCTAGGTACATCGAAGGCGTGTTTCCTGGAAAATACGGAATTCCAAAGCCATTTTACTTTCCATTCCAAAAGTCCTACTGGTGTGGGTTTTCGCATGACGATATCATAGAGGCAAACGCTAAGACTAAGGTTCGTCAGATGAGGATTTTAGCTTCTAAAATATTTGTAGTTCATTTTCTTGGATACAAATTAACACCTACGCCATCAGGCCTCGCGTTAACGCAGAAATCGTGCAAAAAAAACCTTACAGAAAATGCATTTTGACAATTTGTTAGGGTTGCGTCCCGGGACCCGAGAGCTTAATTTCTTGTCATTGCACTAAATTCCTTGCTTACGAACTTCGCCATCTGGAATCCCATCAAATATGTTTGGGACCCCAATGTGCCAAGACACATGGGTCCCAGTACACACATTACCAAATCCTAGCGCAATCCCTGGCCATACTGACTATAATTAAGGCTGCTCCAGTATATTTTCTTTCCTGAGGTTAGGATGGCTCGATGGCATAACGTACTTCTCCCCACCCCTGTGGTGCTGGAATTATTTCACGGCGGCGTCGTCCTAGGATTTTTTTACTACTTGACTTTGTCCTCTAAACTCAATCCTAGCTGATTCAAAGAGGGCAGAGTTATGCTTTGGGGTAAAAGGTGGACTGCTAGAGGCACTCGTGTTTTCAATTCCATTCTGTCCAATGAGCTGCGCCACTCTTTTATTTACGGTGATGATTAGCGGTAACAGGTTTTTGTACTTGTATACCCTATCATTCCTAATGAAGTACTCCATGGTATTGGCACTTTATACCTTCTAAGATTTTGAATGCACTCTCTTTAGGAGCTTGGTCCCGTTGAAAATAAAGATCATGATCATGCTGTTGAAGATGAACCTACTGACCTTCAAATTGGCGTTGGAATCAAAGACTTGGGAAAAGTATTCAAGGTATTAAACGCGGCGGTCATTATGAAATGAAATGCAGTTAGATAATCAACCTGTAAAACCAAACTGTAAGATCAAATTCTGTTTGATTGCAAAGAGTCACAGCACACTGATTGATCACGGAACAAAATTGGCGACATCAATTGAGTCAATCATAGCATGCGAGATCACTATTTATGGAGTGAAAACGCTTTGCCAGATAACCGTCACGTTCACGGCGAAACACGCCCCTCAAACCGTATTTTTTTGCAGTCATTAAAATCTGCTTTACCTTGCTATTAGGTAGATACAAAATATGAAATTGTGTCATCAAAATTATTAATTATATTATACTTTCTTCGCACTAGAGCGCCGCCGGAACCAAAGTAGCAGTGGATGGATTAACACTCAACATGTACAAAGGCCAAATAACAGCACTTCTTGGACACAACGGTGCAGGCAAGACCACCACCATGTCTATTCTAACAGGTCTTTTCCCACCAACGTCGGGGTCCGCCCATGTTGGCAACAAAAGTATTCTTACAGACATTGATGGGATAAGAGAAAGCCTTGGACTTTGCCCTCAACATAACGTGTTGTTTGACCGGCTGACTGTGAAAGAACATTTGGAATTCTTCATCAATCTGAAGGTTGGTTTTAATTGTTATCATTAACATTAACTTTAACATTGTTATCATTATCCAGGACCTCTCTGAAAATCATCAATGTGAGAGAGTTTTCCTGGTGCATATATATTTTTAATTATTTTGTGCAATAAAGATTATTATTATTATTATTATTATTATTGTTATTATTGTTATTATTATTATTATTATTGTTATTTTTATTATTATTATTGTTATTATTATCATTATTATTATTTTTATTATTATTATTATTGTTATTATTGTTATTTTTATTATTATTATTATTATTGTTATTATTATCATTATTATTATTAAACCGAACGAGAGAAATTGAGCAAAAAAAAGCATAATCCACCAAAACCTCTACGAAACATTTCCGTTTGCTGAACTCCCTTTTTGAAGGCGAATGGTTGTGTGTTAGGATTTTTAAACTTATTCGTTACTATAGAAACATTCCTTTACTGCTTTGCATTCGATGAACTTCAAGTCCAGCTTAAGCACAAACTGTACTGTGCATAATGTCAAATTTGTCCGTTAGTGCAAGAACATAGACCCCCAGAACTGTTTAAACCGCTCTGCGGCTATCGAAAAGAGTGAGTGAATGAACTGAGGAAAAAATAATTTCTAGTTTAGCGGTAATACGTGATTCACGTCAACCTAAAGGGTTATGTTGGGTCACTTTTTAGGGCAAGTATGGACAGGCTGCAAAGGATGAAGTCCTTGCCATGATCACTGATATGCAGCTCCTTGATAAAATGAATGAAAAGTCTTCTACACTATCTGGTGGAATGAAACGGAAACTAAGGTATGTTTGTTTGCTGCTTATTCGCCTCTTTTGTTGGTTCTGAACCACAAATGCCGTTTGAGTGCCTTATTTTGCCTTATTTTGAAGTAGCCATCTTCTTCATGAATTGTCATTAGTAGTAAAAACCGCACGTAATGGCACTGTATAACGTGAAACTTTTATTTGCAGTTGCGCCATTGCTCTGGTAGGAGGGTCTGAAACCGTATTCCTGGACGAGCCCACCTCAGGAATGGACCCTTACGCTCGAAGGGCCACCTGGGACCTTCTTCTGAAGTACAAAGCTGGCAAGACTATAATCTTGACGACTCATTTCATGTAAGTAAATCACATTCAGTTGGTGGCTTCTTCACGAAATCCCCCCCCCCCCCCCCCATCTTACTTCCATCTAAATTGATTTCAACTTTTTGAGCAAAAAAGTGTTTTACAAAAGTTTGATGATAACATTAAAAGTGGTGTTACACTAGGCAATGATCCTTGGAACTTGTCTCGCAATTTTGCTGCGCCATAAAAGAAACAGTGCATTGCATGCAGTTGTACCAACAGGGTAAGATACACTAGGCATTGTTTCATGCAAAATGTGTCACAAATACAACCATGGTCAGGGGCGAAAATTTTTTTACACGCGATGAAATGTTATTGGCCGTCATAACGAATCGTTTTGAGACAAGTTGCAGGAGGGGTGTTAAACAAGTCAATTTCTCGAAATTGTAGCCGCAACCGTCGCATAAAGTAGAACTCGATTCTCCTCCTTGCAACGATTGCGGCAACGCTGTAACAAGATAAGACATAGACAGATGAGAGACAAGTTGCAGGGAACATTGCATAGTGTGAGACCACCCCTAACACCATACCGTGGGATTATGTCAGGGCTTCAAGTGTTCCTTTATTTCCTATATTTTTTAAGATAATTTTTGTTTCCCTTCCACTGGTACCAAAGTTTATGAGCTTGATAATACTTTTTTCCTTTTCTTTTCTGAATAAATTTATAGGAATTATAGGACATTTAAGAACTATGTAGGGGAACATAGGGAACTTAGAAAATAAAATATAGTAAATATAGGGACACTTGAAACCCTGTTATGTTCTTTGAACGGAGTCTGGACTTGATTCATGATTACTTCTCAGTGTATTCCGTTATTATACGAAAGCAATTGATGTTGTTTTTCAGGGACGAAGCTGATTTCTTGGGAGATCGAATTGCAATCATGGCTGATGGACAGTTGAGATGTTGTGGATCATCCCTTTTCCTTAAAAGCAGGTACTATTGCGAATTTATACCATTAGAGCAGATTTACGGTTACGGTGTAGCGCGGACACGGCACGGAATGTCCAATGTTTTTATACACGGCACGGTGTATGACATGGTCACGACAAGGCGCGGTCCGTGCCTTATGTTTTTCATGGCCATACGAAAACGGCTCTATTGTTTACTTTCTGATTTCACCATCATGGGTCATCATGATATCCTCTGAAATAAGTTTTACCCGTCCAATTTTTTTAATGAATTTGTTTTAGGTATGGAGTTGGTTATCATCTGACTTTGGTCAAAGACAAGGGATTCAATGAAAACATGACCATCAACACAATCAAGCGCTTCGTTCCCTCGGCTGAAATCCTAAGTAATGTTGGTGCTGAGCTGGAAATGGTTCTCAACAAAGAAGCAGCAAAGTCCTTCGAAAGTCTCTTTCTTGAATTGGAAAGTGAGTGTAATTTGATAATCAAACTATACCACTGCTTCTTCTTCGTGATGCACATTATAAAATAACTGCTATAAATCTCCCATTCTGATTGGTTGGGGCGCGTGCTTTATGAGAGTACACAGCACGCGCGCGCACTTTCTATTTTTACATTTGTATCCAAAATAACGATGGTTCTAATTTGTATTTTATTTAAAAAAAAAAAAAAAACCAGAATGAAAAACTTGCTTGCTGTGCTGTGTGCAGTTCTAAAGCGCTTGTGAATTGTTAGAGCACTCGAGAAGTGTTGAGAAGTACTTTGGTACGCATCATTCTTCTCCTAACACTTTTTTCGTGTTCTGCCTATCCCCACGTACTTTATAACTGCACACAGCACACGCGCGCGTTTTCTATGTATTCAATGATCACTGACTGTATACATTTGTATGATATTCCACAGCCAAGAGGCAAGATTATGGCATAGCTAGTTTTGGAGTATCTGTCACCACAATGGAGGAAGTTTTCATGAAAGTAGGAGAAGGAGCTGAAAAGACAGTTGAAGATATGTAAGTAAACTTTGTCAATATTTTTTAGTTTATGATGGTGTGCGCAATCCCTATTGGCTATGAATCCCTTATTAAACACAATGGTACATCCTTTTTTTATTGGTACATGCGTTTTTATGGTACATGCGTTTTTATTGGCTTAAAACGTCAAATCAAGGAGTCGCTCCTCTTGCGGCTGAAAATTATGGTACGCGCTTTCCTATTGGTTTAAAAAAACATGTTATAAACATGGTGAGAGTAAATTTCCTATTGGTTCAAAACCATGTAACGAACATGATCGTACGCACGCCTCTATTGGTGGATTACCGATAATAAACGAGGACTTCCGTTCTTGCTAGATAAAGAGTTTCAATGAACATGATGGTATGCCATGTTATTGGTTAAAAGCCGTGCAATAAACGAGCCCCCAATAAATTTAATTGCATGACTCAATGAAAAACGCATATTAAATTCAGTTTTATTTTAATAGCGACCATATTTATTGCTAAATTTGTTTATCATTAACTTCAATATCCTTGATCTCGCTATTAACGAAGTAATTCTGTTTATTTTCCATCATCTAGACCATACATAATGTTAAATGGATTTGTTTAAGAGGCTCTAATATCCTCTTAGTGAATGGATCCCTTGCAGGACTTCGAAATGAAGTTCAATTTGAAGGACAAAACAATCAGGTCACGTGCAAGGGGTCTATACAATTACAGAAACTAAATCTCTGTGGTACCAAGATTAACGCTAATTAACCTGATATTTTTTCTTTCATCCACAATTAATAACAATCAACATTATAATCCTTGATGAAACGTTCCTACAAGTGAGTATATAAACAAGCTAAATGGTAGACCTATTCAGTGTGGCCGCAATGTTTTCCCATTTCAGACCAAATGCAATAGACTCTTTTCGAATATGGCGACTATGACGTCAAACGAGGAGTCCGAGAATGTCCCGGATGCTGCTAGTGGAAATCATTGGGTTTCGACGTCCGGGACATTCCGTTTGACGTTATAGACGCCATATTCGAAAAGTGTCTATTCCCTTGAGCATTAACTTAGGTCCCCCAAGGGACGGTCGTATTTTCCATTTTCCAACGTTAGTTCCCGTTTACACAATCATGAAATAGGGTGGCCCTAGTTCTTGAGCTAGCTTTTGGATTTAGCACCATAATCAGCCTTCCTCTCTGTAAATGGCCTTTAATTCTCGGGGCATCCTAGCGTGAGAACACAGGCGTATATCAATGTTTTTTTGAAACCTTTTTAAACCTCACCAGGAAACAAGCAAAAACAATTGCCCACTTTCGATATCAAGCACAAAAGAATCCAAGGCTAGGTTCTGGGGAAATAAAAGACTGAATTTTATTAGGATTTCTCCAGGAACAGAAATTTTCTGGTGGATGAATGAACTTTAATGCACCGGGGATGGGATTAAGAACACTGAGTAGATGGGTAGCAAGCACTCAATTTTCATCATAAGGACTTGGGACTTTTGGTCTGAAGTGGAAAAAACATGCCCAACTGGAATGGGTCTAATCTGTATAACTTTGATAACCATCCTAATTTTAACTCCAATAATGTCTTGTTTGACTCTATGTATGGTAAAGGTTGTCAGTAATCAAGAGCTTTTACCTGATAAATGTCGTTTGTCAATAAGCCGACATAATCACTAACAAGTCACGTGACCCTACCCCCCTTAAACGACACAGATGTAAATGGAATGAGCACTTTGATATTAGTAGAGCAGATTTCGTATAAGTATGAAAAGTCACGGCACGGTTACGACGCAGAGCAGACACGGCACAGAATTTCGAATGTTTTCATACATTGCACGGCACGGACACGCTGTTGGACTTGCTCCAAGTCGATTTCTCTGAGACTCACTGAGTCAAGAGCAAAGCAAATGAAAAGAAAAAGATAACATAGCGAACGTCGATGTTCGGCGCTTTTGATCCTGGTCCAGGTTGGGCTGCCTGTGCTTTATTCCGCGCGCCTTAAGGCAATGGGCTCGCGCAAATTTAACCGATAGATTTTCCTATAATTTTGCATATAGATAGTTTTTGAGATGGACAAAACAGAACAACAACAAAAATCGGGGGTCATCGACATAGATTTTGCGCTATGTTAGCTTGAACACGGCACTCCCCAGCGAGTCTAGAACGAAAACAACGCTTCTCAAAGTATTACGTCTAGTTTAATTCTGGTGGCTGCAATATGAAAAACAGAGGCTTTCAGAGGTACTAAAGTAAATAAACTTCCTTGAAAAACAGTTTGATCTCACAAAGTTCAGGAAAAATGCTAAGTTTTGACATTTCCAACTTGAAAAACAGTCGAAATTACGTGCGAATGTCAAGTCTTTTTTAGATGATGTTTCACGATTTTCTCGAAAACAAACCGATAGATTTTTTATTTTTTTCGATATGTACTAGCTTTAGTTAAAAGACATCGAATTCAGGAAAAAATTGTATAGGTCACCGTATTCATTTACAAGATATAAGTCGTAAAGCAACGCAAAATGAAGAGCGACAAACGGAAAGCACACAGGTAGCCCAATCCATGGGTTTTGTCGCGCATGCCTCGAGTCATCGAACATACACAAAATGACTGCCATGCGACTAATTGTCAAGTTATATAAATACAGTGTATTGTTTCACATTTTGGTCAATATATTATACAATTCTAAATAATAATAAAAATGCGCAGAAAGATGCGCACGAGTGCGCGACCCCATTGCCTTAACTAGAGCGACGAAGGACTTTGCGAAAGTCTAACACGCTGTCCGTGCCGTAAAATTCTCATAGTCATACGAAAACTGCTCTACGAATGTTGTAGAGTGGTTGCACTTAATCTATGAAACCAAAACTAATGATCAGTGTCTAATAACCGAATGAAACAACAGAAAACATTTGAATGAATGTCTCCTAATAACTAACACTCTAATGATTCTACTCCGTTCAAATAACTAAGAATGTTATTGGACTTATGTTAATCCTAACTCGCAATATAAAGCACCAAAGAAATAACTAAGGAATTAAACCCATCTCAGCAACTTAGCACTTCAGCACAGAGACTAACTATACTAAAATCTCACCCAAAATAAACATGGAAATAATTATCATTATGATTACATAAAAAAATAAAGAAAAATAATTTGTGCGTTTTTATTATTAGCTGAAGAGTGTGAGGTTATTAGCAAACTCCTTCTAGGTTATTGCTTATCGAGTGAAATATTTCTTTTTCGAGGTCTTTTTATATCGTAGACGGTTTAGCGTTAGCGCTTCCCGCCGTTTTATTGGCGAGACGCGAAGACGTGTGTGACAGCAAATCCGTTTCTATAAGTCTTTTTTTGTTTGTATAGTTTTGATATATTTTAGTTTTTTTTTTGGTTTTCTTTTTGTTTTTAGTTTTCTCTGTATTTTTTATTATTATTGTTTTCATTTTTTTTTTTTTTTCTACTTTTTTTTCTTTTTTTCTGTTTGTCCAATGGACCACTTGAATAAAACACGGACTTCTATAATTACCATGCACTTACTAATAAACTAACCAACAACCTATCTTTCGAAACCCCATCTTCCTAGTTGTTAAAGTATTGTAACATTACGATCTGAATAAACTTTGCCCACAGCATTAGTGACCACGAGCACCACAAAGATACCCAAAATATCATTCCCATGCATAACGACGAAGATCCTGACATGGGTGGTAAGTCAAAATGCATATATTCCCCTTCACAGTCCCCTGCGCCATCTTGAAAGGTAGCCATGCCTTTACATTGAAGCGAGACATGAGATAATCTTGCAATTATAGAGACATGTGGATATTTGTCCGAGATGTTAAAAAAGGTCTCTATCACGAAAGTGAACTCATGTCTCGCTTTGATGCAAAGGCACGGTTACCTTTCAAGATGGCGCTGGGAACTGTGAAGGGGACCATTGTCCTTTATTCATTACTCATCTGTGTTATGATAGCCATATTGGCGGACATGCAATTATGGTGTTTTCATGCTTAGGGAATGGGGGGAGGGGTGGGTTTTAAAACTTTTCCTCCCTTTACGCTTGCCGCTTCAAACTCTAAAACGTAAAATATATATAACTATAATCCTTAAGTTACGGACACACGGTGCAACATGCAATCGATGTTGCGAGCCATGTCACACGACGGCATTTGTTGCACGCAATCGGTTGCTGAAGTATAAAACGATCCTTCTTCAACCATATTGCCTGCAATACTGCGCACAATGCTGCACCGTGTACCTGCGCCTTTACCGTCCTAAGCTTTGCTTTTCAGGGGGTTCACTTTGTTGTTTAGAGTATATAAACGAGAAAAACGCACAAAAAGTGTTTTTATCTGACGAAAAAAACGTCCATTTCTTTAAATTTTGTTAGAACTTCAGAAAGGCTTCGCCCACAAATGGCAACAGTACAAGGCGATGCTTGTGAAAAGGTTCCTGAACTCCAAAAGAGACAAGAAAGCCGTCGTCACCCAGCTGATCATGCCATTAGTGATGGTTCTCTTTGGACTCATTATCGTCAATTCAAATCCAGCACGAGAAAGTGATCCACCTCGCCTTCTCAAGCTCTCAAAACTCAGTATTGGGGGAGTCAATTCTAAGGCTTTCTTTGGTTACTTCCGTGACGCCAACTCCTCAACAAAAGCATCATATCTTTCGGTAAATATTTACTCTCTCATTCAAAAATAAAGTTTTTATACATACAAAACAAGAAAACATCAAACGCACGCGCTTTGAAGTGGTTTCCTTAAGATCTGATTGGCTGACAGCAGTCGTAAGACATTGTCTCAACCAATCAGATCGAAGCAGGGCGGTAAATGCATTTGGAGCCCGCGCGCTTGGCGTTTGGCCCGCTAAACTGAACGTTTTAGTGAGGACAGTTTAATATTTGGCCTTGTATATTGATGATAATTCGTCTTAGTGTAATGTTTGCCTATTCCAGACCACGCCGTGTCATTCCCTAGCGTATCATTACTTTGTTTAACAGTTGCACATGAGGAGACACATGAATATGGATACAACTCAAACAAAGAATCTTATTCTCTAGGGAATGACACGTGGTCTGAAATGGGTAAACATTGCACCAAGATGAATTAGGTCTGAGTGACCTGATACGCACTTCTAAGAGTGGGGATTTGCCATCCAGTAGATTCCTGGGCTCTGTCCCGCCCTGCGTAACCCTGGGGCAGAACATTATTATTACGTCATAAGATGTATTTATGCATGTACGTGATCAAAGCCCGATCCTATTTTTACTCAAGTTTACCTATTAGGACCTACTCATTTCAATCTTGAACTCTAATTCATGTTCACAGACAACGAAAGACTTCCTATCAACTGTGAAAGTAGACACTATCGACGTCACAAGTGACGTGAACACGATCCAGAGCAAAAATACCATGAACGGTATTGAAGTACGAGAAACAAGCTATAATTATACCTCTCCTGTGGCGGACAAGATGAGCCCTTGTTGTAATTATGAGTTCCTGATACTAAATGCAAAATGCCAGAAAGATGTAAGTAATGCATGTGTGTAGTACCTGACGATGATTCTGTAATTGAATCGAAATATAGTACAGTTAAACTGCATCATTGTCTCATTACTTACAGTGAGGACACTCGAACCATGAACACTTGATATTTTTATATTTTTTATTTTATGAACTTTCTACTGCTTCAAACCTTCTGAAAATGAAGCACTGAACTCAAATAATCTTATTGTTCAAAATAAATCATATTTCCAATCGATTCACACAAGAGATAAAGGAGAAAAAAAGTATGAAAAAACCTCAAAGTGTCCACGGTTCCAGTGTCCTCACTGTAAATATTGAGTATGAGAACGTCCTTATTCGATATATCTTTCTTACTCTTATGCATGTTTCTAAGAGTGGTTACTGTTTACGACTCTCACAACACCTATAGACCCCTTGCAGCACGTCGGAATGCAGATCAATTTGGAGGACAAAACAATAGGTCCAATTCCCAGGAGATTGAAATACTTTTGTTTTGTCCTCCGAATTGAGCTGCTTTGACGTCACGTGAAAGGGGTCTATACGATATGATACTTCGTAACATTCAAATAGCTTTCCATTGTTTCCGTACTATTTATCGTACTTCTCTAACTCCTAACGTGTTTTACCAACCCTCGCGTGCTCTATAACTTCACATAGCACGCATGCGCGTTTTCTATCTCTTCATGATATTTTTCCTTTTTTCTTTCTAAATATTTGTCTTTCCAAATATTTCGCTGAATATTTGAAAATAATGCCTTTTTTATTTTCTCTTTCAGTTCACAAATAAACATTTGATTGCTGGTAATTGCTCCTCCAATGAAAAATTTGGATACAAGTCGGAATGTGATGAGTGTCTGACTGAAGATAAACCGTAAGATAATCTATGAATTGATAATATCATGTGTTTAGAACAACAATCTTACCTATTGAACCCTGAAACATCCTTTGGGCTGATCAAAGTTATGACATGGCTAACTCTAAGATAGATTTGGAAAGTCCCCTTCACAGTTCTCAGCATCATCCTGAAAGGTAGCACGGTTACTTTTCAAGATGGCGCAGGGAACTGTGAAGGGGACTATTTAGCGTGTTGGGTTTTGTGGAGGGAGGAAGGGAAAGCATAGAACCTGGATGAAAAAAGGCCCTTGAATCGCACAAGAGAGAGCCCCTAACATTGAAACTCTATTCACATCTAATGGCGTTTGGTTTGGCATAATACATTAAAAAATAATCTTATTTATCTTATTTTAGATCATGCAGACAACAAAAGAGCATCCAACAAACTCTTTTGAGCGACAAGAACACCTATTTTATCGAACACGTGTTAGAAAAGAGCGATTCGAAGGATTTCTTCAACAAACACGTAGCTGGTTTTACTATTGGTCCCATGACTTACACCACCATCATTACACCTAATGTAACCATACCAACGAACATGTCGAATAAGACTGTTCCTACTCGTACTATGCCAACGAATCCTTCAACCTTGTGGTACAGTAATCAGGTAAGGTCTCGATGTGGAGTCATGAATGGTTGATATTGAGGCTTTGCACCGTCATGGTAGCCATGACAGGAGGCAGGAACAATTGAATCTGGTTTAAACTAATTTACATCTGATTTACGTGTGTGTCCTTAATTTGCTCACAGTCTATTTTTTTACTTAGAAAGGTATTTGTTATATATCGCAGGCATTTCACACCATTGCTGAAGCACTAAATGCAATGTCCAACATCTTCTTGCAAGAGTTAACGAGCAACGGCCACGAGATTGAGACAACCAACTTTCCTCTGCCAAACACTGCCAAGAATAAGGTAGATAATGACACAAACAAACAAAGACGCCTTTGAGTTTGATTGGAGTCCTTGTTGCTATTCTCTTGATTATGATCTCATTCTCTCGATCTGGGATATGTGGGAGACTACCTCGCGGATATTTCAAAAAGAAGACTTGGCATACTTGCTGGAACAAATGAATAAACAGTTTATATAATGCTGTGAACATAATTGATCCCCGCTGAACATACATACTGCATGCTCCAAAAAGTCATCGTGAATGACAAATACAAATCGATATTTTTTTCTGGCATCTAGCACACAAGTATCCCGCAAAAGGAAAAGATTAGTGTTGTTGCTCGCATGGCAATTATAAACTAGCAATCAATGCACCCTTCTCAAAATTATCTTGAATGCGAGGCTAACATGGAACACAAAAGAAATGCCACAAATTCCAACGAGAAAAAGTGTGATTTCTTTTGTGTTTCATGTCGGCCTCGCATCCAAGATAATTTTGAGAAGGGTGCATTCTCCTCAGTTATTTTGAGACCCCTAGTGTGATTCTGTACTTTTTATTCCAGTCTGAGAACGTGACGGGAAGTGTTTCCATGCTTTTTATGGCTATCTTTCTCTCCATGGGCATGGCATACATGGCAGCCAGCTTCATATCATTCCTTGTGCAAGAGCGTCAGTCTAAGGTGAGTACACTGGATACATCTGCTAGATATTCAATGCTGAAAAGAGCTTTTTCTTGGGCCTTGAAAGTATAACAAACCTTAAACGGGTCTATTTCGAAAACAAAATTGGAATTTAGAAAAAAATCAGACGGCTGGAAGCGCAGAGCAGAACCAACAAACATCTATATGATATACTTCTATTTCAAGAAAAGGTGTCAGAGTCATAGGAGATAGGTGATAGGTCTATTATTTTTTATTTTTTTATTTATTTTTTATTATTATATTTAATGAGGAAGCCACACTCATCGGTGATGATTTTCAGGAGGGTCCACTACTATTATGTGTAGTTTACGTGAGTTACTGGCGATCACTCATGTCAGAGCTTGTTGTCATGACTGTTCTCAGTAGACCCTGCATCTGCACCAACAATTCTGATCGCTTATCCCCAATATTTACTTGAAATTTGCTTTTTGATCCCATACAAATCAGTTCTCCCACATGCATTTTTACCTAGAATAGTCCATCTGATTGCTAAATACCTCACGATCTTGACTCTTACATACTTTCTTTCATTATTTTATAAACTTGCTCATATTCTCATGCATGCATACAATCTTTTTGCAGGCCAAACATCTTCAGTTTGTCAGTGGAGTGGATTCATTCTCATACTGGTTCGCGACCTACACGTGGGACTATCTGAACTTCTTAGTTCCAGCGGTGTTAGTTCTTGTCATCTTCGCTGCGTTTCAGGTCGAATCATATCAAAATGACATGGGTGCGGTCTTTCTTCTTCTGGTAAGCCTTACATTTATAACTATAGTCGTGGTTTTGCAAGATAGCTTGAGAACATGTATGTGTAGTGATACTTCATGTGACGTAAGGCTTTGTCATCCATGTGCCAACCAGAGATGAATTGGCTGGTAAAACAAAGCAATTTGTGAAAAGCTTTTGTGAAAATGGTTGGCATATTTTAAAACATCACAATGCTATTGTTTGTAAACATGAAGTATTTCTACACTCTCAACTCAGAGCCTAGTCATTCTTACTGCACATGCTCCACGAATCAATAGAGAATACCAGGGCTGTGGGGTCGAGAGTGACTCTGTTAGAGTAGACGCCTGTACACAGCATGCTGCGGAATTGGGGTTATTTTTTGATTCAATCACAGATTACGTGATTACAGCTTATCCAATCAGAATTTTTGGCATTTTCATGGTCAAGGTCACGTCTGTTTGTTTTTACAGTCAAATTATTATAATTATCAATGAGTAACTAGATTTTGTTCCTGTTTACAGCTTCTTTTTGGGATGGCAGTACTTCCATTCGTTTATGTTCTGTCTTTCCTGTTCAAGTCTCCACTGGTTGCATATGCTTTAACTGTGTTCATCCTTTCAATCCTTAGTCTGGTAAATACAAGTATTATTTTTACTATCATCATTATCATCATCATTATAATCATTATCATCATCATCATCATCATCATCATCATCATCATCATCATCATCATCATCATCATCATCATCATCATCATCATCATCATCATCATCATCATCATTATTATCATTATTATCATCATCATTATCATCATTATCATTATTATTATTATTATCATTATCATCATCATCATCATCATCATCATCATCATCATTATTATCATTATTATCATCATCATTATCATCATTATCATTATTATTATTATTATTATCATTAATATTATTATAGTATTATTATTTTCATAATTTTGATGATGAGGATGGCGAAAGGCGATGATGATAATGATGATGACAGCGCATATGATGATAGTGATGAGGGTTGTTGATGATGATTTTGTTGTTGTTGATGATGATGATGCTGTTGATAATGACCACGGTGATGAACGTATGGTAGTATTGATAGTTTTGGTGATAAAAATGGACTAGGTGGTGATGGTAATGATAATGACATTGATGATGATAGTGATGAGGGTTGTTGTTGTTGATGATGTTGTTGTTGTTAATGATGATGATGGTGATGATGATGATGATGATGATGCTGTTGATAATGACCACGGTGATGAACATATGATAGTATTGATAGTTTTGGTGATAAAAATGGACTAGGTGGTGATGGTAATGGTAATGACATTGATGATGGTAGTGATGAGGGTTGTTGTTGTTGATGATGTTGTTGTTGTTAATGATGATGATGATGATGGTGATGATGATGATGATGCTGTTGATAATGACCACGGTGATGAACATATGATAGTATTGATAGTTGCGGTGATAAAAATGGACTAGGTGGTGATGGTAATGATAATGACATTGATGATGGTAGTGATGAGGGTTGTTGTTGTTGATGATGTTGTTGTTGTTAATGATGATGATGGTGATGATGATGATGATGATGCTGTTGATAATGACCACGGTGATGAACATATGATAGTATTGATAGTTGCGGTGATAAAAATGGACTAGGTGGTGATGGTAATGGTAATGACATTGATGATGATAGTGATTTATTTTATTGGTACTCAATTGATTTTTCTGTAATTCAAAGGCAATGCTGTTGACAGTATTTATTTGCCGTTTTCCGGGCGTGGATTTGGAAGAAGAAGTTAAGATCATGCATTATGTCTTCATGCTTTTCCCAACATACACGTAAGTATTCTATACAGCTATCTTTAAAAAGATTGGTAAAGTTTTTGTTTTTGTTGCATGTTGTATGTTGCATATGTTGCATGTTGCTTCGGTTGCTTGTTGCATGTTGTTGCATGTTGCTTGCTGCTTGTTGCTTGTTGCATGTTGTTGCATGTTGCTTGTTGCATGTTGCATGTTGCTTGTTGCATGGTGCTTGTTGTTGCTTGTTGTTGCATGTTGCTTATTGCTTGTTGCATTCTGCACGCTCCAAATTGCATACCAAGCCTAAACTGCACTATGGGCGATGTGAATGCAATCAGCGAAAGGTCACCACAATATGGGATTTTCCTAAACTTTGTCTGCAGGTTTATCCAGAATATTTTTTTTTTTGTGCTGACATTATTTACGTATGAATATAATACATTTCAAGCTTGGTAAGCAACATGCAACATGCAGAATGGAACAAGCATGAAGCAACCCTGTACTGATCGGAACGAATTTATTGATTGGTTTAAAAAATACATAGGATTCAAATAACAATAGATTGGTCATCCAAACAATAAAGCACAACCTAACCTAACAAAGGAGGTACTCGTACTAAGGAAACAAACAAAAAGCAGCTTTCGATTGGTACTAGATCACTGCAATCATACAACAAGCAACATACAATAAAACCTTCACCAACCTTTATTGAAATAGCTGTAGACCACCCGCCAACTGAGGTTACTTAAAATAAATAAATAAAAATAATTTTGAAGAAAATCTGTTTTGTTAATAAAAACGTTTTGTGTTTCAGACTGTCCATTTCTCTCGTTGATATGAACTCTAACTACGAAAATAGAAAAATCTGCACAGAAACGCCCGAGTAAGTCATCTGTTTTTTATTCATTCATTCTGTTCACGTGTATTTTGTGATGTTTCATTCGGCAACCAACCTTAGATAGACACGGATAGCAACAAATATTGATAACTAGTAACGTAAAGGCGAAGACACACGATGCCATTTTTCATGCGACGTTGCATACGACATCGCAAAAATTAAAGATCTCCACGTGTGAACTCAACGTCGCACGGGTGGTCACATGCGATCTAGTTTTTGTGACTTCGCATGAAAATTCGTATCGTAAAAAGGTGTGTCTGCACCTTGAAGTTTACAAGGTGTATCTACACCTTGAACAACATGGAAAGAACCTACCCCCTAGTATCTAGCGAAGTATATAGTCCCCACCCTGCTCTCGATGGTCATGTTGAAAGCTTCCCCTTCATTTACAAGAACATTGTTTGTAGTTTTTCTGACCACATTATACAAATGACCTCAACAGGAACCGGGTTGGCTGTGCCTTTGCTGGTGTCAAGTACACTGACAGTTCTCTGTCTTGGGAGATGCCTGGTGTTGGTCAAGAAGCACTTTTCATGTTTATACAAGGAATTGTGCTGTTCATCATAACACTTCTCATCCAGGTAACAATTCACTTCTTTCGGTGATGTTATAGAACGAAACGGATAGTCAATCACCAGACACCACGGTTAACTAACCGGGGAAAAAAAACCAGAAACTCCGGTTGGAAAACAAATGGTATGTGTCATTCCGACCGGAAAGTTCCGGAAAACTCGGTCTTCCGATTGAGGTAATCTACTTTTCCCGCTCTTTTCGGTTCTTCCTGTAGACGCGTGTACCTTTAGTCGGGCGTTTGTCTGATTAGAATTGAAGTTAGAAAATCACTTCCATTCAAACCGGATGGGTTGGTTTGAATGATAAGCACCCCAGTACTATTCTCTTTGCTGTAGCCAATCCAATTTTTTGACATTGTTGTTTGAGTTTCCCATCATTCAACTCCTAATTTCCAATTGCATCTGGCGTCGAGCTCTTTAGTCATGATCCTCTGGTTCGGGAGACTGAGCAATCGCTCCCTAAATGTTCATCCGTATCTGACGAGCCATTTCCCTCGTGTAAAGTTCAAACAAACTTGGTAATACGAGCAACAAAATCATGCAACTTGTCGCACAGCATTGCTGCTTTGCAAGTTGCAGGGCAAATGTTGCTCGTATTACCACCCTGTGCAACAATTTTCTTTGTTGCAGAGAGTAGAAAGAGCTTCTACTTCTGTAACAAAGTCGCGCAACAAAATTTGTTGTTCTACTGTGTGGTACAACGAGCAAATTCGAGCAACATTCGCTCTGCAAATTTCAACGCAACAATGTTGCGTGACAAGTTGCACGATTTTGTTCGCTCGTATTCTTCTTCCTCTTAGTTCCTTGTGAAGCATAAGGCGATATTTCGCTCATATTACCGCGCCTTAAATCAACCTACAATTTTTTTGACATCTCACTTTTTTTACCCTGTTTTCCATGCTTTATTTCCTTTATTTCCATTTTTATTTTATCCTATTGACTAATACATCTTTCTCATCCAACAGTCCAACTTTTTTATGAATTTTAAAAACAAGGAATCAGGAAATGCGGCCAGTGCACAGAGACAGCCAACAGAGGTAAACATAGACCTAAAAAATATCTTCAGTGTTCTTTTGCCTACAATTACTATCAAAACAAAACTATCAAATAAAAGCTCTTTTTTTCACGAAGGTGCTCGTTGCTTGCAAGTTGCAGGAGGGGTGGTTCCCGCACTAGGCAATGTCTCGAAATTGTTGCCGTAATCGTTGCGAAAAGTACAACTCAAGCCTACTTTTCGTAATCATTGCGGCAACGCAGCAGCAAAATACTACGAGACAGGTTTTTGGCATGTTGGACTAGGCAATTTCTTTCTCGCTACTAACAGTTAGCCGTTCCAAAGTTGAGGCTAAAACTGGGTCGAGTTGGTATTACACTGCATTGTGGGACTGTTTTAGGTGACATATTTTCAAGATGGCGTCTATTTTGTCCCCTAAAACAGTCCCACGATGCACTGTCGACCCAATGTTTTCCTCAACCTTGAAAAGGTTTATAGATTTTTATAGCAATCAGAAATGTATGACAGTAAAGGTACTGAAAGCAGTACTACATTGGTTCATTTCAGGACGAGGATGTTTATGCTGAAAGAATGCGAGTTAGTCAGTTGAATAAAGAACAGATTGATAAAGAAGCCGTGGTGTTAAAGGATATTACCAAGGTATATTGAATATATAATTATGGTTACATCCCTTAATTCTCTTGTCCTAGGAACCCTCTGTAATTTGAACCACACAGGGGCAAGTTCAGGGGGCGGATCCAAGGTTTTGTTCAGGGAGGGGTGCCGCGTTGTAGGGGCATTTGTCGGATACCTTGCAAGTTCCAAAGTAGGGGCACGAAGTCGGCCCAGGGAAGGATGTAACTCTCACAATAAAAGAAAGAAAACACTTTTGTATTGGTTATCTTCAAAAAAGGGGTACAAAGTCGATCCAGGGGGTGCACACCCCCTGTACCCCTCCCCTGGATCCGCCCCTGAGTTTTCTAGGAGCTTATCCCTTTTGCGACGATAATATTCATCCTCCCACCACCTACTACCACACCACATATTAAAACGTATGTTATCCTCTATCAACCCAATAGATCCCTTTTTATTCGTTGAAATATCCATTTATATATTTTACCAGGTTTACAGAGGCTCAAACAAGACCGCTGTTGATCATCTTAACCTTGGAATACCCAGAGGAGAGTGTTTTGGTCTTCTTGGGGTCAACGGTAAGTCCATGATCATCCACTCATCTTATTGCATGGGGTTTGCCACCATAAAAAACTCTAATTTTGGAAGTTCAAAGGAAAACTAATAAGGATCTTGTATCAAATGGGACGTATTGGGGCTCAATCAAAAAACTCGCCTTCAGCTAATGGTTTATACTGTATTTAGGTGCTGGTAAAACAACCACATTCAGTATGCTCACTGGTGATCAAAGTATCTCTGATGGAACAGCCTTTCTTGATGGTTATGACATTCAGACCCATCTTAAACAAGTAAGTGGAATCTGTAGAGATTCTTTTTCTGGGTGAGTGTATGTGTGTGGTGTTATACTGAAGTGGCGGATTTAGGGTGTGGTCACAGGATGCCCGTGATCCCCTCCCCCCTATCTAGATTGGAATTAGTTGGTTAGCATAGCAAAAGGGGCATCTTCTTGATTTTGTGACCCCCGCCCCCCTACTCAAAATCCTAGAACCGCCCCAGTACTGAAGTGCATTAAGTATTACAATGGTTTCCTTAATCGTTACTTATTCATTAAGTAATGTGTTATCTTTATTTGAAGGTCCAGCAACGTATAGGATATTGTCCACAGGTATGTGTTATGTTTTTGTTGCTTGATGTTGTTGTAGCTGTTCTTAGCATTAGGGTATCATTAGCACCTAGAAAAGCATTGCACCATCAATTCAACAGCAGCGAACATATCGAAACAGGATAAAGTTTTGATAATGAGATTTCATTTCCCAAAGGATAAAATGCAATAGTAGATATCAGAGTTACACTCTATTGCTTTCAAGCAAATATTTTTTGACGCGGCATTTTGGTCAGTTTCTTTCCATTTTATGTATTGCTGACCCAATTGCCTCGACTTGAAACAATTGTTTGAAGGCAATGGAATGTAATAATAATCGTATGCTCTGCTTTTTTTCTCTCCTGGGAACATTAGTTTGATGCGTTGATCGAGAGGATGACTGGACGAGAGATGCTGGTGATGTACGCGCAGCTACGAGGCGTCGCTCCTGACAAGATCAATGATGTTGTATCATCTACGATTGAGCATTTAAGTCTGGGAAAATGGGCCGACAAGATGTGCGGAAATTACAGGTATTAACATGTAATAACTCTGGTGTACAAAGGGGTTTTAGGAAGTGCTCATCCGAGGGAAATGATTTTACGTTAAGTTTTGCTCTTTCGTGTACTTTTTGCCTTCTCTCCGCTTGTTTTTTCTTCCCGCTATTCATTTTCTCTCACTCATTAATCTCTTCACTTAATTGTTAGCTATCAACTTGATAGTCAATTGCAATGATTGTCAATCAAGTAACTAACTCCTAATATTTATTCTGTGGTTTTGTAGTGGTGGCAATAAACGCAAACTCAGCACCGCCATAGCACTAGTTGGCAATCCCCCAATTGTATTCCTGGTAAGTTTATAGATGTTATTAGTATCTGACCGACCTGATCCAAGGTTATTTATTTGATATGAGAGTGAGCATTAAACAAAACCTCGTATATACTCTGCGTGATATTTGTGCAAATATTATAGTAAGTTCATGGTGTACTATCTGGCCATAGTGCAGATTGATTTTGTATGACTGAGAAAACATAAAGTCCATGTCGTGACCTTGAGTGCTGTGACGTACGCTGTGGTTGTTTCAACGGATTTCGTCAAGAGGGACCTATTGCTATTGTCACTAATAAAGACCTTTTAAAAGCATCGTCAAGGGTCGAGGACGGGAACGCCGCAACAATGATGCAAGCACTTTTTTAAGACGGTTTTTCGTGTGCGCGCCGTCGTCCTTAGCGTTGCTATCCTCGCTAGAAAGTCAGTCGGTGCTTTTTACCGTCCTAGATACGACGACAACGCTAAGGGCGACGGCACGGGCACGAAAAACGGTTTTGAAACGTTTCGGCGTCTCCTTACCGTGACGGTGGTGCCGAGTAAAAGCAGTGAGATTGTGGGTTGTGGTTGGTTCCACGGATGTCGTCAATTTCATGCTCATGCGAGAGCGACTCTAATACATTTCGTAGTTGTTTTTTTTTTTTACATTATTTACCAATGTACAAACTTCTCTTTTTAGGATGAGCCTACCAGTGGTATGGATCCTGTGGCTCGTCGGTTCCTCTGGGATTCTTTGACCAATGTTATGAAGGGCGGCCGTTCAATTGTCCTCACTTCACACAGGTACGTTGTATTTATCACAAAAGTCAGTACCTCAATAAAAGTCTTCATGCAGTACCTTAATATTAATTTTCTTTTGTTAGCATGGAGGAATGTGAAGCTCTCTGTACTCGTCTGGCCATCATGGTCAATGGTCAGTTCAAGTGTATTGGAAGCCCTCAACATCTCAAGAGCAGGTAAGAGAAAACATTTTCAAGTTTTCCCCCTGGATTCTTTGGTTTTTCTCTCTCCGCGAAATGTATTCTGTGAGAGGAGAGCGATCTTGGGTTCTCCTAGCCTTAAGATGGGGACACACGAAGCGATTTTGTTATGCGACATTGCGTGTGACGTCGCAAAAACTAGAGATCGCACTTTGTGATCACTCGTGCGACGTTGTGTTCACACGGTGAGGTCCGTCGCGCGCGACGTCGCATGAAAATTCACAACGTGTCTGCGCCTTTAGATGTTTTGCTACATTTCTGTGATAGCAATCATGGTGCATTGTGGTCTAGCTTGGGAACAAACATCTTTTGTTCATCAGAGTTGCCTTATATGGTGTTATTTGTAGCCAAACTAGACCAGGATGCGTCATGTTTATCGAAATCAGAAAAGGCCTATGTCTATACGTCGTCAACATCTGTTGTTCATCTTAGGTTTAGCGATAATTAGAGCAGATTTCGCATGGGTGTGAAATGTTCAGTGCCGTGTGCGTGCCTTGCCGCCACCGTAAAGCTTTCTATAATTTTGATTGGCTGATTTTTTTCTCGCGCAATGTGATTGGTCTGGCGTACTTAGTCAGTGCCGTGACCTTGCCGTTGCCGTGTGTCTATTCTAGCAAGCAAATGTAACTGAGCAAGTTCGGGGCTTTTGTTTTGAGTCTGTTTATTCACGTTTTATTTTATCTGTTATGCTCTATCTTAGATTCGGCTGTGGTTACACCCTCATGATCAAAGTCAAAGCGGATATAAACACTAATGGCCGCGTAGCGACAGCATCTGAAGTTATTCCACAAGTACCTTCCACTCCTTCTGCGGCTTATACCAATCCTGTAGCAGCACAGGGTCTTCCTAGTGTTCATGGACCTGGACATCCTCCATACAATGCAGGTATAATACAACCCTTAATTTCTAAGTGTGAATGAAATGATAAAAGACATGGCCGCCATGCGACAGAACGGAAGAAGCTAAGGGATCGGTCATTATTTATCCCTTGGGGTACTTAGGTTTTTTGTTGCGACATAATAAAAGTTAGCTGATCCCCCCTCATTTGAGGCACTATCTTTTATTAACCTTTATTAGGATTCCCTCTTGCTAGTGGTTGCTATACACTTTCTCATTTTCGTTCTCCTATTTGGCTGTTTCTGGAGCTTTGACTTGACTTGCCGATGATATCTTTCTTTGTCGGCCCAAGTTAGCAGTTTCGGCAAAATTCTCGCATCTTCTGTCAACCCTTCCCCCCCCCCCCCCCCCTAGGAATTTGAATTTACAGACACAAATATTCACATATCGTTCTTTTTGTATTATTCTATTTCAAGTCGCCAATCAAAATCTTTCTACCAAAGGTGATGTTGCATTTCAACCTCCTCCAGCTCCAGCTCCAGTAGCACCTCCCAGTTATGACACAATCATGTTACAACCTCCTGTTGTATACTACGACAGTGGTCTGATGGAGGCCGTTCAGAAAGCACAAGCCTTTATTGATCAGACGTTCCCAGGAGCTACCTTAACGGAATCTCACAATGTAAGTCATTGCGCACCCCTACTAATTAAATTTATTCGGACACTTCGCTTGATAAATATACTTGTTTTAGTACCATCACCAACTTCGGGATTCACCATTTTCCTTACATCGGTTTACTGATCACACTGACACACAAAGCATTCAAGCGAGGCTTCAAGGTATTTTAAAAGGAGCCTCGACTGAAACACTATTTGTGTTTGTTTGACCAGGGAATCGATGTATGGAAAGTGGCAGTCCCACAGCTAGACCCACTTTTATCGATGCGCGCGCGGCGAAGACCGAAACTAGTAATCGAAAGAGACTGGTAACATGCGCGCGCTGATTCCCTTTTATTTTTGCGATATATATTAATAAGTGAATGAGAAAAGTGGGTCCAGTTCTAAAGTAGGATGAAAGTTATGAATCCTGATGGTTTCCAGAACGACATCTAATCGCCAACATGCCTGTTCATAAATAGCATGAAGTATAATTGGAACTATCATTCCTCCATTAATGAAGTGTCAGGGTGAATACCTTCGACTATGGTGTCGAGACTTCCACTAACATTCACTAGACTTTCCAAAAGTCCTCTGTCCCTTTCTCTCTTTTTTTCTTTTTCTTTTCTTTTCTTTTTTTTTTTTGCTGGCGGGACTGAGGACTTTTCATCTCTGCTTCGCGCCAAATTTACCGACGGGTTTTTCCGTCGGTGAATAAATTATATCAAACAGACAATCAACCGAGATTGACTACATTTTTGGCGCAAAACGGAAATCGAATCCTTACAAGGGAAACAAGTCGTCCACTCGCGACTTCGTCGTTCGTAATACGCTCGAGCTTCGCGCTCGCCAAGCTTTCTTTACATCTATGAGTAGGGAGAGGAAAAGAAAGTGGACGACTTGAAGCAAGTCTAATCATTCACTAATATCCCTTTATTACGATACTCATAACCATATCAGTTTTGTAGTGTAGTAGTTTGTTTATTAATTTTTCAATTGCTATTTGACTTGAAGGGCATGCTGACGTACCAAATCATTAACGAAAATCTGACATGGTCACAAATATTTGGTCAACTTGAAAGACATCGAGAAATGCTCAACATTATTGACTACGGTGTCAGCCAAACCAGTCTTGAACAGGCAAGTCAGACCCTATCCTATTACCTATTACCTATTATCGCGTAAAGAACATGTACGAAGGGGTGTACGATAAAAAAGTTCACAAAGCCTCAAACAGTTGTTTCTCTAAATGGTGTGCGTAGACGTAGCTAGCCTGCGCGGCAGCGCTTTATGTAGGGAGATTGACGCACTACGGAGGCCAAGGCTTAGCGCTTATACGGTAGATAATATTATCAACAATGAAGTTGATGAGTATAGGGGAAAGGGGCGAACACGCGCGGTTTGGCGCGGAAGATGCCGCTTAAACCTTGTCGAGTATAGCTCTTACAATATTTTTAATTTTTTCATATGTTCTTTTTTAGGTGTTTATAAATTTCGCCAAATACCAACATTCAGAAGAAAGAACCAAAGTGAAAAAATGCCGTTGTTTTCCTTGTTAAATAGAACTTCTTCAGCCCATATTATTGGTTAGCCAATTTTTTAGGTATAACTTGTACTTCACATATGCAATCAAAGGCACTTCTATCACTTTATCCCCAAAGCACATTTTTTTGAATGAAGCGAATTTTGAATATGTAAGAATAAGAAAAACTTTGTAATACACTCGATCCGATTCCTAAAAATTCGTCTTCTGTGCGGAGAAAATATCATATCCGAGATAAGATAAGAGATGTAAAAATGTGACTTGTATATTATCGCACCAGTTTGCAATTTGCAAAAGTATTTAAGATCATTCCGTTAGTATTTATGTAACGTTTTTATAAGATACTAGAGATGTATTGACGGTGGCATAACATTTTTTTCCATTTCCTATTCCTTGGAAAAGGATTTTTAAAGTATGCCTATAGTAAAGAATTGTCCCATGCTGGACATGTAGGACTCGCGGCTCGCTAAATATACACTTCGCCTTCGGCGAATAATTGTTAAATATATGCTGCCATAAAATACCTTCAATATAGTAACTGTATTTGTACTGGCTTCAAGAAGGTATTTCGCTTTAGTGCTTCTTGGTCATAGGTTTTGTTATCGGGATTGGTTTCTGGTCTCACGCTTCTTGAGGAAAGGGAGCACGAGAGCGGACCTCTAGTACAAAAGATAGGAATCCCAATATGTGATCAAGAATAGTTAGGTGGAAGGAAGGTCAATGGAAGGAAGGCCTCGACAAAAAGTGTCATTTTTGCACACTCGTTGCACCATCGAGATTTTAGAGATAGCAAGCCTAGTAACGAAAATATAAATTAAAGAATGCTACCCAATTTTGGCCACTGGTATACCAAAATTGTTAGAGGTCGTGTCGCACGATGAAGCAAATTAGAGTGGTTGACCATTTAGTTGGTCATTTCTTGATTTCTTTCAACCTTGCCACTGTCGTACCTTGTGTCCGTGCCTTGGTTTTACTCCCCCCCCCCCCCCTTCAAGTACTTATACGCACTATAACTAATAGTATTTGTGTCACACCGGGGGAGTGAAATCACTGTTATTGCTGGACAGGCGATCAGTCTTAGTTCAGTAATGTACTTTTACTTTTGTGAAGCTACGACACCTATTACCAAAAAGCACTGGAGCAGAGAGCCTTTGAAATTCAGGGTTAATTTGTGAAATAAAGTCACTTTTAGTGTGTGTTTTTTCCTAGTTCCTTCATTGCGCTAAGGCACTCGTTAACACGAGGCCTTAGACTCTTGCGTTAAAGTGCCTATCAACTCCGACCTGTTTAGTTTGAAAATCACTTCTACATGTAGGGTGTAATACGATGGCACAGTTTTACACGATATGGACTTCTCATTTCTGAGATATAGTGGTTTAAAATTTAAAAATGTAAACGAGATGAGGTCAACAAAGGTATTTTCCCTCTTTTCTTGTGTGTGTTTTACTACCAGTGACTCTCAAGTAAACTCAAAACTCTACTACGACATATATTTTGGTAATAAAAAATAATTTATTAGTTGAAAACTGGCATTAACTTACTGAGTAGTAATTTCGTATTTTAAATGATTCCTGGATTGACGTCATCTCATTTTCATTTTTAAATTTTAAACCTTTCTATATCTGAAATGAGAAGTCCATATCTTGTAAAGCTGAGCCATCGTTTTATACCCTACATGTAGAAGTGATTTTCAAACTAAACCGTCAGGGTTGATAGGCACTTTAACTTTCCTGAACTTTTTATTCTCTTTGCTGCAAAATTTTTGCTTCCAAAAAAATAAAAGGTATCTAAAGGGAGAGAAGAAAGGTCGACTTGTGGCACGTAGCGTTTGAGAACATCACTCGAGTGTTAGCAACGGTGCATGTGCGCAAGTCGTGTCCACACGATATAACGTGTTGCGCGCAATTGCAAGAGTAGATCTATATTCAACATCTGCGCTGTTGTGCGCAGAAATCACGCGACTGTTACTGGATGGAAAAAAAATCGGACTTTGCGGGATCCAAGACCTTTTCCAAACCATTTTTTCCCTTTTATAAGATACTTTCGATTTCGAGATACGAATCAATTAAAAGTTTGTTTGCCATCCAGCAGAGCCTTCCCCAAGGGACCTTGGGCTGAATTGATTCGTTATAAAAGTAATATATCAGCACGTGACTGTTTGTTGCAAATGGCCTATTGCAGACTTGCACACATTGCTCCGTTTGGCCAGACCTTTAAAAACGTGAAACTGGTGTATAACAACATTCAATCAAACAGTAGTTCAAGCTTTTAAAATCCCTCAGAGCATCATTTAATTTACAAAATTACTCTAACATTATCCAATCTTGTTATAAATCAGTCATCGTGTGTTGGTTTGTGCTCGAGTGACCACCCTGTCAAACATGCAGATAGCTTCATGATTGTCCTCACGCCGTGCGGTGCTAAGCTAACCACCAATTCATGCTAAGTTGAGGCCATGGGAAACAAGGAGTTGAGGAGATCAGGACAAACAGATTCCCTCCCCTTCCCAGCCAAAAAAATCCTAATTGTTCTTCTTTCTTGCGTACCCTCAATTCATGGTTCCGACTGCCCTTTGTTACCGTTGCTATGCCCCACAAGCTCAATATATTAGCTGGAATATGTCAGAATTTAAAACTCTGATTGCGAAAAATTTATTATAAACTGTTTTAATTGTTTAGGGTCCTGTGAAAATAAATGAAAATTGCCTCAATCCTTGTAGCACTATTTAAAGATGTGTAGTTGTTTGTGGGACAAGCTTTAATTCTACTGAGAAAACAGCTGCAGAAGTGATTGGTTCGCTATTCTCTGAGTCGGAAACATGAATTGGGAAGACTAGTAACACACCACTGTGCCAAACATTTGATGGAATTTTTTCAATGTATTCTGATACAAACACACGACCTTCCCTCCCCACACACGAACAATTCTTCGTTGCAAGTTATCCTTTCTCTTCTCCTTGTCCTATAGCCTGTATTGCCAGCTTTATACTAGTGGATGTAGGTCCCCTTTCTCTGCCCTCCCCTCCCTCCACAGGTACATCTTGTTGGCAATTCAGGCTACAGTACTTTCCCAAGGATCTTTCCATTATGGTCTCTACTAAGACTAACTATTGAATGGACAAGTTTGCTATCCATAGGTGAAATTATGACCACTGTGGCCTCCACGAGAAAATCCACCACTGCCACCGTGACTGTGACCCGGGAATCCACTCGGTCCTCCACCTGATAAAAGTATAAAGATAATTTTACTTTCTAGAGCGTTTTTCGTTTGGGTGAAAAACGATACGGCAAATCCGTAGTCGTACTGTAGTCGTACCGCATCTTACCGAAACTCAGGGTTCGTACGGGTTTTGGAAAGTCTTGGAAATTGATAATGGATATTTCCAGGACCTTGAAAGTTTTGGAAAATTGATTTATGGTCCACTAGGATATGGAAAAGTTATGGATTTTTTTTTGTGTGTTTTGTCTGCAGTATTGTTTTGCATTGGTAAATGTATGTTGAATGTTTCAGATCCATGAATTTGGTTTTATTTTTGCGTTATGTGTGGTTTTGGAAATTTGAGTCAAAGGGCTTTGAAAAAATTTGGAAAAGATTTGGAAATTCTCACATGGAATCCTGTACGAACCCTGGAAACTGTCGTATCGTGTACGTGCTGTAAGAATACGGAGGTTCTCACCGCAGCCATGTTTGATTGCAAGAAATATGCCATATTTTTGCTTGACAAGAGAATTGTTTTCCCCTGTAACATGGCTGCCGTGAAAAACCTCAGTAGTTCCCTACATATTTTAAGGATTGCAGATAATTGTTTTACCTTGGCCACCAAAGTTGAACATGAATCCTCCTGGGGCTCCAAAGAAAGCTTGAAATATTGAATTGGGATCAAAATCTGGAGATAGAAATTGGAAAAGTTATTGTATTAATGCATAGTTATAGGGGGCAGGAATACTGGTGAAGCGTACGAGTTTGGCATAATGTTGGGCGTAATGTTTTCCTATTACAGACCATGTGTCATTCCCTAGAGTATCATTTCTTTGTTGAACAGTCGTGCATGGGAAGACACATCAACTATGATATTAATACAACTCAAACAAAGAATCTTATTCTCAAGGGAATGACACATGGTCTGACCCTCTCCTTGGATCAGCCTCTTGTCACACAAAAGGGCCCTTGCAGCACGTTGAAGTGCAGCTCAATTTGGAGGACAAACAATAGGTTTCCCATTCTCAGAAGATTGAAATTCTTTAGTTTTGTCCACCAAATTGACCCTTCTCAAAAATATCTTGGATGCGAGGGTAACATGAAACAAAAAAAGAAGTCACACTTTTCTCGATGGAATTTCTGGCATTTCTTTTGTGTTCTATGTTAGCCTCACATTTAAGATAATTATTTTTGTGAAGGGTTCATTGAGCTGCATTACGAAGTGCTGCAAGGGATTAACACTAACATCCTGTATTTCCAGTTGAATCAGATAAGTCCATTTTATTGGGATATTTACCTTCATGCATACCAAAAGCATCGTCTAGATCCTGACCACTGTCATACTGTGAGCGCTTCTTGGGGTCTGACAAGATGCTGTATGCCTCATTAACCTAAAATCAAATTAATGCTCTGGTTTAGAAAATGCATCCAAAGGTTGTCGATAAATCTGAGACTGCAGGCACATATTCTTTTGTTTGTGAAGTCATACAAGCGAGGAAAATACAAGGAAAAATTTTCTGCCATTATTCATAAAGAGAGGAAACTGTTTCATGGAAAAATCTATAAATTTTTCGATCAAATGTACATTGTACATTTTTTGACATCATTTTGAGAATATAGATTGAAAAAATGCTTCTTAGCCCCTGGACCCCTCCCTTCACTCTGTCTAGAGCACAATTCATACTGCATGAACATTTTTTGTTTCCTCATAGAACATCATATATGATACATTATATATTGTACTGAATTATTCTTTCAATACAAACCTCTTTAAATAAATGTTCTTCTTTCTTTTTATCTTCATCTGTTGCTCCTGCATGCCGATCTGTTATTGACAATAAATTAGGATATATTCACGAAAAAGAAAAATCTACAGCATCCTCTTATCATGTCTTGCATATGTCCTGCATGGAACTGGGGTTTGGTTCCACTTGTGTGCAGGCTAAACTTGAGGGAGGATGGATGGGCTTCCATCAAGAGACCATAAGTGGCTTTCTGCTTCCATTTATAAGACAGTTGGGGAATAGAGAGAGTTGGAGGAGTGTCCTCTTGAACAAGTGTTAATTAATTGTTAGCTGAGCTGTGAGTTGAATAACAAGTTACCTACCAGGGTGGTGCTTTAGTGCCTCTTTTTTGTACGCTTTTTTAATTTCATCTTCGCTTGCTGTTTTGCTGATGCCCAATATTTTGTAATAATCTTTTCTTTTACTTTTCTTCAGTTCAAGTTTTGCTTTCTCAAGAAGTCGGCGATATTCTAAAAGATAGCAAGAAAATCATTGGAGATAAATATTGCATCTGCTAACAATACAATTAAGAGGGGGGGGGGGGGAGGTTGGGAAACAAAGTCATGGAGATTGTTATGCAACTACACATACCCTTCTCCGCCGGCAACTCTAACCTACTCTCTAGCAAACATGGTTTAACTTTATAGCAGGCTTCCTGTGCCAATAGAATGTAATGGTTTTTGCTTCTTCATTCCCAGACTTCTAAAGAGAGATTTAAGAGAGAGCTAGAGGTGCCTGCGGAGGGGGCTATTATGCAACAGAATTTCCGACAAATATGAAATATCATTTTGCGGAACAGGGAGCCCAAGTGCTGTATTTTTGTTTGATTTTCCCATTGCCTTGTTTTGCCTTTTTGGTCTAGGTATTTTTTCCAGATTTTAAGTTCAACTAACTAACACTTTTTGGGCTCCCTGTACTGTAAAAAAGTCCTTCCAGCACCTACCTCTTGAATGACGGTCTTTTCTGCATAATAACTCATAATCTCTCACAGCTTCTTCATATTTTTCACAATCCATGTAACTAAAATTTAATCAGCAAACAAGTAGATGGTTATGATGATACATCGTATCTGTAATTTGTATAATACATTGATAATATATTGATGTAAACAAAGATATCGTGTCAGATGTCTTACCAATTAGCTCTCTTCAAGTATGCTTTGGTATAAGAGTTGTCCATTTCTATAGCCTTTGTACAGTCCTCAATAGCCTGGTCTGTTTTGTTTATCTAAGGAAGAAAAGATCCTAACTAAATTTTTTGAAACAGTAAGTTAAATTAGGGGGCTTCTCCAAACTCAATTATCTGTAACTGAAGTGAAAAGATATAAGCTTCCTAATTAGAACTTAGCAAGGGTTCTTCAATATTATGGCTCTTCTTTTTACTTCACAAAACCTCACAATATAATAATAATAATAATATATATTTATCTAATAATATCTAATATCTAAATATATATGAAAGGGTAATCGTAAAAAATATCTACTAAATGCTTATTGGTATTAGTGTCTCAGTAAGAAATATAGAAAAAGAAATTATACTAAAGGATGGTCGTAAAAATGTAAAAATTCTACGGAAAAATAGGACTAAAGAAAATAATAATAATAATAATAATAATAATAATAATGTCTTTATTTGGTCTCTAAATAATAAAGTTTACATTTTTTTCCAATAAGCTTTGGATTCCCTTGGCTAAATCCTGGATGTGACCCTGGGATATTCTCTGCATGGGGAGTGTCGTAAAGAAACAGGTGTAAACAAACATACTTGGATCTAAGACACTCACCTTTGATCCAGCCACAGCCCTATTGTAGTATATCTTTGCATTGGTATATTTATTAAGGGGGTCTATTTCAAGGGCTCCTGTGTACAGATCATAAGCTTTTTGGTATTGACCACTACCAAATGCCTCATTACCCTCCTGCTTCTTGGCTTGTAATGACTTTGCTTTCTACAAGAACAAGCAAGGGTTGGCTTAAGTAAAATAAGTGAACTAGCTAGTACCGAATGGATACACTCAAAATGTATATATTTTTAAATTAAAACTATCTCTCCCCATAATATATTTGTTAGCTTTATGCTTGTTTGTGTATAATTACCCTGAGAGCAATCCTTGCTTTTTTATGGTCAGGGTCTCTCTTCATGACTTGTATAAAGTGCTGGTAGGCCTTTTCAACATTATCCTATAAGGTTTAAATGTGTTAAAACACATACATGTACACTGTCATGAAATGATTACAATTATTAATAGAACGATATACCATATTTTTGTTGGTAACTGTCAACAATCTGCACTGGAAATTTGTTTACATGGCCAGTTTTACATAATGCATACCAAACATTACCAGCCACTGGCTAACCAACTACAAATTTGTAACTATTTTTGTAGGCAACTGTGAACAATCTTCACTTGAAATTCATTTAGAATACATGGTATGCTATCCCTAATTCAAAACAAACATTACCAACCACTGGCTAACCAATTTCAAATTTTTAACAGTATTTTTGTAGGCAACTGTGTATGATCCGCACTGGAAATTCATTTAGAATAAGGGTAAGCTATCCCTAATTCAAAACAAACATTACCAACCACTGGCTAATGAACCACAAATATTTTTAACTAATGTCAGCCAAACCATTCCCAACTCCTACCAAACTTTACTATCTGGTAAATACTTGCCTACCATGCAACAAGTACACATCTTTGATTGAGATAAAGGTTAAGGTAAAGTACAGGCTGGACAGGTCTATATTTAACCTTCCTTCAGTTGAAATTCAACTGCTATCAATGGAAGCCGATGGTGCACACTTGCACACTTTACCCCCTCTCCCCATCAGTGCTCTGTTTAAAGAGTATTTAAAGCTGAAGCTACAGTACATGGATTGGAGAGAAGTTGAAACAAATGTGGAGATCCTGAGGATTGAACCATGGACTTCTAGATCTGAAGGCCGTGCACTAAACCAACTGAGCTACTCCTGCTACATATATAGTACAAGTGCGCAAAGTCAAGGCTCCATAAAAATCACTTTATGCTCTCACCTGATAGTATAGACATAACCCTCTGACATAAATAGCATCAGTATTGGTTGCATCTGATCTCAGAATATCTCTGAAAACAGAAATATATTTAGATATATTAAATATATTTAGCAAAACTTTTGTCCAGCAACCTCTTGAAGGGTAAGGCCCTATGTGCCACAAGGCGCGAGGAGGATAGGTAACATGTAACCTCTTGAAGGGTAAGGCCCTATGTGCCACGAGGCATGGAGGGGGATAGGTAAAATGTAACCTCTTGAAGGGTAAGGTCCTATGTGTCATGAGGTGTGAGGAGGATAGATAACATGTAACCTCTTGAAGGGTAAGGCCCTATGTGCCACGAGGCATGGAGGGGGATAGGTAACATGTAACCTCTTGAAGGGTAAGGCCCTATGTGCCACAAGGCGCGAGGAGGATAGATAACATGTAACCTCTTGAAGGATAAGGCCCTATATGCCACGAGGCATGGAGGAGGATAGGTAACATGTAACCTCTTGAAGGGTAAGGCCCTATGTGCCATGAGGCATGGAGGAGGATAGGTAACATGTAACCTCTTGAAGGGTAAGGCCCTACAGTGTATGTGCCACGAGGCGTTGATGATAGGTAACTGGTAACCTCTTGAAGGGTAATGAGCAAATTTTGATATCAATAAATCACAAACATTCTCCCTGATATGAGACTTACGTTGCTTCATGCTCAGCATCACTGTATTTCCCCATCAATGCCAAGGCTTCAGCTTTCATCACTTTATAAAATGTACATGCTTTACACATCTCAATTGCATTTCTCATACAAAACACAACCTACAAGTAGGAGGAAAATCAAGTATTGTTATAAAAGTAAATACTGTTTACAAGTAAAATAGTAAATTTATGATATCGGGTACCTTTCTGAAGTCTTTTTTCTCAAACGCATCATAAGCAGAAGATTCATACTCCATGATTACATTTGCTGTTTTTAGCTGCAATAAAAATGATTAAAATATGAATAACAAGTATAATACCATATAATAATAATATAACAAAAATTATTTTTGTTCACAAATGGATTGTCAGCTCATTGTATGTATTCTACGGACAGAAAATGGCCTAAATATAATGTACTCTTTGAATTTTAAGCATTAAAATATTTTATACAGATATCTACACTCACATCATTTGTAGCATCCTTATTTCTAGGGTCAAGAGCAAGCACTTTCTGCAGCTCCATGACAGCATTTCTGGATAATCCCAAAGCTAGGTAACATTTAGCTACCCTGTAATGACCCTGGAAATGAGAAAAATAACAAGTCTATGGGCTGCTCATGAACACGATGTCAAGGAAGGCATACTGTATAAGGTGTATGTCATACCACGATATTGGACATACTTACTCCTTGTCATATGTTATGTACTACTTACATCAGATATCAATTCCAAACCCATCATAATTATTACCATTATTACTATATCATCATCATTGTTATCATTATCATCATTATTGTTATCATTATCATCAACATTGTCATCATCATCATCAAAATCATATCATCATCAATATCATCACCAACATCATCATCATCATCATTATAGTTATCATCATTAACAACATCATCATCCTCACTCCTAATGAATGATTTTGTATTTTACAACAACAATTAACTCTGATCCTTTGCTACTACGTTCATTCAATATCCATCATGCACTTGTTAGAAAAATCAAAATGATGTCCTTACAGTAATTTTGCATCTAAACGTGAACACCAGTGGAGCCTGAAACTTTTATGTTTGGTGGCTAAAAAGTTAACGTTTGTATATTTCAAAGTAGACCATCAAAGGATACCGGGTCATTTCACAGTATTTGATATGTTACGGAGGGGAAAAATTGTTTTTTCATCTACATGTAGCTTGATAGTTATGAGATCCTTGACTAAAGTTTAATCATGGCATCATTGATACCTACCTGCACTACAACTACATGAAGATCAAACAAATATTCAAACCTCTGCTTAATGGTTATAATAAAAAATGTACAGTGTTACGGAGGGGAACAGAAAACACAGTCTTAATTTATGTTCATGGAATGTTAAAGAACTCTCTGAAATTGATACATTTCAAAGACTTTCTTTAGTCTTATAGCATTTTTTATTTATCCAGGTTTGCAAAAATAGAAGATTCAAGAGTTTATGTACCTTTCTTGTTTCAAAACATGAACTTCTATTAGAGGTGGTAGTGTTACGGAAGGGAAAGTTACGGAGGGGAAGTTTTTGTCCATGACCAAAGTATTAACATAACAATAATTAAACTCCAAACAGAAGTGAGATCTCTTTCAGACATTTGTTTTACAAAATGTAGCATGCACAAATACTTAGTAAAAACTGAGTTATACTACACAGCACTTCATGTATTCATGCTTAGTTACAGAATGACACACGTTCTCAGAAGTAGAAGAGATCAAAGCCATGTTCCTTCTTAAAAGGCTCTTAAATGCCAAAAGACATAAAGTGACATCATTTATCTTTCAAACTTTTTTGATTTCTCACTCTGTTGAATGACAGTCATGGTCATGGTCAAAAACTTCCCCTCCGTAACTTCCCCTCCGTAACACTACCACCTCTAATAGAAGTTCATGTTGTGAAACAAGAAAGGTATATAAACTCTTAGCCCAAGCTCTGTTTCTGTGGTGATTATACTAGAGTTCACTAATAGTTTTGTGGTCTGGATTTTCTTCAAAAATACTGAAATAAAATTAATGATACCTGCTTTTAAAACTGTCTTCATGCAGCTGTTCCTTGTCTTAGTCTGTACTTAATTTCAGCCAATTTGGAGCATTTTTGAGCCTTAGAGCCCTCACTATAATTATTATTTTTCCCCTTGAACTTCATATATAGATCAGTGATGTCACACAAATAAAATATAGGAAATGGAGTTTCCCCTCCGTAACATTTTTTCCTCTCCGTAACACTTTTTTTACATCCTGTATCTTAGAAAATTGAAAATGAAACAGGCTTAAATGTGGCCTATCTTAAACCTTATATGGTACATTGGAAAGAATGAAATTGGCCAGGTATTCCGACTTCACATGTCAAAGAAAAACTATTTTAATTACCTCAAAATGTTACGGAGGGGAAAATAGAATTTTGGTTCAAATCTCACATCTTGATAAAGATCCCTTTCCATTTCTTTTTATTCTGCAACTATAAAGGATGGCTGGTAGTCTATGTCCACCAGTACTGTATGCCATTTTTAAATCTGTGGATTTTCCAAATAGGAAAAAAGCATTTTCCCCTCCGTAACACCCTTTGTGTCTTATTTTCGAATCATCACTATGGTTTTTATTCTGAATGAAATGAGAATGAAGCCAAACACCATAATATGATATCTTTAGTCATTCACCTTCCAGACAAAGTACTTTTTATCTTCTCCTGTTCACTTTCATTTTTTATTTTTTTTGTCCAAAATACTGTGAAATGACCCTACCGTCAAACGTTGACCCTTTAGCCACCAAACATAAAAGTTTCAGGCTCCACTTAGAACATGTCTTAATGTCTGGTGTTCACATTTAGATGCAAATAACTGTATTAACTGGTAAAGCTCTTGTATCTCCCAAAAAAAAAAACACTTTATGAAAATCTTGTGAGATCAATATTCCTCAGCACATGAAAAAATGAATATATGTTACAGAGAGGTTATTTACCATCTTGAAGTTTGTCGGGATGGGGAAAAACTGTGCCCAAAGTCTTGAATATATGGACCATGGATCCGTTTTCAGGGCCGAGGGCACTTTTTTTTCCTATCCGGACTGACTTTAGGTGGTAATTAACATATTTATTTTTTTCCATTTACTTTTCCAATTTGTTTCATCGTTTACACTTACTATACCTTTACAAAGGAATTGTCTAACTTGATTGACATCAAGCCATCCTCCAGTGCTTTATCATACTTCATTAACATCATGTAAGCCGCTGAACGGTTGCCATAAAATGTGGCAATATCAGGAGCCATAGCTACGAGAAAACAAGAAAGAAATTATTAAGATAAAATATACAATTTTCTGCATTATAAGCATTTTTGGCGATATGCTAATCAAATCGTTACGCAATTATCATTTCAATAATCGAAAATACTCGCTCTTGGCTTTATAAAAACGGCATTAAGATAATAAACCTTAGTAATCCTTATGATTTTCAGCTAAAATACATAAGTTAAGCTTTTAAAATGAAAGTTTTACCAAACATTCATGCGTTATTTCTAGGAAATGACAACATTTCTAGAACCGTCTAGAATGTTCTACCTTGTGATACAGGAAAAATTTACGCAGTTTTAATGTTCGTTAAACATGTAGGAATAAAACATTTACATACGAATCGACATTAATGACTCTTATTATCTTTTATCTATTACCTATGGCTTCAGTGTACAGTACGACTGCCTCATCGTAGTTTTTCTTAGCATATTCTTTATTCCCCTCGGCCTTTTTCGCTTCCGCCAAAGCAACTCTGTCAACAAAATACGGATTTTTTAAGCCTTGATAAGAGCATTCGATGGCAATATAAAGTAACACTCACGAGTCTTTGTCCTTTTGTGGTGGTTTTGGGTCTACATCCATGGGTTCTCCTATTTGGGTGGCATTTTTAACAGCACTTTCATTTTGGTCCATGTTTGTGTCCACCATGCCGGTCTCGGTCTCCATGTTGAACTTCACTCTCCAGGCTCACTCAGCAAGAGACTGGTTACCAACATACACAGGGAGCCCAAACCAAGAAACGAAAAACCTTGTTCTCTTTTTTAGCCTTCTTAAGGTTACCAGAGACCTTCGCGGGTAAAATGCTTCTAAAAAAAAATTATTTCACTAATTAAAAGTTTCTACATTAATCTTTCTTTTTGAACAATTTTTCTCTCGAAATGTTTAAAAGTTCGCTAGTTATTTTAAAAAACATGATTTGAAGGGAAAATAAATCTAAACCGAAGGCGTCGTGACCCTCGTTAATCCTATTATACTTGAGTCGGTTACTCTTTCGATTTTCCCGCATGATGAAATTCGTAGTTTATCTTTCACTAATTCACACAGTGAATTTTTTAAATCAATTCGCGCTAACGCCATGTCTATTAATTCACATCTACGGAACGTACCCGATTCGCGTTTAAGGCTCCGGCATCGTTTTAGATTGAAAAATTGCGTTCAAAAACTATATTTTTCGTAATCTGTAGGTATCATATGACCTTTCGAGCGATATATAGTTTCGTAGGGCTTTGTTCAAAGTGTTGCGTAGAGAGAGTTTTAAACGAAGCATACCCCTGAAGGTATCCAGTAACCTTAAAAAAATCGACAAAAAATCAAGATTTTTCACCTTTATTTTATGTCCTATTTTTCTCTCTCTTAATTTATAGCCTTCGAGTTCTTCCTCATAACATTACAAAAAAAGGGATGGCGGTTAAAGAGTAGGAAGGATAATCGAGAAGAAAATGAAAAGATAAGAAAACTAAAATAGAAGAAAGCAGTTACAATATATGCAGAAAAAGAAAAGCAGCAATAATATAGTACACTCGCACTTTAGTATTAGCTATTATTTAGCTGCCATGCGTCCCTCTTCCAAATATTCCTCTTCCCGAACCCGAATCCCGAGAATTGAAACCCGAATTCACGAAGATATCCCGAAGTGATGACGCTAAGGCGATTGGTAACGAGATGACCTTGTCAAAATGGCGGACAAAACGTAAGAAGTTGATTGATGTGCGTTCTTCTGTATTTTCAAGGTCTGCAAATCCTCATTCTTAATCAAAAATGTTTAAAATCAATCTACTAGGTTGCATGAACTTTAGTAGTCAAAATTTAGGATACTTATGGGGTTCTTCTCGTTGCATTTCTACATGTTTTGCTGGAATCAGACATACACGTGCCGGGGAACGACTTAGAACTCTCAATAATACTTGCACAAATCAGCCGAATTTTATATCAAAGACTGCAAGGACACTGTGCATGAAGGCTTATGGAACTAGAATTAAGCAAAGAGACAAGAATGTCGACTGCTTTAATAGTTTAAGCTCTTCAAAATACTTTCCAAAAGGAACTACATCATGTACTTCAACGCACCAAACCAAAACCTTGAGATGTTTTTCTTATACTTCCAAAGATGTACTTTCAGACGAATCAACAAAGGAAAAATATGATTTTGAGGATAAGAATGTTGTGCATAATGAGACCAAAAAGTCAAAAAGAGTGTTCGGTCGTCATGAATACGAGTTTGATGCAAATGGTTATTTATCAGTTGATAATGTGGTGAAGTTTCTTCATCAGGAAGCGGCTTTTGATATATGTGCTATAGAGACTTCAGGAGCTAAAAGAGCATATGTGGATTACTTTATAGTGGTCAGTGGTGTGTCTCATAGACACATAAGGGCAATGTCAAAAAACCTTGAGCAGCTGGTAAGTGTAAATCATGCTAAATCATATCATACCTGGGTTCCAAAGCCCAGCTCTTTGATAAATTAATTTTAGGCCACAAAGAATAGAGAAAACTTATTAGAGCCCTTGGTCATGGTTGATTCAAATTAGTTTTAGTTTGGTGATACCCCATTTCTGGCTCAAAATGACCAGCATGGCAAAGATTTGACCAGTCATTGGCCCGACATTGTCCGTTGACTGGATGTCATTTCAAGCCCTGTGATTCAAATCTCTATTTCAATCAAATTTCTGGTTATGTCAGCTGTCAAATATTTCAAATATGATCAATCAACCAGACAATCCTGCATTAATGATTGGTCAATCCTATTTGAATTGTTTTATACACTGCAGATGCACTAGCAGTGCATGGCTGATACTACCATGTGATGCATCTCACTATAAACTGTAGTTGTGGGTTTGATTCTTGGCCCAACATATTTGAGTAGCCATGAAGGAAATCCCCAATCCTTGCAGATTATTGTTCTTTTTGCCAAGTTAATTTGGGTTCCCTGTGGTTTATTATTACTTTATTAATTTCAATATTACAAGGAGCAATGAAGTGAAAAATGGCTAAGAAACTTTTGTTTTGTTTTTAATTATTTCTCTTATACCTAAAATGTTGTCCTATTAGGGGGGTAGCCATGTACTCCATCTGAATTTCACAACTGCCTTTGTTGCAATTTTGGAACGTTCTTGTTTCACTTGTTGAAATTTTACCCCTAACATGGCCTTACTGTTGTCTCGCAGTTCATTAGTGCAGTCTGTCATCCTCGCTACTGTAGTCCATGGCTCTCATGTCGCTGTTTCAAGGCCATGTCGCTTGTCAGAATTTACCCCTAACAGGGCCTCTAAAATACTAAGCACTCATAAAATACAAGTTGTGTATTTCTAGCATTTCCATTGCACATTTCTTCATATTTGTCATTAAGTTGTTTCTGTTCATATTTTAGTTCAGAGGGCATGATGTCAGAGGTATATCCAAACATGGTCATGTTACTGTGGAAGGTCTTGAGAGTGACAGCAATTGGCTGGCTGTGGATATAGGTATGCTCAAACTTTTGATGAAATATTTATATTTGTGTATGTACTGGTAATATTGATTCAGAATGAAAGGACATCTGGAATCTGGATCTGGATAAAAGGGAATCTGGATCTGAATGAAAAGGAATTTGGATTCCAGTTCTAGGTGAAAGGGAATTTGGATTCTAGATTTGGATGAAAGGGGATTTGAATTCTGGATCTGGATGCAAGAGAATCTGGATCTGGATGAAATAGAATCTGGATTCCAGATCTGGATGAAAGGAAATCTGGATTCCAGATCTGGATGAAGGGGAATCTGGATGAAAGGGAATCTGGATGAAAGGGAATCTGGATTCCAGAATCCACAAACTTTGGTTCTTGGCAACGAGAATGTATTAAATCTGAAATTCAAGAAATGACAAATTTTCAATTCAAGAATATAAAATAAGTATGCGGAATCCTGTATAATTACCATTTAGTCTTTTGCATGCTCTTATGTTGATTTGCTGTTCTGAAGTATATATTTACAAATTCACCAAAGCTGGGGCAAGAGCAAGGGACACAAAATCCCTTCCAAGGCTCTAACAATTTACCTTTCCTACATAAAATCAGACAAGCCAACTAACAAACATGAAATTACTGCAAATCACATTCATAAAATAAATACCAGTATTCATTAATTTAATTGCAAATTAAATAATTGAATAGTTATGAAAGTCACACACAGAAAGAAGCTAAAAACTAACTAAGCTAAATAAGCTAAAAATAAAAGTAAAAAGATGTCCAAGAGTTAACATATAATTAACCCACTATTTCTCCAGCTTGATAGTGTCACTTCACTTCATGTTACAAGAACACACTTTTGACTATTTCCTCTACTCTTTATGAATTTAGAAATTCTAATTTAATCAATAGGAAATATGGTTGTACACTTCTTTTTGCCTGAAGTCCGTCAACTCTATGAACTTGAGAAGCTCTGGACCTTGGGACCAAAATATGATGACCAATACAAAGGAATGCTTGATGAGGAAGAATTCCTACAAGCTGTTTTTCTTGGGGAGCAAACAAAAAACCCAGACCAGGAGGACTAAGTTCAGTAGACCTCTTGACTTTGGAGAGTAAAATTTTTCAGATCTGGATGTTTCTTGGGGACCAAATATAAAGCCATACCAGGAGGACTGAAGTCAATGGACCTCTTGACTTTGGAGAGTAACATTTTCACTTTTCAAAGTATAGCTCTATTGAGTTTGGGTATTATGTTTTCTCATTTCATACCCCTTGTCATTCTCTTTAGAAAACTTTTTCTTCCATCCATCCATGTATCTCTCACCCGTTACTGGGAAACAAAGAAATAATACTCAAGGGACTGATGCATGGTCTAAAATGGGAAAACATTATGCCCAATCTGAATGGATCTATTGGGGCATAAGATTTTTTGTTTGCTTGATTTAATACATCCAAATACAGGTTATTGAGTAGAAATGAATTCTCAAGGGAATGACTTATAACCTGAAATCTGAAATGATATACCCATGCTAAAGAGGGCTTTCACTTTTGTGTGCTATTTTCATTTGTATAAAGTTTTCTATTCCTTTCCTCAATTTTCAAGAGCTCTTGGTTAACATTTCCCTACATTTTCAGTGAAGATAATGAGGCAGATAACATTGATAAAATTAAAATTTATTTAGATTTCTCTCTTTCTACGTATTTTATGCTACTTGTTTCTCATTTAACAACTATTCCTTTCACAAACAACTAAAAAAAATTGGAAAATAATCCAGGTATTTGTCTTTTATAAAATAACTATTCATATTAAATATTATAAAAAGTATGCACAGATGCATGCAAACAAACAAAAAATTCTTAAATTTTCTTTATAATGATGAGACTATTTTCTGCATTTAGTAGATCTTAACGGCATTATCATAATAATGTGTCTCGCATTCTTGTGTTGTAAACTTAATTGCGCACAGTTACTCTGTCCAGCATAGACTACTGGCGTAGACCATTTTTCTCAATGTTTTGTGATTCTGCCAAGTTCCTGAGCTCTCAGCAATGCCGCTTCTACAGCATCCATTAAGGTAGCTCTTAACCCAGCTTTCTCAAGAGAATGGACTGCATAAGCTGTTGAACCTTCGGGTGAAAATACTGCATCTTTAAGCTCGCCAGGGTGTTTTCCTGTCTCTAGAACAAGCTTTGCGCTGCCCAGTAATGTATGTGCAGCGAGTTTGATAGCCACTTTACGAGGAAGACCTGCTTTAACACCACCATCAGCAAGAGCCTCAATAGCCATGAAACACTATAAAGAAAGACGTACAGCATACAAGAATGGATGTTTTGTTAATTTTGGTCTTTTTGGAAAAATGACTAAATTTATACTGAACGCAGCAAATACTGTGCACAGCTAATACACGAGGACTTATGCTGGAGTAAGCATTCTATTCACATACGACACTGAGCTCAAGAATCGTTCCCAGGTCGCATTGCATTGGTATGAGGGGAGCGTTCTTGCTGATAAACCACCCTTGCTTGCCTACCAGAACCTACCAGAACCTACCAGAGACCAGAAAAGACTGGAAAACTGGACACGATTTTTGCTCTTACGATTTTGATATTTTTTTTGACCCTTTTAGACTGAGAGCTTTGAGGGCTGTTCACGATTGTCTGGTTTGTCATGTGCACCAGCATTTCTAGTAGTTTCCCATTTTCTAACTCAGCATAGTCCTGTTCTCACCATCTCCACTGAAGGAACCTTGTTGCATGCTAGTCAGTAGAGTATACTTACATATGCAGGGCCACAACCACTGAGCCCGGTTACAGCAGCAACGTCTTTCTCTTGCACTTGTTCCACGTATCCCACAGCAGACATCAGTTTCTTCACTGTGTCACAATCTGTGTCAGTCACGTGACGTCCTAGTGCGAATGCTGATGCACCCTGTCTGACTAGAGTCGGGATATTAGGCATCACTCGTACGACTCGACTCTTGCCAGGAAGACACTGGAGATGAGAAAAAGAAATTGAAATCAAACAAGCAATGGTGATTATGTTTTGTGGTTTACATAACACCCTTTCTATGTATACACCTATTTCAAAAAACGTTGTTGGTTGGAGATCTGAAATCTGGAATCTGAGAGCATAGGCCTTTTTGAGTTCGATAAACAGAATGCATTGTGGTCTTCCTTCGTACAAACAACATCATATATGGCAATATGAACAAAAGATGTTTGAACCGAAGCTAGACCACAATGCACCATGTTCTCTATCTAAGCAAAGGTCTATGGTAGAACATTGTGGTCCCATACCCTATCTAATGGCTGTCTAATAACTAACACAATGAACAGACCACATACCCTTTCCATGGAGTCAAGGGTAACTCCTGCAGCAAGTGAGACGATAAGATTATCTTGTGTGATGATTGGAGCCACTTCATTAAGAACCACTGAAACCAAATTTGGTTTAACAGCGATCACCACGATATCTCTTTGCTCAACCACCTCTCGGTTATGCTCTGTTACGTATACTCCGAGACTCTGCAACAGAAGTTGATGATGCCATGAGTTATTAAAAAAAGAAGAAGAAAAACGGACTTAATTTATTGTCCATCCATTTAACAAGGTTGGTGTAGAGGAAGCTCACAGTGCTTGCATGAAGTTACTGGCTGAATATTTAGGTTCAGCTGTGTTTATTAATATTTCTTACCCTCATTTCGTTGGATGTCATTTCGTCAGCAGCACTTGCAATCATTTTTTCTCTTGGAAAGTTGCCTGAAAAATTAGTGGCAAAAAATGGTATATCAGTGCACAAAGGCCAATACAGGAGACGAGCAATGATGAGGATGATTAGACAAAGCCAGTATTTGGTATACCTATGGATGTGGTCCCTCTTTTCTCATACATTTACTGCGACCTCGTATTCTGTGCCGTTCATGTTTTTGTTTGCCAACTGAACAGTGGAGGAGCTATTTTGTGATACTTTAATAAAGATATTGTATGTGTTTGCTCACTCCATAGGGACTTCAAATTTCCAAATTATCCCTAACGTAAGACCTCTTCTATGGGCAAGCATCCATATGAATATAGAAATTTGTGTTCAAATAAATTTACATATAAAACACCCTTTTTTGATGATGCCACTTTTCTAGACCTTTCATCATTTTGTTCGTGTTTTTGTTATATTAGTGCTGATTTTTTCTGGTTTAAGACAAGTCCATCATTTGTTTACAAAATAAGAATTTTTTTAGGGAAACGCCAACTGAACCTAGATGGATCTTGTAATTTGCAATTCTTGCAAACTTGTAGTTTTTCAGCAAAATTTTCCGGTTTTGGGGTTTTATTTTTTCTTAACATTTAATTTTAAAAAAATCCTGTGGATAAAAAAGTAAACGAAAGAAAATCCATGACATGATGGTTGCTAAGGTAACCAATACTGGTATCAGCTGGTACGATTCGTGTTTTCAAGCTCCGAAGTGGTCACCCGTGACACTTTTAAAAAACGAGAATTTATCGTATAATTTTGAGAAAATAAACCGAAGAATATAAGATTAGTGAATCCTTTTACCACCATCTATTCTATTTTTACTTTCCTTAATTCTATAAAGCTGGTCCATTTTTGTTAGAATCCAAACGTCATTTCAGAATGTACCAGTCATAGTTTACTTCTAAGATAAGTAAATTTATTTGGTTCACATTAATTAAATAATCGTGATTTTTGGTCTATACAACTCTTCACGAATCCGTTATCCTAACTATGCCGGTAGAAAGGCATACATCAAACTAAGTATTTGACCTCTGGTTTTAGCCGAAATCGGATTACCTAAAAATATAGGGCAAAGAGAAATGAGCAGTGGATGCAAATTTGCGATGAGTGAACACCCAAATAATTTTGACAGAAAGAAAAGGGATTTAGAACTTCAAAGTTAAGAATTTCTTTTTTAAAGATTGCTATTTCCTTCTCGGCTACTACTGTAATAAAGCCTATATGACATGTACCCTTTAGCAGAAAATGCACAAAGTTCTATAATAGCCTGCCGACTTCAGTACCTTAGACTTTACTATCTTATGATTAATAAGATTGACTTTTAAATCGCGAAATAAACTAACTTCATTCCACTAACCTGATGCTAGTAATCCTCTGGCCATGGCTTGGGCCATTTTTCCCGCTCCCAAAAAGCCGATACTCATAATGATAAGTAGTTAACAGAACAGTGGCAGATGTAAACTTGTCTGTTTGGTATCTTGTTGGGATAATATATTCAAGGAGTGTTTTGACAGAGTTTTTATTAATTTTAACGAAGGAGGGTGGGGAAAGGAGTCAAAAAAGTACTAAGTAGGGGAGACGTAGGGGTGTCCCTGGATTTGTTCATATTCCGCTCGATCGATTACTGGTATTTCATGACGTAACTCCCCGTTGATTGAAAATTGCGAGCCAACAAGCAAAAAAAAAAAAAAATGAAATATCTCCAACCCATACCTCAGCCTATGACAAAGATTGATATCATTCACCACAAAGGTGGACACTAATTTTATTGTTTTCTTCAATCTATTGTCTTTTAACTATCAGACATTGACTTAAATTTTGTTTCTCGGGTCAAATAAAATCTTGCTATGGATTTTTAGAGATAGGCCGAAGCCTCTTCACAAGGTTTTCCTGTGCACATAATACTCAAGTATAATACATAGTATTTCGACTTGAATTTTTATATGTTTCTGCTAAGCAAAGAAATGGTCAAAAGTATGCCGAGATACGGCACATCAATTGCTGTTCTTTTCATTAGTTCACAAGCTACCTACCTCTTTACAACTTTATTGGGCAATAGCTGTTAATGCAATATATGAAAATAGTTTAAAGGAAAAGTACATAAATAAAACTACCCAATAGGAAAAGCGCGAACGGGACTCTAAGTCCCATGCTAGGCACTTCCCTTGAGGACAGACATTATATAAGTAAATGTAAGATAATATATATATATTATAATAAGTAAATTTGTTCTTATCTGTGACACGGACACTCGCGAACTAGTGACCATGTGCAAGGCAAGTCGATATCAAATAACAGGAAGAGTGTTATTTTTGTCAACGTCGGCAACACGTTTCATGGTGTAGCTTTCAGTATCCTATTCCTTTCACATTATTTTGACTTTGCCTTCAACAGTTCTAATAACTTTGTATTTATTCCTTTTTCCCCTCTTCAAACTACAACCACTTGCTTTGCCCGTATATCTATCTATTCATTTACTTATTTTGCCAAGTTCCTGCGTTCTGAGCAATGCCGCTTCTACAGCATCCATTAAGGTAGCTCTTAACCCAGCTTTCTCAAGAGAATGGACTGCATAAGCTGTTGAACCTTCGGGTGAAAATACTGCATCCTTGAGCTCACCAGGGTGTTTTCCTGTCTCTAGAACAAGCTTTGCACTGCCCAGTAATGTATGTGCAGCGAGGTTGATGGCCACTTTACGAGGAAGACCTGCTTTAACACCACCATCAGCAAGAGCCTCAATAGCCATGAAACACTATGAAGAAACACGTATGCAAGAATGTCAGTCATGCATACTTGATTTAAATACTGTTTATCGTCACCGACCTGAATGTTTTACTTGATATCTGGCTCCTAATGAATAATTAGGCTGGAATCGTATGATATATTTAAGGAATAAAAAACAGTTTTCCGTGTATTATACTCTGATAAAGACACGCGGGATGTGGAGAGAACACGAGAGAAGCGTAGGAAACCACGACGCGTAGCGGAGTGGTTTCCAGCTTCTCAAGTGTTCTCTCCACATCCCAAGTGTCTTTATCAGAGTATAATACACGGAAAACTGTTTTTATTGCTTTTATAAAATAACTAACTTTTCGAGAGAGAAAAAAAATGACGCGAGCATGTATTATGCTCTCATAAAACATGGCTTTTTGACCAATCAGAGCGCGCGTAATATCAAAGTTATTTTATAATGACTTGTTTGAAGCAAACGTGGTTCTCTTACAATGGAATCATTGCGAGCATAATGAAATGAGGGCATGGCCGTCTTGTTCAAAAAATCACCATCAATGTTACTCTTTGCAATGGTTGCAAAAGTTCATTTATGAACGTGTCGGTGATTCCAAGACAGGCATGGTTCAAATGGAGAAAGAGCATAAATGGAAAGCAAATTCCTAATTTGAGCATTTTCATCGTCAAGGCATCATGTTTGCAATAGTTCCAAAAGTTTCCCAGAAAGGAAAGCTTCGGCAAATCATCGAACATCTATGAAATATCCATGGCAGACCACTGCTGGTTTTCGTAGCTGCCATGTTGGATGAATATAACTAGTGGCTTTGCCTTTTGTTATTTCATAATTTTGGAGATGACTACTTACATATGCAGGGCCACAACCACTGAGCCCGGTTACAGCAGCAACGTCTTTCTCTTGCACTTGTTCCACGTATCCCACAGCAGACATCAGTTTCTTCACTGTGTCACAATCTGTGTCAGTCACGTGACGTCCTAGTGCGAATGCTGATGCACCCTGTCTGACTAGAGTCGGGATATTAGGCATCACTCGTACGACTCGACTTTTGCCAGGAAGACACTGGAACCAAGGACATTAGATATCAAAATGCGTTGTGTTCAAATGTACATGAAAAATAATGAAGAAATGTGTGATATAGTATGTACAAGAGAAAAAAACTGTATTGTGCAAGAGGTTTTAAACGACGTGCTTTATATGCGGTCTTGCACACACGCAGCAAACCTATACACCTATAAAGAAAAAAATGTTGGTGAAGGTTTTGTTGCATGTTACATAACAAGCCCAAAATGCACTATGGGCGATGTGAATTCAATCAGCGAAAGGTCACAACAATATGGATTTTTTCCAATAAATTATGCAGGTTTTTCCAGCATATTTTCTTCTGTGCTGACATTATTTACATGTGATCAACTAATGGTTTAAGCTTGGTATGCGACATGCATCGTGCACAACAAAACCTTCAACCTTTTTTTTGAAATACCTGTATACTGAGGATCAGTTACTTTACTGTGAGAAGAACCCAATATTTTAACGACTGACTATTAAACAATACAATGAACATGCCACATACCCTCTCCATGGAGTCAAGGGTAACTCCTGCAGCAATTGAGACGATAAGATTATCTGGTGTGATGATGGGAGCCACTTCATTAAGAACCACTGAAACCAAATTTGGTTTAACAGCGATCACCACGATATCTCTTTGCTCCACCACCTCTCGGTTATGCTCTGTTACGTATACCCCAAGACTCTGCAACAAAAGTTGATAATGCCATGAGTTTCTTTCATATGAACTACTGCACTATGATATATGTCAGCCAATTTATTTATTTCCAGTCAAATTGTTTACTTACCCTCATTTCTTTGGCTGTCAGCTCATCAGCAGCACTTGCAACTATTTTGTCTCTTGCAAAGTTGCCTGAAAGAAACGAAGTGCAAATGTTAATGATAATATGCATGGAGCTGCTGTTTCACTGAAAACATAGCCGAGAGAAAACACTGCAATGTGGTCCTTTTGTTTTTCAGTATTACTTATGAAGATGAAACGTTAAGCGCCAAGCCGAAAATACTAAGCAATTATTGGACGAGGTTGAGCAAAATATCGTGATTTGTTAGTGGCGAGCAAGCAATTATTTGCCGATGCCGAAGGCAGAGGCAAATAATTGTTTGCAAGACACTAACAAATCTCGATATTTTGCGATAACCGAGTTCAATAATTGTTTTATCATTCAAATTATTTTTTCTAATCTTTGAGGGGCAGTGCGAGTCAAACAATAACAAAGAAGTCAGCTCATTTTTTCAGGGAAGCGAGCCATTGTCAAATACAGCGTTACTGCGCATGAGCAAACCGTTATTTGCAGTAAGATGGCTCTGCACCGTAATGCGCATGAGCAGACCGTTATTTGTAGGCAGTTATTTGCAGTTCTCTCGGCCAATCAAAATGACGGAAAAAATAATTTGAATGATAAAGTGATTTGTATGGGGAAATTATATTTTCAAAACGCCATATCTACGTTGCATTTTAACCAATTCCCATGAAATTTGGCGTGTTAACGTCTTTCTTAATGCTCTATCGAAATTACCACGTATAAGTTTGTACTAAGATTTTTTTTTTGAGAGTATGGACTATTACACTTAATCCGTAAAATAATACTAAATTCACTAAATAGTACAAAATAGTGCAAAGTCTCTTGTTTTCTATTGTTTCATCAGTGCTATGGTTGGTTAGCAATATTAATGGCGGTGCACTGCACATCAGTGGACGGCAAAGAAATCTTGATCGTGGCATACTAAATTTTTAAAAGAATAAGATAAATTCGCCATGATATTCGTAAATATAAGCTCCTGCTACCTTGGAGACATTTCGTAACTTGAACGTGACAACCAAGACCACCGCTATTCATATGTATGTAGCTATGTTATAAATAAATGTGATAAAGATCGTCCATGGACATATGTATCGTATATTTGTTCGTTTATGCATATTTGGCTCCATATTAACTAATTTTGTGTAAACCCGTATTTTTATCAGTTAATTATAGGCACTGAAGCTCCCTTGCACTGTTTTGCCCGTTAGAATCAACAGGCTAAAACAAGTTGAACTAGAATTGTGCGGTCTCCCTCATTTACATAATAGACAGCCATCAGTCCAGCAGATTATGCAAGTGATATTTGTTTTGAATAGAAGAACGCCTTTCTTCGCCAATTAAGCCTCGCAAGGATAGAAAATATTGTGCAAAAATATATTAACCTCATCGATGCTCAAACCACTTTAGTTAAGTCAGGTTATTGTCCCTTTGAGGTTTAAATATGCGTTTATAAATCAATTGATTATTGAAGATATATCAGTCAGAGTTATTACATGAGGGTAGATACCAAGATGGATAACAGAAATCCAATCTTAAAGCAATGGCTAAAATTTTGTGGACAAAATGATTCCTAATACAGGGCCGTAGCTACGATGAGGCAAGCGAGGCATTTGCCTCGGTAAAATTTCAGATATTATTATTATTTGTTTAGTTTTCTTTAATTCCTAAAGAATGAAAACAAATTCTCTTCTTTTTCTTTGCCAGAATGTAAAAAATTGACTTTAATACAATGAATATGTCGCAAATGCCTCTCAAGACGCTGGAAATCCCATTTCCGAGGGTCTGAATTTAATTTTTTTTCGGGGAAGCATGCCCCCCGATTGCCTCGGTTAACATTTCAGTCTGGCTACGGCCCTGTAATATTAATAAGAACTTAAATTCATTCCACTAACCTGATGCTAGTAATCCTCTGGCCATGGCTTGGGCCATTTTTCCTGCTCCCAAAAAGCCGATACTCATGTTGATGACAGTTGAGGTGCGACTGTAGTGGACACTGGCTTTGGAATTCCTGTGTGTGATTTTCCGAACACGTGAAGGGCGGAGATCAAAGAACACGGTGCAAGCCTTACGGCTTGTTGTAAATTTTTAACAATGTTTTAATTGCTTGCAGATATTTTTTTGTTTGTTTGATTGTTTATAAGGCTTTAACCTAAAGTTCTGAAGAATGGTATAATGGAAGGCTTTCAAAACAGCTCTATAAAACATCAAATTCCAAAAATGTATTTAGCTTTTTTTCTGCATTCAATATTCAACTATTACAATATCGGCAGGAAGAAAAATCCACCCAAGAAAAACCTCTTTTAGCGCTCCTACGATTGTGGGTCAACACGTGCACGTTCGTCTCGAACCTCAAACACTCGGTTTAAAAACTCGCAGATAAAAGTCTTGAAAAAATAAATTTCTACCTCAAGTCAAAAAATTGCTCTTGACTCGACTGGGATTTACATATCGAGATGCACCCGATTGAATCCTAGTAATAATAACAACAATAATAATAATAATAATAATAATAATAATAATAATAATAATAATAATAATAATAATAATAATTTTTATAATAAATAATAATATTAATAATAATAATAATATTAATAATAATAATAATAAAAACTTTATTTCACAATAATAATGAAAATAGTAAAAAAGACACGAAAATATTAACAGTGATTTTGAAGAATAATAAAGATACTAATGATTTATAGAATCTAAAAAAAGGGATTAATACTAAAAAATATCTTTTTACATGTAATATTAAAAGGAAATATATAAATCATGAGGATATATCCTAAGACTATAACATAAATCATAGAAAATGTATAAAAATCTTATATATATGGGGGGGGGGGAAAAAAACTAATATAAAAAGTTCCAGGACCTAAATTTTAGCACGAAATCTATCTAAATCAAAGTCTGTTTCTTGAATATTTGTAGTTCTCCTAATTGTTCTAGATCCTCTAAGGCAGAGTAGAGCTGATCGTAGTATCGCAAATGAGACTTTGGATCTTATCCAAGACATTGTTGTAGCATAGTTCTCTCCTTTCTTTGCTGCGATTAGTTCTGCCAGTCTACTGTGGAATCTTTTACACTCTTCACCCATTCCTCCAGTAGTTGTAAAGACTAATGGGGTGAAAGTTCCGTGTTCTATATCCATGACTCTTTTGGCGTATGCCCTCTTCTTCTCATTTTCATGTTGACGATATATCCGCTGGGGGGTTTGTTCCTTGTAGGAATCTGCGTTGGGGTGGCATACCCTTACGTCAAAGAACGCAGACCTCTGCTTTTCCCAGAATCCCCGGGCGTGTATGTCAAGGCGGGCATCAGGCGCTTTGTTAGCTCCGTTTGGTAGCCTCTCGCCAGTAAGTTCTTGAAGGACGGGTTCTATCTCGACATCCTTGCAGACCATCGTTAGCATGTCTGCTTCGAGATCCCGAAGCTCATTGTGTCGCTGTATTATGAACCCACCTCGCCTGCAGATCATGGCGTGGTCGATATTGAAGGTGTCACCACACACGCATACTGAAGGCTTGTCAGCGATTTCCCAGTCGTATCTGAGTTTTAGAGCGTCCCAGAATTCACCTTTGTTCAGATCAAAATCCATGTCCTTGATCGGGATGACCGTAAGCCAATTCGAAGCACCTCTTTCTGTAGCAAGATCTACAGCTCGCTGTGTCTTCTGGGGTAGAGAGTTCTTGACTTCATCAAGCTTAGTCTTATTAATAATAATAATAATAATAATAATAATAATAATAATAATAATAATAATAATTTAATTCTAACGCATCACATCGAATCTCAATGCTCTTACATGAAATAAAAATTATAATGTAATAAAGGTGATATGTAAAGTATATATGTATATTTGTGTATTAAAATGGATTTAGAAAAATTTAAACCATTCACTATTAATTTACTATTAACCATCTAACACGAGGAGAAAAAATATGAAAACTAAGCGAAAATAATCAAATATATATAATAGAATAATAGAAAAAAATAATTATAGCAACATTAGGAATTGAATAAGAATGTCTTAAGTTCCGCTTTAAATGTCTCGGTAGAAGGTGCATTCCTTATAGATAGCGGCAGTGAATAAACAACCATTCTCTTTGAACGTTGAAGCGGTTGCCTTGGAAACTGTGAGAGCCTGACCACAGATCTACATGTATAGCGTAGGGTCTAGTATGAAAGTTCCAAGTAAACTTTGAGCTACTTTTATTAAATTACGACGTAAGTTTTTGCGCACTTAATTTGGAGCCCAGCTTTGTTGTGTAACCCCCTCCATTAGTATTTATTCAATGCATGAAGTAATGTAATCTATTTATTTGGAGTTTTTCGATATGAAGAATTTTCGGCTTCTTCACTATGTATCAATCTTTCGTGTTTTTGCACAGGACAATGTACTCCGTTTTCCGTAAAATTGCATCCTGATACCTCTGCCTACTATACTACCAGAACCTTTTGTAGCTATTTTGCTTGGCTTTATTAACACCATTTTCTTGCGACTCCGGCAAAGAAGTTACAGCATTTGGATAAGAAAACGAATTTGAATAGGATTCTGGCTTTGGTGGCATCATAGTTTAAGAAGGAGAATTTCCTACTATAATATTCCACACCAGTTGGGCGTAACATTTTGCCTATAAAAAGAAAGAAATATGTCGTTTCTTGGTTCAGTTTTCATGAGAATAAAAGGACAGAAAACGGGGCTGCAATATTGGATGACATAACAAAAGACACTAAGACCCAATCTTTTGTCAAAGTCATCCAAAATGGCGGCTGTGGCTTCTCACGCACCCCAAGAATATACGAGCCTGAAAACGTCAAACGATGAAACCGTTGTTGTTTTTATTTAGAAATACTTTTTAACATTTCTAGATAAAACATTCACAAAATCCAATAACTTCACCAGTAAGTAACAGCTTGGGTGCAGCCAGGCTTTAACTATGGATCTTCTGTTGAGACGCTCTGCGAATCAGCGGCAAGATTCCTTGTTCTGGGCAACCTGTAAAGCTACTGACACATGGTGCAACATTGCGCGCAATGTTGCAGGTGATCGATGTTGTAAGCCATGTCACAAGCGCAATGTTGCAGCAGGCAATCGATGTTGCAAGCCATGTGACACGAGCAATTTAATGCAAGCAATGTTGCTGAAGTAGAAAACGTTCCTACTTCAGCAACATTGCTGATCCTTCTTCAGAAATATTGCGCACAATGTTGCACCGTGTGTCCGTGTCTTAAGAATGCGTAAGAATGAATTGACATAACAGCCAATAAGAAAATATATATTATCCTGCAACCGTGCAGGTAATCCAGAACAAGGAATCTTGTGCTGATTCGCAGACCGTTTTAATCAGATTTAAAGTTGGGCTGCTGCACTCAGTTCTTACACAGTTCAGCACCAAGTAAGAAATATGAGTTTGAGTTGCTTGGATCAGTAATCGGGTATTCTTGAGCTAGGGTATTGAACACGCGTCAGACGTCAAAAATGCGATGCATGAAAATCTTTTCTTGAATAGTAAACGTCTAATCCTTGCTTAGCCTAGAAAAACGTCGTACTGCATACCCTTGAATATGAATTTTCTTTAAAAAAAAGATTCAAACAGAATTGAATCCCTAGGTGGATCATGCAGGGATTTTTCTGCATGGAACAAGAACCTGCAACATCTTATGTCTAGAAGTTTTGCTTGTTATTTCCACAGGGGGGTTGCTACCCCCTCAACCCTCCCCTTAAATCCGCCTTCAGTCTCGACCACATCATAGCCCTTTTGCAGTATCTAGTAATGAGACCGTAACTGGATGGCAAACATAAACATTAAGCGATATCATATGCACATTGCGGGACGGACCCACGTCTTCGGTATTCCAGTCCGGTGTGTTAACCACTACACTTTAAAGACCAACCACGCTGGAAACACAGCTGGGCAATGAAATTTTTTTGACCTCATAATCTGCTTCCAATCTTTTAGCTACTTAGCATTTTAATGCTTGTTTGCCATCCAGCAGGGCCTTGCCCAAGAGATATGCAGCTTCATTTCTTGATTATTGAGGTGATATCGGATATCAGCACGGAATCACTGTGAGCTACATAACGCTTATTGGTCAATATTGAATTCTTCGAAAAGTCTAAGCACTTTAAAATGCTCAGGCTTTAGATATTTGTATACAGCTATTTCAAAAATAGTTGGTGAAGGTTTCGTTGCATGTTGCATGTTGCATGTTGCATGTTGCATGTTGCATGTTGCATGTTGCATGTTGCATGTTGCATGTTGCATGTTGCTTGCTGCATCGATGTTGCTTCTTACTAAGCTTGAAATGTATTATATTCATATGTAATAATTAATGTTTACACAGAAGAAAACATGCCGTAAAAACGTGCAGACAAAGTTTGGAAAGATTCCATATTGTTGTGACCTTTCGCTGATTGCATTCACATCGCCAACAGTGCATTTTGGGCTTGATATCTAACATGCAACAAATTCACCAACATTTTTTAAAATAGCGGTATTGTGTTGCGAAGGCGTGGATCGTGTTGAAGGAGTTGTAGTTGTGCCGCAGTTTTAGTACCAAAAAAAAATGGTTTCTCTTTACCAAGAGAATCGGTTACAAAAATAGCACTCAAAAATGGCTGCTGCTATACAGTTCTGTGGAGTTACGGCATTGATTACAAAAACAGTACTCAGTGAGATCTAGAAATATGATTAGGAGGTGCTCCTCAAAAGGGCAAATCCCCGTTCATTGCACGGTCCAAACTCCCGATATTTCATACTTGTGTTAGAAGGCTAGAACTCACATTTTCCGTCGCGGTAACAGAATTCGCACACCGTGATTGTAATGGAGAATTATTATTATCATTTTCAGAACGATCAGATGTTCTAATATCGAACCTTTCGTCCTCGCTGCTGATGCACATTGTACATTTACCAGTGGTCCTTTTACTATGTTGGCGATGTTTTCGGTTTTTCTTCCCTTTAAAGGTCAGTATTAAGTCTTTCCAAGATTGGAAGTATTGTCTAAAACCTTCTCTGAATTGCTCGTTAACCGCGTTGTAGATGAGAGGATTCGTAGCGCTGTTGAAATACACCAGTATCTGCCCCAGCGCAATGATTTGTGTTATGTAAATATTTTTATCTGAAAAAGAGATACGGGATAATGTAAGTCATTTCATTCCAGTTCTTATATCCAGGTACAGTAAATAATCGTGCAACTTATCGCGCAGCAACGTTCCGGGGGGGGGGGGGGCACGTTAAGGGTGCAACCGGTTATACGCGCTACGAAGTCACGCATTTTGTCACGTGGCAGCCTTACAGCGCTTTTATTAATTCTGCGACCTATCAACTCCAGGCGTCTAGCGTTTTGGCTTCCGTCAATCAAACCTAAAACGAGCCGAGTTCATTCCGATCGAGCGATAAAGAATTCCCGTGACTAGATAGTCATTTTCACACGGGAATTTCTTTATCCCTAGCGATCCAAATGAATTAACTCCGCCTGTCGTAAATTAGATCCAAAACGCCAGAGTCTGGAATCGGTAGATCGCAGAAATATGAAAAGCGCTGTAATAGGATGTGGCTGTACGCACCACAAAGTCGTACATTGTGTCGCGTAGCAGTCGCAACAAACTAGCTTGCTTTACCCTTGAAAACGTTGTGTTTCCCGACAATGTCGTGACGATTGTGCACATGTTATTGAGAACGACTGGAAATATATCTTGTGACGCAACACATCTTAAAGATGTGGTAACATACCCCTTTAGCTTGTGCGCAATGTTTTCTAACCAGGCCACGTGTCATTCTCTTGAGAATAAGATTCTTTGTTTGAGTTGTATCCATATTTATGTGTCTTCTCATGCGCAATCATTAAACAAAGAAATGATACACTAGGGAATGACGAGTAGTCTGAAAAGCAGTACGCCTAAGCTTAAGAGGTCTGTACGCCGGGCAACAAAGTCATGCTACTTGTCGTGAATATTACTTGTTGTGGACACGGGTGAAAAACGCACTGCGCATACTCGGAAGTTCGTCGTTAAAGTTAATGCCGTCCGTGGAAAATTAGTGCTTATTTTTTCCTGACACATCACTTTAGCGGTTTTCTTGCCCTGTTTAAATAGTACAAGAGAAATTCGCATAATACAAGACATGTGAATCTCCAATAGTTTTCTTCGTATCCACGACTCGTCTATGAATTTCCTGCCGAGCTTCCGAGTATGCGCAGTGCGTTTTTCATCCGTGTCCTTGTTGTGTAAGTACTCACTTCCGTTGCCGAAGTCTATCCAGATAAAGACAATGTGGTTCGGTAACATCAACATGGCGAACACTATGACAACTACGGTTAAGATTTTCACCACTTGATGGGCTTCTTTTTTTTGTTCTCTTTGAAGTACATCATTTGAATATGAACCTTTGTCTCTTCTTAGGTCCCTGCCAATCCTAACAGTCACAAAAAATAGATATGATATACGTAAGATTTTCTTAACAACTATGACAATTATAATTTCTTTACATTCAGGTCAAGAAATACAGAAATACATCTCAACGTGTGACATCACATCAGATAAGGTGAGTGTTTCTGAGGTTTTTTCAAAAGTATATATCTCCCTGCTCGTTTGCAGAATCATCCCGCAAAAGCAAAGAAGTGTATTTCAAATAGTTCAGATAAAAATGTAGAGTCTGGAAATCAGGCAATTCTACACATGTGTGTAAGTTCGTAAGAGTAACTGTTACAATCATTGGATTCTATTCAGATATAGCAATAGCAGTATATAACCGTATCGTATTTTATCATAACTATGACTAATAGTAGCGATAGAGTGATTCAAACTAAAAAAAGGAGAGCCATTTGATGGACTATAGACCCCTGTCACGTGATGTCAATGCAGCTCAATTTGGAGGACAAAACAAAAGGATTTCAATCTCTTGTGAATTGGAAACCTATTGTTTTGTCCTCCAAATTGAGCTGCATTCCGACTGCAAGGGGTAACTGAACGAAACGCGCTGTAATAAGCACAAGCATAAGACTGCTATACTATCATAGTAACAGTATACTATACTATCAAAATAGATTATGTTAGCCGATCAAAGTACTGGACAAAAAACCTACGGACAAACGTACGATCTGCATATAAACCCTGCCCTTTAGGGTTCTAAAGACTCTCTCTCGCTCCAGTGCTTCTCAGTCCGGCTTAGGTTTCGTTAAAATCGTTATGCCTGGTATCGAGCCTTATAAGTTCCTTTATAGTCACCGATAGAAGAGGATTTCTGGCCCCTTGGGTAACTTAAGCTGCTTAACCCCACCCCCTCCCCACACCACCCCGTTAAGAAATTGGATTCGCCTCTGTTTTATAATTGGCTTACCTTATGTACGATAATCCAATGAGAGTGATAGGTAAAACATATTGTAAGATGAAGATCGCTAAAGTGTAAGCTCCTGCATTCATACCGCGTTCCTGGAAAGTTTCTGAGCATTTCCTTTCCCGCTGCCTCAGCACAGCAATGTAAGGAGAGACCAGGGCTAGAGATAGTAACCAAACTACGATGATGACCTTCTTGGCATCTCGTGTTGTCGGTTGAGCTCGAAGAGGGTATATTATGGCCATGAACCTGCAGGAAAGCAACAAGAATATTGTTCATAAGCTTGAAACACCCTCAGGGCAAATCAAAGTAAGGGCACTGCTAACTCACAGAGCGAATTGGAATTTACCGTTTTGGTTTATTTAAATTAAAATATGCTGTAAGGAAATGACAAAGTTCGATGTCTCGTACGCATTTTATTATTTGTTTCGATCTCTATCAAGCCTGTGTAGTATTGAATAGTTCAAAATGGAGCGCTAATATAGAAGTGTGAGATGAGTGAGAAGGGCGATGGTTGCTACACTCTATAGTTAACAATAGCGCTATTAAAACGCTGTAAAGCAAGTGCATGTATGTAGGGGGACATCATTACTCAACACAACGCACTTTCTTAAAAGCTTTTAAATTTGAGTTAAGTGTGTTCCCTGCTACTCGAGACCTTTTTTTGTCTTTCATTTACGTTTGACTTGCGGGAATTCAGGGAATGTTTAGTAGACTACTGTGAGCTACGAATGATTTTAAATATGTTCTCACTAGACCTTTCCCCACTTGCATCGAGTAACCACGAAATAATGGCTCCAAGTCGATGTGTAATTGATGTGTTCATACATTTACCGTAGTTTATCGAGTGCAATCTCCACTCGGGAAAAATTTCTTCAGGGGAAATTAATAATTAGTATTTTCCCCGTTGTCATACAGTTGTTAATAACTAGAGTCTCCCTTGTTTCCTCTTGCCTTGTGGCCAAATGTATCAATTCACAGTGTAAACAAAATCAACCCATATGAAATTATGAGACCGAAAAGAAAAAGCCAGATCATTCCTGTCGCAAAATTCAACCCCGCAGTCGCCTACGGAAACCAACTGAGTATCAACAAAGTGTGTATTATAAATTTTTACTGATAATACCGTTTACCAAAAGTAATCCAAAATTATAAATCAGCCCGCGGTCGTTCGGTGAACGAACAATAGCTGAAAACTTTGATAACAGACAGGAAGATTAATCCTTAATTTCACTCGGCCCCACATTTGATTAACTATACATATTTTGGTCGTTACGGACAATTGTTTGATCTCTGGCTTCAAATTACATCTCCTTGATTTTCTGTTAATTTGCCGATTTGTTTTGAAAACGAAGCTGGTGTTTCCGTGTGTCCGTTTTGAGCATCTTTAATGAATAGCTTGATTTATAGCATATCAAGATAATTTGTTTTGTTTTTTCTAGTTGATGAATTGGATTTTCATTCATCCATTTATTCATAAGTTTATTAATTCTTAAATTCATTAGTTCTTTCGTTCATTCATTCACTGATTCATTCATTCATTCATCCATTCATCCATTCATCCATTCATCCATTCATCCATTCATCCATTCATCCATTCATCCATTCATCCATTCATCCATTCATCCATTCATCCATTCATCCATTCATCCATTCATCCATTCATCCATTCATCCATTCATCCATTCATCCATTCATCCATTCATCCATTCATCCATTCATCCATTCATCCATTCATCCATTCATCCATTCATCCATTCATCCATTCATCCATTCATCCATTCATCCATTCATCCATTCATCCATTCATCCATTCATCCATTCATCCATTCATCCATTCATCCATTCATCCATTCATCCATTCATCCATTCATCCATTCATCCATTCATCCATTCATCCATTCATCCATTCATCCATTCATCCATTCATCCATTCATCCATTCATCCATTCATCCATTCATCCATTCATCCATTCATCCATTCATCCATTCATCCATTCATCCATTCATCCATTCATCCATTCATCCATTCATCCATTCATCCATTCATCCATTCATCCATTCATCCATTCATCCATTCATCCATTCATCCATTCATCCATTCATCCATTCATCCATTCATCCATTCATCCATTCATCCATTCATCCATTCATCCATTCATCCATTCATCCATTCATTCAATCACTCATTAATTCATTCATTTATCCATCCATCCATTCATTCATTCATCCATCCATTCATTCGTTCGTTCGTTCGTTCATTCGTTCATTCACTCATTCATTCATTCATTCATTCATTCTTTCATTCATTCATTCATTCATTCATTCATTCATTCATTCATTCATTCATTCATTCATTCATTCATTCATTCATTCATTCTTTCATTCATTCATTCATTCATTCATTCATTCATTCATTCATTCATTCATTCATTCATTCATTCATTCTTCAATTTTTTCATTCTTTAAGGTTTTCTTTTGGGGTGATTTTTCGTGTTTGTCATCATGTTTTTAATCCACTTCTTACAGATTCTTCATTGTACTCTATTTCTCTTACATGTTCCTTCCTTTTGTTGATCTTATTTTTTTTCTATCCATTACTGGTTTTCGTTCAGTACGTTCATTATCAATATCTATCCATACATGTGGGTGTATTTTGAGAAGTGCTTGTTCGTTTGTTTATCATTAATTCTAATAATCACTCTTAAAAAGCCAGCGTGCAGCTTCGTTAGTACATCAAGTTTCTCTTCTCCTATCAGTTGTTAAAGTTTTTGACTCCTCTTACTTGTACACCGCAAAGACGCTTTGGTTCGTCTTTCTCCTTCCCTCCGAAAGAAAGGAAACAAACAAACAAACAAACAAAAACATCCATACTGTTTACAAACAAACAAACAGTTTCCAGTTTCTCCGATCTTCCTTCCTAAGCAAAACCTTACACGCTTAATTCAAAATTCGATCTGTGAGTTAGCCATGCCCAGAGGTTGTTTTGGGGGTATCAGAGATAATATTTTTACATGTTCAAAAAAAAAAAAGTTTGCTGAATTCGATATTTTTATATTATGATCGGTTTCGGGGAACATTCATGACGTTCACTTAGGCTGGGGAGTTGCAGAAGATAAGCAATAATTGAAGAGCTTACTGAATTCGATATGTTTATGTTATGTTCGGTTTTGGAAAACATACAAAAGCCATTCTGCTCTTATGACGATCCCTTAGGCTCTTCCAGAATTAAGATAGACTTTGTTTTTTTAACCAAAAATTACTGTTGTGCAATGAACTATCAATTCTTGTCCGTCCGTTTTTGTTTAGCGAGGATTAATCATGATTATCTCGTAAATATTTGACAGGAAAAGCGGGGGAGAGGCTCCGCAAGTCTGTTTTGATTTATCAATCTAACTGTGCGTATGAGTGTGTATTTCTGCGTAACCCCTGGAGGATTGCAAGTGAGATTTCTAGAATTCATGGCGTACAATACAAATAATTTTGATTGACGAGATTACGCTAAGTCATGATCACTAAAATATATTCGCTTTCCGAGGTCCAAGTTTTACTGCTGCTGCTGCTGCTGTATTTGTTGTTGTCATTGTTGTTGTGTTTGTTGTTGTTTTGTTGTTGTTGTTGTTGTGTGTGCCATAGCAGTAGAGAACTCTCTGTTTGAAACACTTGACACAAACTGTCTTAATTTAGACCAAGAAGTATTTTAGGTACAGGAAATCACATGTAAACTGACGGGAAGGAAGTGGATGTTTGGTATATGTTCGTCAAGCAATTAGATGTTATTTACATCATTTACAACCTGTATGTCGGCACATTCGGCAAGGAAAGAGACTAAAATACAACCAAAGCTGCAGGCTAGCCGGTTTGTTGTCTCAATATCTAAATTGTTTGGCATATTTCTTCCCCTGAAGTGTCACGTATCATCCAGATAAATCAATTTGCATCGGCTAGAAAGAGATTTCTGACGTCTTTGTGACTTCTTTGAATTGAGAGTCTGCCGGACCGTGTGATGATTATTAGTTTGAGTCTTCTGGCGTCTGAACTCATTATAATCTACTCCGTCATTTGAAAACATGAAATTAAATTTACAGATGGTGTTGTGGTTAGAATATTGATGTATTGGTTGATATTATGATCAAAGTTATAAGAAATTTTAAAGTGTTCTCATTTTTGGGCCGCCTTTTCAAAAACAATTTTCTTTCTTTTTTTTCAATATTTCATAGCGGTTTATTTTCTTTGATATTTTCCCCCATTGTTTCTAGATATTTTGGCTAATTTGTTTTCACTTCCAGATTCTTCTGACTTCCTTGTTGTCCGTATGTGATACTTCTGAGTGGTGCTTTTATAATTTTAATGGTAGTCGCTCAGATAACGAGTTATATGTAATTGCGAACTTCGTTCTTTCACTTGACGTTATTTTAGCTATTTGTTTCGTTTTTATCCGTGTAATTCCAGTTTTTCCCCAGATATATAAAGAAAAAAAAAACGATTTAAGGACATTAGTTGACATAAAATATTTGTTTTATCATATTTCAAGAGTACATCTTGTCATTTTTTTACGTAGGTTTTCAATGTTAAAAGGAGTTCATGGCAGGGGGTATAAGGGCTGCACTTTAATTATCCTTCAACGCTAATGATCAAAGTCTGGTTTTTGTTTCCAAAGCACTGAAACATGCACCAGATTTCTAGAATTTTCTTTACTAAAAACATATTTTGAATACCAGGCATTGGAATTGAGAAAGATATCTTGAGAACACACAAGATGCATCTGTAATTTTAATATTATCCATATATCGTTAGCATTTGTTAGCAGACCAATATTGTAATCCTCCTTAGCCGTTTCCAAGGGTGATTTGAATTACACCACCAGCTAAAAAGGGATCATTTCATTTTTATTTGTTTTTACGTTTGCAGATAAATATGCCTCGAAAGGTTACACGTGCGGATAAAGATGATTTAGACACGGCTAGGAAACAAGTCAAACATAAGCTAGGAAGATTTGATATTTTAAAAATATATATTGTTTTTTTCCCCGAGTCAAATAACTAGGAAGATATTTGATATTTTACAGTGGAAAAAAAATTCTATAATTTCAGATAATGTCTGCAATTTCTATAAATTTTTTTCCCGAGTCGCAATAGAAATCCTGATAGATGAGCTTGACTTGATATTGGGTAGGATGAGATCGATGGAGTTACATAACTTATCAAAAAAAGGCTGGCCTTTGGTATAGTAAGCACTAAAGATAGTACCAACAAACACGCAGCTAAACAAACTATAAATTTATTTAGAGAATATTATAGTATTATATTGAATATTATAAAGAAAGAAAAAAAAACATATTTACCTGTTTAAGCTTATAGCGACTAGAGTTCCCACAGATGCTGTGGTTGCCATCGTTTGAAGCGGGTAGATAAGTTTGCACATGACTGCTCCATAGGGCCAGTAATTGGTGATAATTTCGCCAAAATCAAACGGGATACAAATCAACAAAACTGAAAGATCTGAGACAGCTAAGTTTACTATGAAATAATTGGTGACGTTTTTCATTTTTCGTTGACGGCAAACGACCAAACAAACGAGCACATTTCCAATAACTCCGACAATAAATATGATGACATAGCAGACAAGTCTCGCATAGAAAAAGCCATCGGCACCAGCCAACATGCCAGAATACGGATCATCAGAATCGGTGATATTTGTCGTATTGTTGATACTCATCTTGTTCGCCTGTGAATAGAAAAAATCGAGAAGAGAATCACTATATGTACCCTTGAAGTCAGTTTGATTGAATTATCAAGGCACAGTGTTTGCTTTTCTATTGGTTAGTTGTTTGTCCATATCGTCATTATCTGGACAACAATTTACTTACCATAATCCTTTCGCTCCTTAGCTACCGGGTATCAGACTCCAAGACGACGAGTTTAGCGTAGCCTCAAGAGAACGGAATATTGACGTATGTGTACCTTTGTTTCACGTAGAACTGAATGTTATATATGATGTTACGTATACTGGAGGACATTTTCCACTTGTTCACGCTCGCATTCAGCAAACAAATAAAGCAGACAAGTCAAATCTTATCTGGACGTTGAACAAGTACTTATGTTTAATGGACTATTAATGAAGCAGGCAACAGAGAAATGATTGCGAACTGTAAATTGCTATGGATACGGATAATTCAAAATATCATCATTATATCATCAAGGGCAGGATCGTAGAAAGGAAAAGAGCAAAGCAAATGCGATAAAATTGTCTAAACAGAATATTGCTGATATGTAAACCTTTTGTAAACCTAACGTGAATACTTCTTTGTGGAAATCCTTTCACAAGGCAACCAAATTGATTATTTACAAATTAAACCCCAGACTTTCATCAAGGCTGCAACTCACGAGTCTGCGATAATTAGTGACTTTAACACGGATCAATCCTCAAAAAATCAAAAAATCCTCAATTTTGAACCACGAATCATCTATAATTAAACCTTGTTCAGTCTTCACTTTTCGGATGTCATTCTTCCGAGACAATCTAAAATAATGAATAACATTAACTGTTCAAAAGCTCGTATGATAGCTAGTAAGTTAGATAAATCGTATCAGGAATTTTCTCGGATTTCAGGTGTAATCAGAAGTGTGGGTCCTTCAGCACTTGATTGGTATTGTTTTGTAAATATCAAGGAATATACTTTACTTCCAGCGATAAAGAATTTTCGAGATAGTAGCAGTCAAAATAGATATATGATTCAGAGAAAAAATAAGTATTATTTAGAATAACTGAATAAGCTAAAAAAAAAGGATATCAAGTCTGTGTAAATAAGGGGTTCGGGAATATAGACATGTTTAAAACTTTCATGTGGATCGGAGTTGAAAGATTTTCCTAATTGATTTTTCAATTGGATGAACAAATTATTAAATGTATGAATGAATGAATAGCAAAGGTGGAGAAATCGAAAACCATATCTGACTTTGAGCCCGGTAAGAGTTTTATTGAGTCGTACATACATATTTTAACAACTTATATACGAATATTATGAATGTCATACTGTGAACCGGCTTCAAAATGAACTCAAATAAATTAATATTGATGAGATTCTTGGTGAGAATGGATGACTTGGTAATTGTAAATATGTTTCACGACCCCCAAGGCACGTTTCTTTAGTGTAAACTTGTCACTTGTTATTAAAAAAAACTGTACCTTAGCAACAGAAAAAAGAATGCCGCCTTCGACCAGCTGCTGCAACAGAAATCAACTTCTTCCATTTTGTGTGATCAGTCTTCAGTAATCATCAACTGTCGAGATGTTAAAGCTCTACTACTTACCTAGAATTGTTATTTTCTCATTGGAAATGAAAGCAGCGAGTCTTATTTTTGTTACACCTAGTTTTTTGGTTGCGATAAAATCGCTGAAATATTTCTGCGAATATTGCGACCATACACGCATGTAAAATTCGTTTGTTGCTCGGTACAATTATCGAGCGTTTAAAGGCTGCCCTGCGCAGAACATTTCTTGCCATCCCGGCACGCCGGCGAATCTCAGTTCACAAAATTGACCGCCATATATACTCGTACTTTTAGTTTATATATTTTTTTATCGGCTTGATCTGAGTAAATAAAACTGCATTACCTATTTCATTAGTTTCTCTTAATACCATCACAGCACACCAGCAAATCCTAGTTCACAAAATTTACCGCAATATATACTCGTACTTTTAAGTTTATTAATTTGTTTTCAATCAGTTTGAGTTCTCAATTTCAATAAAACCACAATAACGGATTCGTCTCTCATAAGTTTTTTTTTTACATCCCAGCAGCTGTCAACTAGTCCTTGCCATTCTTTCTTCAGTGTCCCGACTTTTCATTTCACTTGAATTTCGATTTTAGGATCACTTTTCCAGGCCTTTCAAGTATTTTTAAGCGGAAAGAAATATTTGTCCGAAAGATTAAATACCGGTTTTATTACCAAACGAAATTCTTATGAACCAAGGAGTGATTTCGGCAAAACAAAGTTGTTTTCGATTTGACCTCTACGACGTTCACATACGACCATGTAACTTTTTTTTGCTCTGAATCAAAATATCTGCAGAATATTTTGAACTCGACAATCCTCTTCGTCAAAATCAACTTATGCTCTGATTGGAGCGGAACTTCTTATATACGTTGATTGAGAGTATTTTTACATGATAACCATTGCCAAATTATCTGGCAGATATCGTTTTCCCCTTTTGTTTTAGGATGGGCTTTTTTCCATTTTTAGGAAGAAAAAAATGGTTATTGAGCTGATTACCCATTAGTTCAACTTATTTTTCTCAGAAGGAAGTATGAATTCATTTTAGTGAAAGTCAATATGTCTTGAATCTGAAACTCTTCTTACCTTGTCTGTGGTTTCAGTCTATGGTTTCATCGTTGGCTTTCTAAGAAATAGCTATCTCTTCTTTTGCTTCTGTAGTACTTGAAACAGCTGTCGGGGGGGAAAATTGAAGATCAACATAATGAAATCTCTCTCCACACTTTTATAGCTTTGTGTACTCAACTCCTACAAATCAAGGACTTACAAATAGAATTGTCGATTGCTCTTGAAAGTGTGAATTAAAATTATAAACCATCAAATGGAAAACCGAGAATTCAATAATCCTTAAATCTCTAGAACAATGCTCGCTTAGATGTGTTAATTGATTTTACCCCAAATGAACATATACGCTTAATTTGGTTTATTATGAAGCAAGCTTTAGTTGAACAATAGCTTTGTCCTTGAAGTCGTATATTTCCGTCGTTGGCTTATGTGTTATTAAGGCGTCAGAGATAATCAAAAATAACTGGCCCAATCGAACCATCTTCAGTAAGACATTGCCCATTGCAAGAGTGGACCACTTGAGCAAAACTGGCCAATCAGATAACGCCTAAAATCTTTGGCATTCCAAAAAAAAGTTTTCGTACTAGAATTTACCTGTATATTTTGAAATTCGGGATTCTTGTAAGACAGGAAGACAGTAAATATTTCCTATATGGACTTGGGATAGAATATAGTAGACATTTCACAACTGCGTTTTCGACAGAAATTAGTCCCATTTTCAGGCGAAATAGCATACCGTTTTCTATAATAAGATCGTGACGATCTGATTGGCTATTGCTGTTATCAGTTCAATGTCTGTTTGGTTTACGTTATCTGATTGGTCAGTTTTGTTCAAGTTATCCTGTTAGTGTGTCCGCCTGTTAGTGTGTCCGCTGTAAAGGGTAGCTTATAATCTTTATCCGTCCCTCTCTAGGGGACATAGAGAGCTTTGCTACCACGGATCACCAAGTTTGATTGTCTAATGCCTCGGTAACCAGGATATACAATGCTCAACTATACCATTCGCTAAATAAATTAACTAACACACATCTCTACAACTTGCACTGTGCTATAAGACTTCTTTTCATCAGGTCTGAGTAAAACACATCTAAATATTGACTTCTAGAAGCTCTTGAGAGTCTTAAGTTTTCAATGTTAGTACTAGTGTTATTCTAAACTCAGATACGGCGTAGGTTCATAAAAATTTGGAATAGAATTGAATTTAATGACAAAAAATAATCTCATTGAATCAAATGAATAAGATATCACGGAATCAAACCATTAGATGTATTTACTAAAAAAAACTATTAAATTATTTAAGACGTTTTCGTAGAGTTAGATTCGCCATGAAAAAAGACGAGATAATTTAGCCTAAAGAGAGCGCACTTCGTATATTGAATGAAATATTTAAAGGTATCGCAAAATGAAAAGGGGAAACCGAACGTATGTGAATTTCCCCCTCATTCAATTTAAAACGCTAAATCAATGCTCCATTTTCTCAATTGATCTTTCAGTTGTACATGTTCCTGTATTTAACTAGTCATTTTTAGTTACGATCTCTCATCTTATATCCAACGTTAGGACCTCATGGGCGGTTTCTGATTGCCAGTCTATATTGGCCGCTTTTAAGATTTGCAGCTCCATTGTCTTTTCTAGCTCATTCCAAACATTTTCTAATGTAAAATAACCTGAAGTCTGGCAATTTAAATTGAGTGTATGTGCGGTTGATGCAGCAGTAGACTGGCGTGTTTGTACGTGATCGAGCTGATATGAAGTCGTTTGATGTTTTGTCTAGTTGTCATCGATAAAATTTTGTCTATAGAAAATAGCTTGACATTTAATTTTGACAAAAAAAGAGAGTGAAAGAAAAGATAAAACACACGAAAGGCAAATAAATAAGAAAGAAAGAAATTGGAAAAATAATAAATAACGGTATTCTGATTTGTTCTCGTTTTGCATTTGGGATTAGCGATTAAATAGAATAAAAATTAGGAAAATGTCGTATTTTATTTTTTTGAAACACCATTCTGATTTTTTTCAACAACTATTCCATGTTAGCACTAAAACTTGAAGGAATTTATTTTTGTTTCATTTAAATTTTGATAAAAAAAATTTCCTCCCCCCGACCACCATTCTTTGGCACCCAACCCTAAATGTGTTAAGTATAACCAAACGAACATTTGTGCCAAGTTTGGTGCTTGTACTCAAAAGCGCACGATCTTTTCGCTAACAGACCTGACTATTACGAGAATTGCGTTAAGTCACGTTTTGTTTAAAATGTGTTGAAGGTGTAAAACCGAATTTTAACCTCGGGGGAAGAACTAATTGAGGCGGCACTCTTTAATATCTTGCCCGCATATTTGGCGTTTAAATGAGTAAATACTGTATTTCAAAAAAACGTCGGTCGGAAATCACATTACGACTTTCTTGTTGAGTATAGGACTCGTTAAAAATTGAAAATTTTTGGGAACATCGTTTTATTGCCTAGTTTCTTGGCGTTTCCATGGCAACTGTTTGACTAAGATCGGCTGATTTTTTTTAGTTCAAATGACATTTCGAAAAAGGTACTACAAGATGTGTTGTAACCAAAGCAACCTTCAGGCTCAATTAAAAACTTTGCACTTAAAGCCGTTTTTTTTTTTTTTCCCTAAATGCGGTCAATAATGACCGTGAGTAATGATACTGCCTTATATAATGATGCTATAAACGTGTGACCACCCGTGCGACGCTGCATGTGTAGTCACTGGCGACGTCCCAAAAAGTAAAAACAGGGCCCCTTTCATAGGAAAACTCGAAAAATAAAATAGAAAATCGCTTAGAAATCATGCAAGGGATCAATTAGAGAGTCATACAAATAGTCATTAAAAAGTGTCTTATCACACGGTCTCATCTATTTGTTGAAATATCGCATTGTGTGTCCGCACCTTAAGTATCGAAAAAAATAGCATTAGAGTGATTTCATTAAGCCCGGGAAACAAAATTGTATTATTAGTGACTAACAGTCAAAGCGAAGCAAAGAAAATAATAGAGTTATGGAGTATATTTGTTGTTGTGGCAGTGGCAATGGCAGTGGCAGTGGCAGTTGGTGATAGAGGTGGTTGGTAGTAGTAGTGGTAGTGGTTGGTGAGTGAGTGTGTTCTGTAGTAAGTAGATGAATAGTTAGCAGTTATTCGCCGAAGGCGAAGTGATTATCGATGAATATTTACCGAGCGGCGAGTCTTCGAGCTGCGAGGTAAATATTCATCGATAACCACTGAGCTTGAGGTGAATAATTGTTTTAGTATAAATAAAAAGGTGATTATTTCAAAAAAGAAAGAAGGAAACAACATTGAAAGTGAAAATATTTTATTTTTTAAAAGCGCGACGGTCACGCTGACAGCCATTTTGTCCGAAAAGGTGATTATCGGCTGATAATCCGAGATAGAAAACCAATCAGAGCGCGCGATTTTGTATAATCACCTTTGTATTTATACTAAGTTATAATAATACCAACCACAGCCACAATAATAAAGAACAATAATTAAATTATAATAAATATAATAATAATAAAATGCTGATAATGAGAATAATCAAACTATCATAAATACAACAATAGTTATTAATAACAACAACAATAACAATAATTTGGTGAAAGCGAATAATTAATTTAGAACGTGAGTTTGTGTACGTACACACCTTTGACAAGGGTTTTTGATGGAGAAATGATAAGGCAAATTAAATATTTCACAAATTGATTTATTTTCCCCCAAATTAAATCAAAACTGACTCAGTTATATATAAGCACCAAACCCTATAGGGAAACAGAAATAGTCCATCTATCTAGCTGTCTCCTGCTTAATAAAATGCAATTGAAATTACTTTTCAAATGATTATTTTTTCAGATAGATGTCAACCGATAGCCAAAACACTCTCATGAAACCTTCAAAACCGAAAGCTTTAAATTGGAATAGTTTCGACTAAACAATTTTTTCAACTCGTCTTCAACGAGTAAGTTGATCATAATCCACAATGTGTGAATGATGCCGAATTATGACTTATTTATATAATACAGCTTTGGATTTTACAAGTGGCTTCATACACCGAAACGCAATTAAATTTTTGAAATTCGCTTCTTTATTTTATCGCTAAGATTAAAGATAATTTCCACGTAGAATATCAAAAGAAATGAATTAAAAAGACGCTTTTTTCCTAGGCTCACTAGTGAGGGGATAGAACGTAGAGATGGCACTAACAGCGGCTGCGTAGGAGACTACTTTTTTCCATATATACTATTTTTTAGATCATGAAGGAGTGCCTTAATTAATTAGGCAGTCACGGGCTGATTATGACTGAGTAAACTACCTACCAGAGAGCTTTCAACCATACACGCCATTACGAACAGTCAGCTCTTTAAATAATTGAAGGATTTTCTTTGAATGCTCTTAAAGTATTTTAAAACACGACGTTGGTCAGAATGAGACTCCAATGGATACTCTATTCTAGAGTGGTAAAAAAAAACCCGGATAAATTGGATCATTTTTCCTCACAATCAAAATGAGAATTGAGAGGTAATTTTTTGATTCTGTTTGTCAATACGTTCGAAGACCAGATTGTTTTTCTACATCGATTGTTTTTGGAGAGGCAAAATTGAAACATCAATTATAGTTAGATTGAAGCATTCTATAGCGTGCTTTCGGTTGGTTGTCTTAACTATCGCAATTATCGCACACTAATACCCATCACTACAATCATCGTATTCCAAAACATAGGAATAAAAAATACAGTATCATAAAAGAAAGAGGCTCAAAATACAGGGAGTGAAAAATAAAAGCTAAAAATAAGTGAAAAAAGTACAAATAGAAAAGAAAATAAGAAAGTGAAGTTGTGAAAGTGAAAGTGAAATATAGAAAGAAAGAACCGCGTTCTTATGTGTTTTCAGTTGGTTGTGTTAATTATCGCACCATTGCCACCTCCACAATCCATCTTATTCAAAAAAAGGAATAAAATAGAAATACAGTATTTTGAAGAAAGAGGCCAACAATACAGGGAGTGGGAAATACGAACTAAACTAAGTGAAAACAAATACAAATAGAAAATTAAGAAAATGAAAAGTGAAATATCGAAAAAAACTGAAACGCAGTGTGTGTAGATGAGAAACTATAGTACACTTACTTGATTTTCTTCTTAAAGAAAAATGCCTTCGACACAAGACTTACTTCAAATGACACTTTATCCTCAAATAGCCTTTTATATCTTGCTAAAACAAGAATCCTTTTGATGGCTAATGGATTTACTTGCTTTTTAGTAGATTCTTTTTTGATTTTGGCGACGCTTGTATCTCCACAACAAAAGACACCAAGCGAGTGATTGAATAATCTTGAAGGTAAACATATGCTCCTACTGAAGCATAATTCTGTGTGTACCCGGAAACAAACTAACATTCGAGATTTCGAGACAAGCCCCTCTGTTTACCATCGAAAAAAAATAGAAGTCTCCGGTCCATTCAGCTTTGACGCTCTACAAAGTAAATACGAAATCGCTTGCGTGGACGTCTGTCAGTTAGGAAAGTGATACGCTTTTAGCATATGACTTATTTCAATGGAGTTAGTCCCCAGAAAAGCTCAAAGCCGAGACTGGCAAGGATTATGGGTGGTTACTAACTTCATGGAATAAGCATAATGATACCATTGTCTGGATAAAAATCCTTAAAACATCAATTCGAAATTTTACCGAAATAATCTTCAATTTAAGGTTAAGATAAGCAATTGTTAAAATTCTTTCATGAAATACCACTATGATAGAAACTATATCGTACATGGATATTTCTTACGAATCTTTAGTAGATGACGTCACGAACTATCAGCCGACTGAATCTAAAAGTTCGGGATATTTTGGTAATGCATGTATATTTGCACGGAGGGGAGAATTTTAGTGGATATCTGATCGTTTACCATATACTGAATTACGTATTTATGACTATACCATTATTATTCTAATGTTTCGTGAACTTAGCCTGTCTAATAGAGATCTCCTCCCTGTCTGGCCATGAAAAACGGTCAAAAAAATGAATGGCGATGAGAGCCACTCAGAAAGGATTTCAAAACAAAATTGATTTTGAGCTTAGTCTAATTTAAGATAACTGCATAATATTGAAAAAATCCATGAAAAAGATTTGAAGTCCCAAGTTTAAACGTCACTGATAATCAAACTTTTGGCAGAATTTTCTTAGGAATTGAGAAATCAGTATGCTCGTGGGCTCAAATCGAACGTATAGTAGAGAGTCACCGATGATAAATAGAAAACTCATTTTCTTTTTAATTTCAGTTTTAAAAACTCAGTCAATTGACATTAGTGACAAATGCACGTAATTGAAATTTAGAAGCTGTGTTTTCATCAAGCACTGTTTGTTTTCGGGTTGTCAGACCTCGAAATTTTTCACGATATCTGAATAGAATCTATAAAAACAAATTAAAAAATTTTTATCTCAGAAACCTTAATATTTATTTTGCATTTTCATCTACGTTTATTTTAAAAATTGAACACTCAAAATACGTTGGGTTTAAGGGAAAATCGTGTTGGTGTAAATGACCTGATGCATGGGCTTATAGATATTTGAGATTAGAATTTCAAAGTTGTTTGTTTTAAAGCTAATTGTCTGAATTTAGGATAAACACTTTAGAATATGTCTTTGCAAACCACAAACGTCCGAGACGAGAAAAGCACACATGAAAACATTAAAAAGAACCGAAATCAGTTAAGAAATTAGCATAGAAAGTTGTATATGGTAAAGGATATCAAAAGGCAACGTCCAAGATGTTAAAATTCAAGAACGATACCGAAGAATAAAATTTCTAAAATTGCATTTACCTCAAAAGGACCAGTAGATATAGTGCTGTAGATTCCATTATAACTTTGTTGAGTAGTAAACTGACTAGCATTTAAACCAAAATTTCCTTATTGTTGCCGAAAGGTAGGAACGTCGTATATGGTGCATTAATATATTCCTACCAATAAATGTGTTTGGTGATCCACGTGCTCGTACCATACATGAAGTACCATACAACTAAAGCCTTGCTACCTAGTCTGTAGTATTTGAATCCGTCAGGTAAATTTATACTCGATTTTCCAAGGATTGAACTCAAAATAGTATATTCTGCAAAGTATCACAGGTGAATATGAAGATTATGGTCAAGTATTCTAATCTCTCCCTTAATCGTTATTATTATCTTTATCTTATAATAAGTTTTTCAAGCCATTTAAAAAATATTTTGTACGGCCTAAAGTAATTGGCACGGCTCTTTAAAAAACTAAAAAATTAAATTATTGCCTTATTATTTTGAAATAATAAATCAGTAATACTTATAAGTAATCGAGTTAAATACAGTTCGTAATCGTTTTACAAGCTAAGCAAAGTTGAAAACTTCTAATTTGGTATGAACCATCTGCTAAGCACTAGCTCTAAAATTTCTGGGAAACGTTCACAGAAAGAATCGAATATCATTGCTTCGGTTGTGATTGTTTCTCGAGCTAGCAAGTTTCAGTGATTGTGTAGTACGATAATGTTGCGGTACTGCATTAATCATATCCATTTTGAAATCATTAGCAAATCCTGCAATCTGATTGGCTACAAAGTGTGCGATTTAAGCATTAATTGCACTATTTTGAATCATTAATTGCATCATTTTGTCAAACAATCACTTTTGAAGCTACATATAACTGTTGAGTATCTTAATATATTAAGTTTCAAAATGGAAATGATTAATAGGTAATAGAACTGAGTGTCTTGCAATTTTGGGCAGAAATCACACTCGTGATTAACAAATTGCACTCCCGCTGCGCGGTCGTACAATTTTGTAATCACTCTTGCGATTTCAGCCCAAATTGCACTCAACTCAGTTCTATTACCATTATAAATAGCTATCTATTTTGTTTATAGAAGAAGCGATAGATATCACACCCTCTGAACTACGCAATTTACAGCTTATCTTAAAGTGAACACTTAATATAAATACCGGAATTAAGATTTATCGGTAATGGTGGGCAGTTCCAAGTGTGGGCTTTCAATATCGTGCGATCTTCGTCGGCAGTATGAAGCAGAAGACGGGGTATCGTGAGAATAAAATCCACAGAAAACATCAGGTTGTTTTGTCAGCAGCTTGTTTTGGACTGAACATTTGAATATGAATACCCAACTTTGTATACTTTCTAAGTGTGCCTGAAACATCTAGACATATAAAACAGTGAGACAATTGAGGCTAAAATTAGCGCAAAACCATTGTCGGATATTTTGAAGTGATTCTAGCCAGCCTAGCATGCAATGGTGGCCATGTTGGATGATGTTCACTATAGATGGTTCAATTAAATAAAAGTGGCACTTCACTATAGGTGGTTTGTAGTCACTCCTAATGGAATAGATTTTAAGTGGCAGCCATGTTGGATGATGTTTACTGCAGGTGATTTGTGATCTTTCCTAATGGAATAAAAGTGACAACCATGTTGGATGATGTTTAATATAGGTGGTTTGTAATCACTCCTAATGGAATAGATTATAAGTGGCAGCCATGTTGGATGATGTTTACTATAGGTGGTTTGTAATCACTCCTAATGGAATAGATTTTAAGTGGCAGCCATGTTGGATGATGTTTACTATAAATGGTTTGTAATCACTCCTAATGGAATAGATTTTAAGTGGCAGCCATGTTGGATGATGTTTACTATAGGTGGTTTGTAATCACTCCTAATGGAATAGATTTTAAGTGGCAGCCATGTTGGATGATGTTTACTATAGGTGGTTTGTAATCACTCCTAATGGAATAGATTTTAAGTGGCAGCCATGTTGGATGATGTTTACTGCAGGTGATTTGTGATCTTTCCTAATGGAATAAAAGTGACAACCATGTTGGATGATGTTTAATATAGGTGGTTTGTAATCACTCCTAATGGAATAGATTATAAGTGGCAGCCATGTTGGATGATGTTTACTATAGGTGGTTTGTAATCACTCCTAATGGAATAGATTTTAAGTGGCAGCCATGTTGGATGATGTTTACTATAGGTGGTTTGTAATCACTCCTAATGGAATAGATTTTAAGTGGCAGCCATGTTGGATGATGTTTACTATAGGTGGTTTGTAATCACTCCTAATGGAATAGATTTTAAGTGGCAGCCATGTTGGATGATGTTTACTATAGATGGTTTGTAATCACTCCTAATGGAATAGATTTAAAGTGGCAGCCATGTTGGATGATGTTTACTATAGGTGGTTTGTAATCACTCCTAATGGAATAGATTTTAAGTGGCAGCCATGTTGGATGATGTTTACTATAGGTGGTTTGTAATCACTCCTAATGGAATAGATTTTAAGTGGCAGCCATGTTGGATGATGTTTACTATAGGTGGTTTGTAATCACTCCTAATGGAATAGATTTTAAGTGGCAGCCATGTTGGATGATGTTTACTATAGGTGGTTTGTAATCACTCCTAATGGAATAGATTTTAAGTGGCAGCCATGTTGGATGATGTTTACTGCAGGTGATTTGTGATCTTTCCTAATGGAATAAAAGTGACAACCATGTTGGATGATGTTTAATATAGGTGGTTTGTAATCACTCCTAATGGAATAGATTATAAGTGGCAGCCATGTTGGATGATGTTTACTATAGGTGGTTTGTAATCACTCCTAATGGAATAGATTTTAAGTGGCAGCCATGTTGGATGATGTTTACTATAGGTGGTTTGTAATCACTCCTAATGGAATAGATTTTAAGTGGCAGCCATGTTGGATGATGTTTACTATAGATGGTTTGTAATCACTCCTAATGGAATAGATTTTAAGTGGCAGCCATGTTGGATGATGTTTACTATAGATGGTTTGTAATCACTCCTAATGGAATAGATTTAAAGTGGCAGCCATGTTGGATGATTTTTACTATAGGTGGTTTGTAATCATTGCTAATGGAATAGATTTAAAGTGGCAGCCATGTTGGATGAGATGTTGACTATAGACCTCTTGCAGGGTATCGTAATGCAGCGCAGTTTGTAGAACAAAACTATAGGTTCCAACTCTCATGAGATTGAAATTCTCCAAATTGAGCCTCTTTGACGTCACGTGAAAGGGGTCTATATGTTTCTACCTTTCAACGTGTGCTGAATGTTGAATATTTGCATTTTATTAAAGCACTGTTTTTTACTTGCACCTTTATATGAATGTTAGAAAGCACAGGTGGTGTGCGCTGCTAATACGCCGCTTGTCATCAAACTGCGTGGTTCTTTGCTCGATGCCCTAACACACTATTATATAGGATTAAAACATTTGTTTGTTGGCTCACTCCTATGACTAATTGACCCTTTTCACGTGACACCAAAGCAGCTCAATTTGGAGGACAAAACAAAAGAATTTCAATCTCCTGATAATAGATCATTTTCGAGATGCGCGAGCGCTTTCAAAAATATCGCAGGCGCATACATGATCTCGAGGCATTTTCGGGCAGAGTCAATAGCGCGCGTGATGTTGCCCGAAAATGACTCTTTTTCATGTCTGCGCCTGCGATATTTTTGAAAGCGCTCGCGCATCTCGAAAATGGTCTATTGGAAACCTTTTGTTTTGTCCTCCAAATTAGCTGCATTCCGGAGTGATGCAGAGGTCTAATGCACTGTTTTCCCATCAGATCATTTGTCATTCCCTTTAGTACTCTTTGACTATCAGTTACGCTTGACATGGTTAACTGAATAATGTGAATGCAAACTTAAACCAATAATTCATGTTTAATGGAATGACTCGTGGTTCTAAAAGATGGGAAAATATTACGGCCAAGCGGTCGACTGACACTGAAATCACAAACTGCCAAACATTACGATCAGTTAACATTAATACTAATGTGTAGTTGATATTAGTATAAACCTACTAATGGTCACAAATCCTGCACTCTGATTGGCTGAGCTACTAGTGGTCTATATAAAACTTTTTTTGAAAAGCGACAAATTTACAGACGTTTGTATGGCTGGGGGGTATAGCGTATACCCCTAACCATACAAACGTCTGTAAATTTGCCAAGTTTTCAACCTAAGTTTTCTCGTCCGATATGACACCTTACATCCTGAATCTTCGTAGGGTTACTAAAGTGAAAGTGCTCGTTCTAGTTCTGGTATTGGTTCTTCACTCAGTTTAATTTAAACTCATACGAATTCGTAGCTGCCTGATTTTTGAGAGAAGACTTACATAAATCCATTACTTTGAATAGCAACAGCCTTTGGGTAGGAAGTTACGACGATGATGCAGAGTAATAATGATTGATGGTGATAATGATTTCCGTCAAAACATTCTCTTCAAATCAGTTTGGTTCCGCACGAGATAATCTTGTACGATAATTCATGATAAAAATCCATGTTTGAACAGTCTCATCAAACCTAAGTGTATATTACTTTTAGTTCTACCACAAGAAGAAAAAGGACCTGATGTATGATCATAAGATCAACAGCAGACAATTATATTAAGGTATAAAGTAGAAGTAATTAGTTTTGAAAAAGAAAACTGAAAAAGAATTCAAGGCTGTTATAATCCATGGCCATTTCTAATGCGGTAACCGCGGCAGTATCTTCAATTAATTTTACAATTCTCATTTTTTTGTAGATATAATTTTAAATGGAGAAATTGAAGAAATTTAAATGCTTAAAATTCGAACTGAATTCAGAAGAATTATAAAGCCTTTGTGCAATGTTGAGTTATCTAGGGCATATGTTCTGTGGAACTTAGTTCAAATCATAGTTGGAATAAGTATATTATACAGTGGACGAAAGAAAGAACCAAAAATAGACGGAAAACAAACGCTGCCCTAGACCATTCCAAAGGCAGTGATAATATATCTATTTCTCTCTACCTTTCAAGAGTGTTTTTCCATACCTTGCTCAGCCCGCGCATCCTTGCATTCTTGTATATCGATGTGAAGGACTAATGCCTCTGTGCTGTGATAGTCTAAGCGGAGGCATGGAGGTTAATATCCGATCAGTGCTTGTCAGAATAAGAACATGTCAGTGTCATTATATAGTGCGTGGTCAAAACTTCTGCTACCGGCGATATATGTGTCTCGCTGCCGACGAATAATGAGACGGACTTCCCTTTCAGTTATTTTGGTTCACCACATGACGTTGAGTGGACGAATCAATTTTTTTTACTGGTTTAGTGTGTGATATTGCGGTTAGGAAACAAATAAATGAGTAAACGGGCATTAATTCGCAAGACATATTGTCTGTGTTTTCTAGTATGAGATGAGTGATGATTTTGATGATTGCATTTTTAACATCAATGCATCAACAGACAAACAAAATAGCAAAGTGAATGACGGATGGACAGACAGACAGGCACACAGGCAAATAAACAAACAAGTTATCCAGGAAAAACTGAGCTGAGAAGCCAGGAAAGAAGCAAGACCCCAGCTAACATGTCAATGAATTTTCTGCTCAGAATATCCATCTCTTTTCTATTCTGCAGGTTCTAAACATGATGAGCCCGCCAAGCAAGCATCTAAGTAAGCAGCGTAGAGGTGAGCGGGCTCGCCTTTCATCAATTAATGTGACCTATGCTGCATCGATTCCTGCACTTTGTTACGCATGTAAGTATATTTGGTAATTGTTTTGTGCGGGTTTCCTCCCAAAGCAAAAGTCAACATTCATTAATTCAAATCAGTTACAACTGATGTAGAAATAGAACGGACGCAACTGATAAATCTGCTATTTAGAGAATACGATAAGAAACAGCTCGTCCGCCATCTTGGATAAAAGCGGAAATGACGTCAGCGTGTTTTTCAAATTTGAATATTAGCGACCTTCAGATGCGACTACGACTACGAGAACGAGTACGTAATTTAAACTCTCAAAGATTAGCACTATAATTTCGTAGTCGTGGTGGAGAAAGTAGTTTGAAACTTTAGATTCTTAAAAATAGGAAATCGAATACGATTCAGTGTTAAGCACGAGCACAGGGCTAATTGCAAAACTTGTACTCGTACTCGTAGTCAGATCTGAAGGTCGCTTTTCTCGTTATCCACTCGACAACATTCACCAAAAACAACGGCAAAAAAATAGATTTCAGCTTGTTTTCTGTTACATTTTTTGGTATCTAAACTCTGATAAGCGTTAGAAAAGGACCTTAGTTTCTTTTTTAAATTATTCTGGAGCAGTTTTAAAAGGTTCCGTTTTCGGTAACCTAATACGTAAGACAAACACAATTTCTTTTTCCAAAGTGTCTCGACAGGTGAAAAATCTCTATATTGGAACAGTATCAAAAATCTTCTTTATAAGTAACCGAAAAAGCTATTTGCGTGAGGAAAGGAGGCCGAAACTTTAAAAGAAAAAGTTGCGCATTCCAAAAACATCCGGTCATAAGTATGGAGAGAATCGTAAATAATGCAATTTGTCTGTCTTTCACTCTATTGACTGTAAGACTACATTCTTGTATCTCCTTTAGTTGACATACCTGATTGTTTGATAGAAATAAGGCAACGGCTTCTTCAAAAATTCTTTGCCCATAAAGTATGAAAGAAAGTTGATATTGGTATGAATTTTCTTTTGCTCGATATGAGAAAACAAAGTGGACATTTGATATCCGCACGTCCTTCGGCGCCAGGGAAGTTGAAATGTTAATTGTTCAAGCAGAAGTTCTAACTATAGATATTACTTAGCTATGATTGCACAGCCGTGAACACACATGGTGGTAAGGGAAGTTGTCGACTTCTCTAGACAACTATTTCGATCCCATTTTGCGGATGGACTGTGCGCCTATTCACCCAAGTGCCAAAATGTAATTTTCTAAACACACCTCTACCAGTTTGGCGTTATATTTTCCATTCCAGACCACTTTCCATTCTATTGAGAATAGTTTGATATTCATCCTTATTGATGCATCTTTTCAAGATCCGTATGAATGTAGCTTACTCGTAAGCAAAGTAACAATACTCAAGGGAATAACAGGTGGTCTAAAAGGGGAAAATATTCAAGTGGAGTATATACATTCGTCTAAGGAACTGGGTTTCTAAATGGTTCGTGGGTTCAATCTATTTAATCAATCTTTTAAGGCTCTAATGTGCAGTAGATTGGATTACACTATCGCACAGACTTTCGGCTAAGATGATAACGGATGAAATCATCTAGTTAGAAAATACCTTGTAGTATATCGATATATAACGACTTTCTGATTCAACTGCCACTGCGCGCGCTAAGAACTCGATCTACCAACAGATATAGCGCGCGCACGGTGTGCACAACTTGCTACATACAACTTATTGGAAAAAGACTTGTCAGTAAAATACTTCTCGCTGCACTTTCATTCTTCTCCTCCACCGTATTGGCCGACTAGATCCTTTTACAGACTTATAACTCTTCAGAACTATTCAACTTCCTTATCAAAAAAAAACTGTCAACGCTCATTTTCATCAGTCTTCACCTACCAACCGTACCAGAATTCACCAAACCTTCCACATGAAGACCCGACACTGATCACTGAAGAATTCAAAGTCAAAGCCGAAACATATAATTGCTTGAAGACCTCGACATCTGGAAAACCATCTACTGACTGAAAACACCACTCATGTTGTCTGTTACATTGTCCATTTAGATATTCCATTCATAGACACTTGACATGATCGTTTTGATGTTCTATTTTTTTTCTTTTTCGAAAACTTATAACATAATATCATATGTAACTAATAGTAATTGTTTAAGGGCCCACAGTAATTGGCGAAAGCTGTTGTGGTGTCCCCGCCATTCAATTCACTATTTCTTGTTTTCATTTTTTTCCTCCCAGTTACCGATCTACCAAACTGATCACTGATTTTGTTTTTAAAAGGCGAAGTTAAATAAAATAAAAAATAAAAAAAATACTGTAGTACTGTAGTACACCGTAAGCGCGTGATGTAAAATGTAGTTTCGATGTTTTCATGACGCCATTACCAAATTATAGTGATAAATGTCAAATTTAAAAACAAACTAAGATACAGATGACGTGGAAACAAGGGCTGTATAAAGAGTTAGGTGCGGATCAAAGTCAAAAGTTTACCACCAAAAAACTTTTTATAACTTTGGTAAAAAAATCAAAAGCCACCACAAAAATTATTACCACAAAAAAAAATCTCGCAGGGATGGGTAAACTGACTTAAGGACGTTCGCGGGCAAAACTGTTTCCCACGTTTTTTTCTTCAAACTTCGCATGATGAAATATAAGACCATCAAGTTCCACGAGCAAAAAAAAAATGGTGGTCACCGTTCTTGTTTAGGAGTGAGATGATATCAAAGTGCAGCCTTTTTTTTTGTCGAAAATCGCTTGCGCGCAATACATACAGTAAAGTCATTTTTGTTGTTGAAAAACTAAATGGATTACTAAACATTTTTTGAAACAACTGTCTTATAACCCATAAATAAATATTATGTGTAAATATTTATGAATACACACAAATAACTTGTAGTTTTTGGTTCGAATATACAGCCACCATGCACCATTTGGTGACGCTTTGGCCGTAATGTAGATTGGACTTTTCATCCAAATACGTGTTTTCGTTATGATTTTCCCATATTTTTTTCTTCAAATTGGGAACACTGACAGCTTATGTAATTCTTTATCAAATACTAAAATAAAAAATGGGGGTCACCGTTGCTGTTTTCGAGATATAGCCGATCGAAATCGTTTTCGCAACGAGCGTGACGGAGTTTGATCTTGAAAAAAATAGGTCGCGCGCGCGCGCTGTCACACCATATGCGCAGAACGGATGCGCACGAACAATGCCCGCGAACGTCCTTAATAGTGGACATCAAAGAACACCGCTTTTGTTTTCAATGCGGTTCGGCTCATGTAAAGTTCGACGTTTAAACTGAGCCTTAAGAAGTTTCCAAATTTTAAACGAAAACTTCTAGCCAGCTAGCTATCATATATGATAACAATTTACCAAGAGCTTTTAAGGTGACTGACTACGTTTGGACGTTCAATTTGAGCCCACGATGTGCGCGCGCACACAAAAACGCGCAAAACCGCATACTAAGCTTCGGCATTTTATTGAGGAACCATACAGGCTTTGAACTTCAACCGGCAAAAAAACCCCAAATTTTGCACGGGACTCTATGTTTTTCTTTGAATTTCCTAAAACAGCAGGTAAAAATCAATCTTTTGAGAAAGTTTGAAGAAAACGTAATTATTAGAACTTATAAATTAAGAGTTTTATGTGTTTTTGTTGTCATCATTTGAGTACGATTTTCGGTTCATTGAGCTAACAAGATGCTGAATTTTGAGCTTATTTTTAAAAATTTCTTCAAATATTTTTAGTTCATCTTCGAAGATAATGTTTAAAGTAGAAGTTCTGAGAAAATTGCTTCCAGAGCTTTTGTAATTTTTGAGTTATTAATTTTTGTGTGCAAAGCTTGATTTCCGCCATTTTTCTTTCGAACATTTGTCAACATGGTCATATTCAAAATTCATTACCTCGAAAACGAGCTCGGGACACCCCATTTTTCTTTTCATTTTTGGAATCAGCGTTAAATTCTGTGTAAAATATCTTTCTAAGAACATTTTGTAATTATTCCTTGCTAAAGTAGTCAGTCACCTTAAGTTTCTCTATGCCTTTTATTCGAACGTATAATGACGCATTGCCACTTTGATACTGAAGTTCTATCCTAACTGATAAATAGTTAATTTTGGAACATGTAAACAGGACATACTACAAAAATAGACGACTAATACACTAATCTAATCGGAATCTATGTGTCAGTCTCTCGCCTAAATGTTCTTGGAGTGGTTTTTGAAAGTGTCTATTATCCATTAATGACGAGTATTGAACGTGGGTTCCTTGACATTTACTTTTAAGTATGTATGCGAGCTGACAGGACTAAGAATAAAGATTTAAGTAACTGTTATTTAATGGTGCATACGTTTTCAAACCACCTTCAACTGAAATCTTATCTTTTATTTAGGGATATCTGTTGGTTACTGTGCTTATAATTCATTTAAGAATCGATAAAATACCTTTGAAGGTTTTACTAACAACATATTTCTAACATCACATCATTTTCTTTCTTTATCTTAAAATTTCTGCAACCAATTCAAAAGTCTTTTGAAAATTACTGGCAGAGTAGTTGACGTGAGTGTCAATAATTTCATTTTTTTTTTCGAAAAGAGAGTGACTATTTCTAAAGATAGCTCCATAAAAGAAAATAACTTTCTGGATTTCTTTTCGTCTTGGTTTTTCAAAAAGTGCCCAAAAGACGGCACGGCACGGCACGGCACTGACACGGTCACGGCAAGGCGCGGTCCGTGCCCGTATACGTTTTTCATAGTCATACGAAAACTGCTCTAAGCATATAGAAGAATGACTGGCAGAAATTCAGATGGTAGTGTTGCAAGGTGGTCATCGTTTCTAGTGTTTGTTGACGCAAAGCCAATGGATCGTAGCCTCTTATCAAGTGAAGGAAAACCGAGTTGAATTCTTTAAGTTCTCTATTTGCTCCCTTGAATGCGCATATGTTTAACACTCTGATTTAGTTCTAGATTTTACAAATGTTTTTCAGCTCTGAATAAACAGAACACTGATGGAGAGAGGGGGGTAAAGTGCACACTGTCAGCTCCTGTCGGATGACTAGCTACTAGCCGAAGGCACAATACAGAGGTTAAATATTAAGGCCTTTACCTTTAAGTCATTTGTAGAACTACTATAAAGCATAACACCCGGCTCGATAGACTCTATTTGACAAGTATAAGTTAAAATTAGATGTCATAACATGGTTTGAATTGGTTAAATTTATGATGAGTAATTCAGAGCTGACGTGTAATTCAGAATGGCGACTATATTAGAAGTGACACAAAAGATAATATATAGCGAGTATAGTCTAGCAGATGATGAGACTGACTTAATCTATCACATCTTATCATACACAATCTAGAATGTACCTTAGAGATAGAGAGAATTGCGACAATCCTAGTTAGATATGACAGTTTCCAATTTGATGAAATATTTATGAAGCATCCAAAGTAGGTTATTTTTTGGCCGTTTTTGAGCGAATCTATGTTGGACCGTTTTCACAACTTTTGCCAAATTGACGAATTATTTATGAAGGATCAAAAACAGGTCATTTTTGGCCATTTTTGAGTTACAGATTGTCGTAGTCTGGTTTCAATTCTAATTTTTTTGATCTATGTAGGGTTGAAAAAATATGAAACAAAAATCTTGTCATCCGGATTTTGGGGATCTTTTCAAGTGCGCGTAACGATGAATCTTCCTGTGTTTGATTTTAGTTTCGAGTGTCTTGTCAAGTGTGTACTTTGAACATGATTTATAAGCCGTCAGAGGATGTGAGTTCTTATACAGATTAATTTTCGGCTTGGGCGTAATGTTTTCCCATCTTTCAGAACATGTGGCATTCCCTAGAGTATCATTTCTTTTTTTAACGGTTGCCTGTCTTAAAATAAATGCATTCTAAATGTACATGAAGAAAAAAATCGATAACTACCAAAAAGACCTTCTGAATAGGCAATGAGCATCAAAGCTTACAAAGCACTCTGGGAAACTGAGTCCTGCAAAAATGAAACAGGGAAATCAAAGGAAACATCAGAAAAAATCTTGCTCTGTTATTTTCTTTTGTTGAAATGCTTACTTTTCTGTAGAAAATCTCGAAGTAAAAATTGTCAGATTAATTTTTTTGAAGAGCCAAAAAACCGTAAAAAAAAAACAGTTTCCCATCATGTTTTGTGCTAGAAATTCGAGCTCGTGTACATTGGCTATTCGAGTTTATTTGTCAGAAATTTTATATTCAATTGGGTAAACTACCAATTTTTTGGTTGTGTCTCAAGCAAAGCTGGGATCGCCTTCGGTCTATAGCAACAACAAGATATCATTATTACAAAGTTAGCATCAGTGACAGAAACAATAATAATAATGATAATAATAATAATAATAACAACAACAACAATAACAACAACAACAACAACCATCCTTGGATAAAAAATAGTAAACTCCTAAATACCGACCAAGAACAACCGAAAAGGTCTAAACAGACAAAAAAAATGGTATCTAACTAATAAAGCAACACAGCGGCAACAAGCAATAGAACAGTTTTCGTACGAGAATAACGACAAAACTACGTTCAAGGCAAGGTGGCTTAGGACTCCATTATTTCCTGCAGAACCTTTTCTTCATCTCGTCTTGCAGTCAGTCAGTTTTGTTATAACATGTTTTATGGTCAACTTCTATTTCGAAACTGTATCTCAAACAAAAACAAAAAAATTTTATGAATCTAGGAACTCGTTGAGATTAAATGGATATTGCTAATAGCACGAGGCGTTAACTGCCAGGAAACGGAAAGGGTTTTAATTTCGTGAATCAAGCCAGAGGAAATAAATAGACTGGTGGCGTAGATTGGTCTGGGTCTCCTCAATGGTCTGATTGCTTTTGGTCTGATTGCTTTTGGTCTGATCTATTATTATTTTATAATACCTATTTCTTGAGAAATATAGGGGGAAATATGAAAGAAAGGAACAAAAGAAAAGGGAAAAGAGGTGAAAAAGAATATAATTACAGACAGACAAGTAGAACTAGGAAAAACGAAAAAAAGTATTGAAAGTATTTGAAGGTGTGGGAGAACGAACGAACGAACGAACGAACGAACGAACGAACGAACGAACGAACGAACGAACGAACGAACGAACGAACGAACGAACGAACGAACGAACGAACGAACGAACGAACGAACGAACGAACGAACGAACGAACGAACGAACGAACGAACGAACGAACGAACGAACGAACGAACGAACGAACGAACGAACGAACGAACGAACGAACGAACGAACGAACGAACGAACGAACGAACGAACGAACGAACGAACGAACGAACGAACGAACGAACGAACGAACGAACGAACGAACGAACGAACGAACGAACGAATGGATGGATGGATGAATGAAAAGATGGAATGGCAAAAATGGAATAAAGACAAAAAAGAATAAACTAAAGAGCGAAAAGACAAAGAGGAAAAATGAATTAAAAAGGAATAAAAAGATGAAGTGGGAAAGAATAATAGATAAAGAAAACTTAAGATAGGGTTTAAAATGCATTAGACAGAAACAAAACAAAAAAACCATTGTGAATACTCTTTCTCTGAATCCATTAGCTAGGCATCCAAGTCCTTGTATTATCATGTACATCTCACTAATTCTTTTTTATAACATTAATATATTGATTACAAGACCAAAGGAAATGAACCAGAACATTTTCCAATTTGGGCATTTTTTTCTACTTTTCGATGCCTTTTTTTTTCTTTTCAAATTACTGCCAACTGCTTGGTACTAATGGTACAAGCACGAAAGTAAAAAAATGTAGTAAATGTAGTAAATGGAAGACGATACAGGTTTATAATAACAAAGTACGAGTTTATGTGAATACCGGAACTGCATTTTTGTAATTGTGCATTTTGTTCTTCTTTTCAATGCATTCTTCTCAACTTACTGCCAACTGCTTGGTACTAATGGTACAAGCACGAAAGTAAAAAGAATTTAGTAAATGGAAGACGATACAGTTTTGTGATAATAAAGTACAAGTTAATGTGAATACCGGAATTTTTCAAATAGTGCGTTTCTTTTTTCCCTTCTAATTTACTGCCAACTGCTTGGTATTAATGTGGTTCAAGCACGAAAGTAAAACATGAGCAAATGGAAAACGCCTGATACAGTTTTGTGATAATAAAGTTCGAGTATTCATTTCCTTTCGAGATAACGTGGAGTACTAGCTGGATTGGAGTTCTTTATGGAAGCCCTGTCGAGGAAATCTCTAAGACAAACTATAATGCGCTGGACTATAATGCGCTATATCTAATTCATAAATAACATAAAACAGTAAAGAGTTTATGAATTTTGACTATACACGACATGCGACGAAAACAAAAACGTGTGCTACTTGTCTACCGCAGTTCAATTAATGAAATCGTGAATATTCCTTTTAAAGTCAATACCTGGGGGCTCATGGAAACTAAACTAGTATATAATTCTATATAGCAATTGAAATACATTTTCTATTAAGTTCTTTCTTTTTTTTTTCTATTAAGTTCTTTCTTTCTTTTTTTTCTTTCTTTTTTTTTTTTCTTTTAATTTGGAGATTTGTCAATTTGGAGTCTTGTGTAAAGAGTATGCACAAAACTCAAAGTGTTTATCGTATTGGTTGTGGTTTTTTCACTTCTGTGCTAAATCATGCTATTCCGTACTTACCTTATTCAAACCTTGGTCAACAATGCTTTGTGTTAAACGTGCGAGGGACGTAGTGAACACCTCAGTACGATTTCAAGCGAATTATTTATTGCGGTCTAATGCAAAAAACCGCAGCATAACTCTTACTACACAGTTCTAACATCTTCAACTTCTAGCGGAGTGTGAAACAAAGATGCAAAAACAAGACACTTTATATTCTATTCTATTTGGATCAATACCCACGTGACTTACCTATTGACCAATAGCAGGAGTGTGCTCCACGAGGTATCTAAGAAATCCACTTGGGAAAAAAACCATAAGTACTGCAAAGCCTCTTTTGGGATGAATAATTCTGTCTAACAAATGCTGATCTACTCTCTTTACATATATAGGATGCTATAATTGGATCTTATTGATGGAAGACTGCATAGATCTATTCCATGATATAACTGCCGTTGTTTTGTCGTTAATTGGAGGATTTATGAAAGGACACTTGTCAAGAAATATATGAGCTACACCCCTCGGCGATATGTGATAGTAATTCAGTCAACACTGCAGGTGAATTTTTTTTTTTTTTTTTTTTTTTTTTTTTTGAATGGCACTTCCTTTCTTGAAGCATACACTTTAAGCGTCGATGATACAATTAGTCCAACTTTTAGAAGACAGTCTTTATCACTTTTAACTGTCATATTAACACCACTCGACAACGAAATGGAGACACAAAAAAAAATCTTCATTATTATTTCATTGATCTCCTTTCAATTTCTAATTTGCCAAAAGCATTTAGCAAAAAGCTCTCTCCTTATATCTTTAATAACAACGTCAGAGAAGTTTGAATCTACAGGAAAAAAATACTTCAAATCTCCTAGGATTTTCTATTTTCGGTTTTCAAAATTCCTTGGACTTTTTGTATAGCCATATATCCGTGAAGCAATTACTTCGTGAATAGAGCGTAATAGAGTGATTTTAGCAGAATAGTAGGCTTAATAGATAGTAGTAGACACTAAATCCATTGTTTATTTTTGGTTTACTTGGCTTGTTAGTCACTAATTATACGACTTTCCAAGTCAAATTATTCTAGTATTTAGTTCTCTACTAAAATATTTATTCATGGATGGACTACAAGCAGTGATATTCGCTATTTTCTACAATGAAATAGTGCAATTATACAATACATCTTTTGTTTCACCTACGGATATAAGGCGTGCACTCTATCAATTCTGTAAGTTTTAAATTATTTGACTAGTGAGTGGCAGGAATCGCGTGACTTTGTTTGACAACCAATGCTTGGAAATAGAGCTATTAGGTTGTGACGTATTTCCCATTTGCTCAAAAATACCGCTAAAATAAAGCGAAAAACGTGCTCAATAATTTAACCACCACCTGAAACAGTTAAAACTTTGGACAACGAATCCTGTCATAAAGAAAAAGTAAGAAAAATCTTTATAGAACTGCTTTTTGTTTTGGACTCGGAAGTCGTTTTTCTATACGAGTCACGTCACACAAGCTCAACTGTTCACCTGCCCGAATTTTTTAATTCAATTCATTAAACCTTTTTTTAACTTTTTCTTCTTCTAGAAATGATATTAAAAGACAGCAACTGCATATTTCCAAGGTAGTCCTAAGGAAAGTAAGTAAGCCAATGCTGTAATTTTTATATTCTTAATGTTGAATATCTTATCATGAACGAAAAGAAGTGATACGATTATAATGTCCCTGCTGTCCCTCCTTCCTTTGCTGTCCCTGCTATCCTTCCTGTCTCTCCTCTCCGTAGTTTTTGTAACGTAACTTGATTAACAAACTGGAAAAAACAGCTACTAAAAATGAAAATTTGATGAAGTTTTCGTCTATATTTCAAATCTCGTATCATTTTGCAAACGAGAGGATTCTTCAAACTTTTTCGGGTTAAGAAATATTACGTAAACGTATAGTCTCGACTTTCAAACACATACTGTTCATTTCCTGTAGTATTTCACTTGTTTTAACTTGGTTATTTTCATTTCCAAATATCGATAAATATCGATAACATCTTCACAATACGGCTGTTCTTTGCTTTTAATGAGGTCCTTAATCCCGCGCACATCAATTAGCAGACCATATGGTCTCCGTTCTGGCGAAATCGTACCAGTGCGCCTTAGGGACAAGGTCAAAACAATTGTCCAAAATAGGGACCCGATTTTATTGATTTAGGTGGTGGGTACCAGTAGATACCCCCTCCCCCCTCAGAGACCTGTTGAAATGCTCGATGCTTGGTGTTCGTAGTCACTATTTCTATCCACAAATACGTTATTTAGCATACATGTAAACAGACAGTACATTCGTTTCTGGGATTTGACTTTTAGTTTTGGAGATATTTGAGGACAAAATCCATGATTTCACTTCCAGAGGTGGTGGGTACCGGGTAACACCACCCCTCCCCCCAAATCGGGTCATGTAAGATGACAATTGTTTTGACCTTATCCCTTATGCCTAAAACCAAGCGTTTTGTAGATTTTTGCACTGTTAAATACCAAGACCATTTCCAGTAGTGTGAATCTCTGATATAATTACTATTTATGTAATATAATATATATTCCCATGTATATAATGTCTGTTGGCCATCCTCGTAATTCAGCCCTTGGCTGCGAGAAGGAATGAATAAACTATTATTATTATTATTATTATTATTATTATTATTATTATTATTATTATTATTATTATTATTATTATTATTATTATTATTTATTTTCAATTTGCTTAACGTTTTGCTTACAAAATTCTTAGCTTACCGAGTCCAATCCATGAACCTTGGGAAAACTAGAATGTATTCACTAATTTATATAAAAATTGAAAGCAGATCAATTAAAAAAAATCAATTAATCATAAGAGTTCTCCTTATGATGTGAGCAGTTCCTAGGAGGGCAATCTTCTGTATTTCTGCGATAGGAATGTCTCCTTGTAGTTGATTGACATACTGCTCTAGTCCTTTGTGTATCAACCCAAGTGCCCCGATAACAATAGGTCTGGTTTTTGTTTCCATACCCCACATTTTTCTTATTTCTATTTCTAGATCTTTGTATTTGGAGAGTTTGTCTCTAAATATTATCAATACCATTGTTAAACTTATTTGACTATCAGCGCCATATAATAAAAGAGATCTAGAGAGATAATAATGTTAACTTATTAAAAAAAAAATCTCTCGCAAAATTGATCCATCAACTCTTAACGCCCTTTATAATCACAGCAATTATTTTCTGATTTTCTTTATTCAACTCGTATATCCAAATGTTTCTTCTCATGATAAATAAGACAACTGTCACTTCTCTTAACTAAAGCGTCATTTATCACCAGAGTAGTGTTATAATTATGTTAGCGAGAGCCTTGTCGTTGGCCATCGAAAGCCTTCAAGGCATAAACAATACAGTAGTTTCGATGTGACAGAACTTTCAACTTCTCAAAAATTGAGTTAAATTTATTTTACAAGGTCTGAAAGAAGAGGGTGTTTTCTTCATAAATTGAAGTGTTATCGAGTAATATTAATATAGTCTATAAATGCTTATAACTTTGAAGAGGCTTTGAGTACCATGCTGGTCGATACTTCTTGGCAGCTGATGAGTTAATAACATGTTTATTAGTCTGTTCGGTAAACTGATTCACTGTTTCCATTAACTCTGGCCAAAATTTTAGACTAGAGAAAAAAAATTGGTCGTTTTAAGTATGTTTTAACTCACTAGTTCGATGCCGGTTTATATGTCTTGTAAATCTGCTCGGTATAACCACTTGAGCGACAAAAAATAATGATCACAAGTATTAGGAAAGATTTTAGAATTAACCAACAAAATACCAGTTAACCCCCCCCCCCCCCCCTGCGCCCTCACATACACTCCGCTCCATGGCCTTTGAATCACAAGGAATATATTGATATACATAGAAAATGGCCAGTTCTTTCCATCACGTTCGCGCTAACTGATCATGTCTGTGGTTATGATTTTATATTTCTGGCGCGTGAATAAAAGGCAAACTTCACTACTAAAGGCGCGGAGATACGAGCAGCAAAATCGTGCAACTTGTCGCGCAACATTGTTGCTTTGCACCCTGTACAAAAAGAAAATTTTGTTGCGCGACTTTGTTGCAGACGTAGAAGCTTTTTCTACTCTCTGTACGGTAAACTGAGGCTTGATCGAACGTTGAGTAATTCGTTTGCCAATTTTCATGTCGCAATTCAAAATAACTCGATAGAAAGATAAGTCCGAAATCTAATTCATAACATTTAGCATTGTTTTAAAGACTTTTAGGATTGCATAAGCGTAGTTTTGTGAAAATTAAAAGCCCAAAGAACTCGTCGAAAATACAAAGTTGACCACACCTCGCGATCGACGACGCGTGAGATTGCGCACGTTCACACATCACATTATCACTATTTCCGGTAAATTTCTTTTTAATCAAAACTTGTCTATGAGATAAAGTAATCTTTTAAAAAAAAATACGGTTTAATTACGGTTTTTAATTTTTTTTCGGATCTTCAATAGCCTCTGGGCTTTGTTTTCTCGTCTCGTCTTTAGGCTTCGTCTAAAATTGGGTTTTGTTGTTGGTTCTCTGATTGTGCTACGTTTTGGTTCGTGATTGTACACACGTGGGACACAAGAAAATAGGTTTTTTTTATTACTGTTTTTCATTTTCTTTCAGAACGTTAATAGCTCTGGGCTTTATTCTGTTGTCCTGTCTATAAGCTTCGTCTAAAATTATATTTTTATGAACGCCCTCTCATAATTTTTGCTATATTTTTGTTCATGTTGTACAAACGCGTGTTTGAAACTGACTTTGTGAACACCTGATTTTGACGATGGGAAACGCCCTTGTTTTTTGTTTCGGTTTTATTTTGTTTTTATTTGCCATGATCATTTTAACGATATCATATCTGGGTATATTGCTTGAAAATTCCGATTTCCATTGTATGTCGTCAAAACGAAATAGTTAAATGTGTACCGTGTATTTGATAGATGTTTTATAGCGAATATTTTCGTACAAAAGTGTTTATTGTTGACGACGACGCCGATGATGATGATAATGATAATAATCGATGTTGATGTTGGGTGCGGGGGCCATGGTGACAGTGGTTGTTTGTTCTCTTGGATTGCCTTTCTGTTTGTTTGTTGTTGTTTTTTTGTTTTTTTTTTTGTTTTCTCTTTTTTTTGGCTTAAAAGCCAAAAACTTGGCATTTGGAAATATCAAGGTAAAAACGAGTTGATTTTTGCTCCTTGTTTACTGATTCCCTGCTCGGTCTGCAAACCAAGGATTGACTAAACCACCTCAATACTTTCAACCACAATTCACTATTCACTAGGCGTCGTCATGTGTGTAAATAATAGTAGCTGTATATATATTGCACTTAGTAATACACCTGTGAACGTTTCGAAAATTCCCCCAAGCTAATTAAGTTTACTATGTTAATAATCAGATAATGATAAAATTACTAAGGTGTAATTTTTCTTATAATATTATAAACTAGTTTTTACAGCATGCAGGGGCGGATTTAGATGTGTTTTCTTTAAACTCGGCAAAATAAAAAAATTGCATGCTTTGCCTACAGATTAATATTTAGTAGTATATATATTATCTTCAGTTCGTAACATTAAGATATCTTGTCTGACTAGTACAGTCGCTTATCTTAACCCTCTTATGTTAAATGCTATGTCATCTGGTTAACGTTTCAAAGGCTCTGCTACTGCTACTGCTACTGCTACTGCTACTGCTACTGCTACTGCTACTGCTACTGCTACTGCTACTGCTACTGCTACTGCTACTGCTACTGCTACTGCTACTGCTACTGCTACTGCTACTGCTACTGCTACTGCTACTGCTACTGCTACTGCTACTGCTACTGCTACTGCTACTGCTACTGCTACTGCTACTGCTACTGCTCTCAGTCGGCAGTTCCACTACTACTACTGCTACTGCTACTGCTGTTACTGTTCCTGCTGCTATCGCTGCTAGTTTTAACAGTATAGGGTTGTTTGAACTAATTTAATGATAGATACGAGCATGTGGTTAGCTTACCTCACTTAGCTTCAAGATCGCCACTCTTCAGCTTATGCCTCTACTTTGAAGAAGTTCGTGTTTTTATTTCACAGACCAGACACCGCTTTATCAGTGAGTAGTACTTTTGGCGCGAATCCAAATTGTTGTTTTGAGTTGCTGGTGGACGTGGAATTAAAAAATACAGCACAGAGACACCAGTCTGATTAAAAAACAGAAAACATATAACATGACCATTAGTTATAATGAGAATAACAATGATTATTAATACTTATAATTGAACAATAATATCAGAAAGACAACTTATGATAGAGCAGGAATTCTAGGCGGGAAAGATAGGCTATTTTGAAGTTTAATTATAGCAAGAGAGCTTTGACGACAACAACAACGATGGCAACGAAGAAAAAGTCGAATGTCATAATATTTTGAGATAGCGAACCAATGAGATTATGTCATCTTTGTAGGTTCCCTTGTGGGTAAAGACTAAAATAGATTATTGCAAATTGAAATAGAGAAAGGAATTCGAAATTATATATAACAGCATCGATATAAAATTCTGGCTAAACGAGAAAGGATGTTTCAGAAACATATTTTTCTCGATGTCTCCCAGTCTGGCCACGTGCACTAAATACATTGCTACACGCGACACATTTTGCTTCTAAGAACTAAAATCTGTTTCTGCAGGGTATGGAAGAAACATTTCGTGTTTCCGCGTCGCATGGGAACAATGTTACACTTCTTTCTCAATATATCCTGACAGTTAAGCCAGAGAGGAAGTTAGTTCACCAAAATAAAATAGTGCATATTTTTAGCACCTTAGCGGTATAGTAGTTTTGACAAGGTCACGTTTCGTATATTAGATCTCTCATTAATTTTCATATCTTTCAAATATATTGCAGGGTTCCTTTCGATTAATATATAATTGACTGATTTAATCTGTTGTTATCAAATAGACAGACATTGTATTTCTGAGTTAGTGTTATCCATGAAAATTACCTAAAATTGGATTTCGTAAGGATTATTATCATCAATATCCAAGGCCAAATATTAAACTGCCCTCACTAAAACGTTCAGTTTAGCGGGCCAAACGCCCAGCGCGCGAGCTGCAAATGCATTTACCGCCCTGCTTCGATCTGATTGGTTGAGAGAATGTCTTACGACTGCTGTCAGCCAATCAGATCTTAAGGAAACCATTTCAATGTATGTATAAAAACTTTGTTTTTTTCGCTGCGCTCGGGCGCAAAATTGATGCTACTCGGGCCACAAATAAACAATATACCCTCCAAAAGTCATGTTATTGTCCTATTCTCAAATTGTGCCATATCTATTTGCTTGGTATAGAAGATTACCAGTAAACAGAGTTTGTATTAGATTTAGAGCTCTGGCTTCCATATTTGCTTTGACATGTTTTTTTCAGCGCGTTTTTTCTTTCAATTAGGCTAGAATTAATTTGTTTAAAACAAAAAACAATAACATCGAGGTAAAAACAGTGGTCAAAGTAAAAGTAAATGCGCAAAACCATGCAGGGCAATTAAATATTGGAAGACGCCTGTAAAAATCAGCAAACTAATAAGCAAGAAAAACCTGCTTAATTAACAGGAATTACTAGACATAAGTATCATAATATATGAAAAATTTAAAAAGAAAAGACAAACTAATTAAAATCGAAAAATCTGAATTTTCAAGTATATTTTTTTCCTCTCGCGCCTGTTTTTGTATAGATTTTTTTTATTTTTAATTTTTTCTCTTTTGCTTTGTGCATGTTTCCGTTTGTTTATCGCATTTTCCCCTGCTGTTATTTGCTGTAACATAGTTTTTACCGTCACGATTATTATTACTGTTATTATCATTATTATTATTATCTATTATTATTATCAACATTATTATTATTATTATTTACTTATTTTCAATTTGCTTAACGTTTTGCTTACAAAATTCTTAGCTTACCGAGTCCAATCCATGAAACCTTGGGAAAACTAGAATGTATTCACTAATTCATATAAAAATTGAAAGCGGATTAAATAAAAAAACATCAATTAATCATAAGAGCTCTCCTGATGATGTGAACAGTTCCTAGGAGGTGAATCTTCTGTATTTCTGCGATAGGAATGTCTCCTTGTACTTGATTGACTATTATTATTATTATGGTATCTTTATTTTTTCTTCTGTCGTTTTCAATTACAATAACAAACGGGTGGTGCCTGGGCTTTGTTACTGAATATGTAAATATTGCTAATTATAGATTCCTTTCTTAGGTTGAATACCCATATAATTTCTTCACAATGTTGACATTCTGACTGACGATCCATTTCTGACATCTCTGAATTAGGAAGGACACCTCTCTGTTGTTCCCGGTGATTGTCTCTAGTTCGTCTTTCAGTTTCTTGTGGTATCCTCCAAGGAAATCGAATACAATAGTGATTTGCTTTATGGTAGCGCTTTTGTAGATGTTTTTGATCCCAGCTCGCAGTTCTGTATACTTATCTTGTTTGATAGCTGTCTTTTCTTTAATCTTTCCAACTTGGCACACCGTTCCTTCAAATAATGTCCATGTGCTTGTTTCTTTATCCATCAAGGCCATATCAATTCTGTTTGCTCCATTCTCAGGTGGTTTCTCTAGGTGGAATGGTACATCCCAAATGATCTTGGCTTTATCGTTCTCTAATACTGCAGTTGGTAGTCTTTGATGATACCATGGTTTCCCGTTGTCGCTTTCTTGAAAATCGTATTCATGCAGCAGACAGTGATAAATCGGTCTCAGCATCCGGTCATGTCGTGCTTTGTGCAATCTTTGGACAGGCACACAGTATGTGTGTGGTTGACTCTGTAGTTGTATTGCACATGCGACATTTGTTGTTTATGATGTTCACTTGTAGTTTGCTCTGTTGGTACGTAGTTGGGAGTAGCTGTTGACGTATACTCTTGGTTACGCTGTACACTACATCGGGTACGTTTTTCCAGTTTTTAAAGAGCTGGTTTGCAGTAGCTGGTATCTCTTCGTCTTTGAGCTGCTCGTTGGTAAGCGCTCCCAACCATACTTGTTTCTTTACTTCATTAGTGTATCTCTCATTGGTCTTCATTCTTAGGAATTCCTTGACTGCTCCAGGGCTAGACAGCGTTGTGGTGACAGTTTTGTTTTCACTGGCGAGGATAGTTTCTTTGTCTGTGAAGCTGCAGGTGATGTTATATTCGGTAGCGTACTTATGTGCGTCTTTGAAGATTTTTCTTTCCTTGTGTATCTTAAGGAGCTCGTGCGTTCTTCATACTTGTATCCTCTTATCTTGGCAGTTGTTCAGGTAATTTGCCATCTTTATCTTAGTTAGCTTGTATGTATCTTCAATGCACTTCAGACCACTGCCTCCTTGTTCCTCTGGAAGGTAGAGTAGCTTCACTGATTCGCTGGTGTGCATGCCTCCATTCTCTCTGACGATATCTCTGCATCTTCTATCAAGGTCTCTCAGCCAATCTCCGACCCATATTATTATTATTATTATTATTATTATTATTATTATTATTATTATTATTATTATTATTATTATGGTATCTTTATTTTTTCCTCTGTCGTTTTCAATTACAATAACAAGCGGGTCGTGCCTGGGCTTTGTTACTGAATACATAAATATTGCTAATTATTATTATTATTATTATTATTATTATTATTATTATCCGCAAATGTTAAAAGAGTTGGGTTTAGAAAGTAAACAACAAAACTATATCATTAAAAAAATAATTAATATCGTTATCAGATCAATCTGATATCTTATATAAGATAAAGTTTCCATTATTATCATAGGTTTTGTAAAAAATATAACAAAATGTTGCTCAATCATCGAATATTTTTCTTTTTTTGTGAAATGCCTCCTGGTAGCTTCGAGCAAAATATGTTTCCCATGCGAACAACAACCTCAAAAAACTCATCCAAATGTCAAAAAATAGATACTATAACCTGAGCTTGGGCTACCTGTGTCATAGTCGACATTTACACATAGGGAGTGTGATTTTTATCTTTAATCATGTTGTTTTATTCTATTTTAGTGCAATAGTTTGTCATTGTAGCTATATTTGTTGTAAATTAAGCAGTGTTTTGAATGCTTTGAGAAGTTCATTATTCTACTTACTATAATATTAAAATCTACTATATTCGTTGTCCTTCATTCCATGTCAAAAATTCTGCACCTGAAATCTCGTAGGCTGATATTTTCTTTATATATTTTTCGCTTCGTTTCTTTTTTCTTCTGATCTGTTTGGTTCGATTCCATGCTTTTGGCTCCTTTTTTCTATCTTATAATTTTTTTCCTGTTATGCTAAAAGCGCGAATTATTCCAAGGTATCAAATCATGAATAAATCATTATTTCTAACTGTTTTTTTCAAGTAGGAGTTGTCAACTCCACCTTACTACTATTGTGCCTACACAATAGATAAGAACTGATCAAACCCCCACTCAAACACCCAATCTTTTGAACCAGCCAATGTCAAGCACCTTATTCAGATTATTTAGAACAGAAAACCAAATTTGGCTTGTAGGTTGTATGTTAAAAATATAATATTCTACGATATCTTTGAACTGATCGACTCAAGGGGCAGACGAAGTGATTACTATCCTTTGTCGGTAAAACAGAGCTCCAATTTTAAAATTATCAGATTATTTCATCCCATTAGTATGAAATATTGTTGTCTGGTAGGCGAAGTAATAACATAATATCCATACCCTATGAAACAATGTTCCCGCTTTAATTATAGAAATACAGCTTAAAACAGAAATTATGGATTTCGTCTCTTCCTTCCTTCCTTCCTTCCTTCCTTCCTTCCTTCCTTCCTTCCTTCCTTCCTTCCTTCCTTCCTTCCTTCCTTCCTTCCTTCCTTCCTTCCTTCCTTCCTATCATCCTTGTTTCCATTCTTCCTTTCTTTCTTTCTTTCTTTCTTCCTTTCATCCTTTTCCTTCCTTCCCTCTTTCCTTCCTTCTTTCCTTTCCTTTAGTCTTTTTTTTCTTTTCTTCCCTCCTCCCCTCCTTCTTAAGTTTCTTGTTTAGTTCACAAAAAACTTATGTCCTTCAACTACCAAATCAGTTTTCCATTATCCAACCCTAAATTTCGTTCTCCAAATGCCAACAAAGCGGCTTTCCAATTTTATCCCCTGCATAAAATAATTCACCTCCTCTTCCTAGCTAAATCCATGAACGATTTACAATTGTAGAGAAATATGAATATACCTTAAATCAAAAACCTATTAAGCACTTTTCGATTATTTTATAGCTTCAAATCAAAAAACCGATAATTTGGTAATATGAGATCGAGATCTTGATGCAACACCTTTTTGACAAGATTTTTTACCATTAAGATGTAGTGTGCGGGTTTTCTTAATACTTGTGTGGTACGTGTTAGATTTTAAATAACGAAAGAGAAAAAAACTGGATGAAAATTTTCTCGAAACAGAACTTTGATTCCTTAGTCTTTACGTTGAGAGTCAAGCAACGCGTAGTTCTATACATATAGACGCGGTAAAGGCGAATAGAACTACCTATTTTACTTGTTCAAGGGTCAAAACCCTCTCTCAAAGCAGGTAGTCTTTCAAACAAACAAACAAAAAACAGGTTTTCTTTCTCTTGAGATTCAAAATAAAGGAAGGTTATGTTGTAAATTCGTTCGCGCGTCATGTTGTTCAAAGACAAAACACGCTAAACTCCGTTTTCAAGAGCATCACGAACACAGAGGATCTTTACGCAAAGTGATCTCAACGAACAAAAATCTAGCGAGATTTAACTTAAAATAAAGTGATGAAAATCTCTCACCTCAATAAGTCATAACCAACCATATGCAAAGTCTAACTCGCCACTTCTCGAAGCGGGCACTTTTCACGTAAGGACCTTATGGAAATAAATATCAAATTGTTGACTCCTGGCAAATGTATTCGTACTCATGCAACGCATTAATTATTAATACCTGACGCGATAATATATTGGTATGACTGGTATTGCACATCTGATAAGTCAAAAATATTGTCAATAAATCCTTAAAAATCTCAGCGGCTAGTACGTGAGTGTATTTTTGTCTTATTCCCATTGAGTTCGATTCCTAATGCTCAACTTACAGATCTTAGTGTTAAGATGATTTCACGAAACCAGCGCGTCGTGAGAGAAGTAATCATTATACGGAATAACAGTTTTTATATGAGACAGAATGGAATATTTTAGCTGTTGATGTTATTAAAACCACAAAGCAATACAGAGATTAATAACACATGGTTTATTAAAATAAGATGGAAAAACAGATAAAAATTCGCTCAATTACCACTGGAATCACAAGAAACTATATTGAATTCATGCCAGATTTAATTAATATTCTTTATTAGTGATTTCTGACGAGGATAAAGGTAATTATTCAATGATGTTTATCAATGTGTATTTTTGTATTTATAACAAAACAATAACTTACACGACCTGGCAAGAAATATATTCAAACGTCTTCTGTCTTCCATTCACTGTCACTGATCACTGAGTGCACGCGATGTGTGTTCAATCGAACCACATTGAACCCCTGGACAAATAATTGAAAAGTTTCAAGGAACATCTGTGCGTGTGAGCTTGACCGATGGTAACAATATATCATTTGCGCGGAGAAATAGCAAGAAAACCAGAATTTTGAATCAGTGGTATTTGAATAGCCCACGGGCTATTTGGATTTGTTAGTGAAAAGGTCGTAGGTTTCAGGTGGGGTTTGCAAAATAACAGGTTAAGAACGAAATATGCATTGTTAGGTGGGAAAATAATATCATAATAAGAATGGTAAAATAATACCACATTTCTGAATGACAGGGTTTTTTCTCCATACTGTACTTCGTACTGTGCACGTTTTTTCTCTAAATTGAATAATGCAATTCAAAGACTCAGTCGAGGAAACAAAGGCATGTTTCTTGCACAGTTTAACCGGACCTTAAAACACATCCTCAACATGCTAACGATCGGTATACACCGATTTGTAGCAAGATAATTGTTTTTCAGCCAACATTTTTTGAATAAAACTAGTCATTGGATTGCTGCCAATTAGGTGTTAAAAAGATAACCACTTTTGTTTCAGGTGTAAAAGACATAGACGTACCGCTAGACGATCATTCTTCACCTTCACTGAGGCATTATCTTGATTCCAAGCTCTAGGTTAATGCTCTAGTTGACCTAAATTGACAGTTGGCAAAAAATAGGAATCAATGGGCGTACATAAATCCAATTATCAACGAATAACGGACAGATCCACCCGAGGTGAAGATATCAGTATTATATTTTGTCTTTCTACCTGTTATTTTCCTTTTCAATCTCCCCTATTGTTTTAGTCCGTCTTCACCCTTTTTGCTTTGTCGATGCGGCCCTGTCTGCTTGCTCAAAAAGAAAAATAACATAAAACAAAAAAAAGCAACCTCCCTTTTTGTGCGGTGTCCTGTTTACGTGGCCCGAATTACTGGGCAGTCGTGTTATAATTGGTGACAAGTGCGGCCAAAACCATGAAAGCAAGTGCTCTCCTATGAGTTGACCAGGGCTAGTTGATGCGGTTTACATCAATAATTACAGCCACATTATTGAATGATCAGACTTGACTACTTGGTCCGAGAAACGTGGTTATCATGGTGGTTTGGTTTTACCCAGGGTTGTCTTATACATACAGATAATAATTAGTTTTTAGCTACATTTTAAAAATCCTTTTTGACACCCTGAGTCGTATTACTGCCAAACTGATGTCATTTTTCTTATTCCTTATTCATATTATTTAGCTTTAATCATTGGCACATTTATCGTTACCACAGATACTAAACAGTGGAGTAAGTATGACTAAATATCTACAATCGAATGTTCTAGCCTAAACAGTGAAAAAATCACTGGATTTCGATTATTTTCAATTGGTTAATGATCATGAATATTCAAATTGGTCCTCAAACCGCCCGACCTAGTATCGAACCTGAGCGGCATGCTGACTGGACTTGAAAACAGAATTAGCTTGATTATTATATATATATATATATATATATATATATATATATATATATATATATATATATATATATATATATATATATATATATATATATATACAGCGATATGCAGAAATTCTGATCCTCTTGATATATATACAAGTATATCAAAAAAATGTCAGAAATTATGGGATATCATCGCTGATATTTTTTTCGAGTTGCCTATCACTAGGGCTTGCTGAAAAAAATATCAGAGATGATATCCCATAATTTCTAATATACTTTTGATATACTTGTATATATATCAAGAGGATCAGAATTTCTGCATATCGCTGTATATATATATATATATATATATATATATATATATATATATATATATGATTATAGATTGTAGATAGATCAAAGACAAGACATAACTTTTGCTGTTACTCGGAGTTTCACGCTTACGCGATCTTCAGACAGTCTTTAATAAAGAATGATCCATACTGTAGTCTATATATACCTGAGGCGCTATAATCTATAATTGGAGTATTGTTATGTATTTACAATAGTGTTATTGTTCTATCAAGGTGCGATAATTTATGTTATCCGGCTTAAGTAATATTTGTTTTCGTGGCGGCATTTTGAAATAAGTTCTGATCTTTTGTTGAGAAGGTTGGTTTTATCTGCTTTAATAATGTTCAATTTTTCTGCTAAGCAGAGATTGCATTTCTTAGAAATATTATTGTAGGCTTTTGCTGAGGTGATGATTGACCATTTGATGTGGTAAATTTTCTTGTTGTCTTGAAGTGTCCAGATGTGTTTTGATAGTTCAGTGCTGTTGGCGTATTTTCTGTTTCGGAAAGATAGCTTGTGTTGCGTATACCGTTGTTTAAATGTTCCTTCTGTTAGTCCGATGTAGTTCTTTGCGGGTATGTCGTCTTCTGTGGTTACTCGTGCGTTGTACACTATGCTGGTTGTGAGGCAGTTGTTTTCTAGTGGGCATTGGTCTTTTTTTCGGCAGTTGCAGTCGTTCTGTGAAGAGGTTGCGGGGCTGTTGTTAGTTATTTTCTTGTTGTGTTTGTTGATTATGCTTGTCATATTTTCCATGCAACTGTAGCTGACTTTAACGTTGTTCTTGTTGAAGATGCAGTGGAACTTGTGATTTTTAGGGAAGTGCTTCTGAATAAGGTTAAGGAAGGTTTTTCCTACGTTAGTTTGTACGTTTTTGCTGAATGGAGGGTTAAACCATATAATATTTCTCTTTCTGTTTCTTCTTTGTGGTGCAGATGTGTTATGGTTATTGTATGTGAGGGTTTCTGTGAATCCGCTATTGATCTATCTACAATCTATAATCTATAACGCTCTACATGTCAATGTATTGAGCACTTTACCGTCAAAATAGACACATCCAGATATATATATATATATATATATATATATATATATATATATAATATATATATATATATATATATATATATATATATATACATATATATATATATATACATATATATATATATATATATATACATATATACAAATTGATATTTATATCAAATATGTAAGAGTTAGTCTTATGTCTCGAGAGCCGACTTCCTTTGTTGCCAAATTAAAATGGCCATGTGGGCTTGAATTATGTACTACGATATCATCAATCGAAATGTTCGATCTTTATCATTATTGCACTTTAAACGGCTTTGCCCAAATGAGTTAATTGCTAGGCTCTTATAGGCAATTTGCGTTTTCATTCTCGATTGTTCGACAAGCCTTCTAGTTCCATGAGCCTTGAAGGAGTCAACAAAGGTTCCGCAGACTGACGCTTTTCCCCGGTTTGGTATACATGTACTATATAGGTACTAGGTTCGAGTAATCCAATGCCGGGGAGTATCATTACCCCCTCCCTTCCCCTCCCCATATGGGTTACCATCGCAGGTTACCCTCCAGCATACTGCCAGGTCAATTCTCCAACAATTTGTTAGTTACACAGTATTCATTTTAAAATATTCCTAGCAAATGTGAGCATTATCAAAGACACTATGAAACTGGTCAGGGAATTCGGATTGAATGCAGTGTCTGAATCACTGTCCACTAGAAAATGACTTCTTTCACTTTGGATAATCCATTTGAATGTCTCGCTTAGTAAGTATTTAATTTAACATTTCGGTTCATGGTGTTAAAGTGTTATTTTTTACCACATATGAACTATTATCCAATAATATAGAAATCTTCAAATTTAACTAATTCGCACTGGCTCAAATCCTCAAGCGCTACCAATAAGAAAAAAAGTAGTTCTTGATAACTGTGGCATGTGGTTTGAATGGAAAAGACAAATAATGTACTGAATACAGAAAGAGTTCTCAGAATCGTGATATATCTAAGATTTTGAATATTTTGGCGCTTATGGCCGATTTGTTTACTTTACACACCGCTTAAGTTAAAGCCGACACATGAATAAATTCAGAAAAATATAGAAATATAGAAATATCAAACTGTCAATATTACGTCTGTCTACAATATTAGCTGCATTAATATTCATTTTGTTACCTTGTTTGTAAAATTAAAAAAAAAAAAAAATTCCCCAAGAACGCGAGCTGTGATCATGACGGCCTACCTTTTATTTTCTCATTTTATCGAATCCTAAAATAACCTCTACCGGGCTGCACGAGTAAGGCTATCACACAAGTAGAATTTAGATTTAGATTTTTAGGTCTTGCGGAGTGAGGAAAACCGAACTTAGAACCCGGAGAAAAACCCTTGAATCAAGAGAGAAACCCTACAAACTGAACTCTGCGTATACGCACATGTGTCAGTTAGGCCATGTCCAGGAATCAAACTCGAGACCCCAGAGATAAGGGGCGAGTGCACTACCACTGTGACAAGAGAGAAACCCTATAAATTCTACTCACATGCGATTGCCGAAGTCCAGGAATCGAACTCGAGGCCCCAGAGATAAAAGGCGAGTGCACTACCACTGTGACGATAGAGAAACCCTATAAATTCTACTCACATGCAATTGCCGAAGTACAGGAATCGAACTCAAGGCCCCAGAGATAAGGGGTGAGTGCACTACCACTGTGACAAGAGAGAAACCCTATAAATTCTACTCACATGCGATTGCCGAAGTCCAGGAATCGAACTCGAGGCCCCAGAGATAAAAGGCGAGTGCACTACCACTGTGACGATAGAGAAACCCTATAAATTCTACTCACATGCGATTGCCGAAGTCCAGGAATCGAACTCGAGGCCCCAGAGATAAGGGGTGAGTGCACTACCACTGTGACGATAGAGAAACCCTATAAATTCTACTCACATGCAATTGCCGAAGTACAGGAATCGAACTCGAGGCCCCAGAGATAAGGGGTGAGTGCACTACCACTGTGCCGTGACAATAATGCTGCTTATTTAACTCTTCACCGATAAACTAGGTACTGCATATTTACTAACATCTCCATACTAAGATCGGTGCTAATGACTTCCTCTCGATCGTTAAACCAACATTAATGTTCGTACTCGGATGTGATTCTTTTTGAACATACACGGAACGGCAGGTCTAACATCAGGGTGGTACATAGTCATTGGTCACCGACCAGGCCTTAAAATATCACCGCACACTCTAATATAAATCTCAAATGGCCATCAATGCCTCCGGTAGACCTAGAATGACTCTTATTGAGTATTGGTTTGCCGCAGCTAGAACAAGAGAGTAAGAAAGTGCATTATGGGGACCCAAACGAGTTTAAGGTTTATGGCTCAATGCGCTAGTGGGGTTTGTTTGAATATCAACGATATAGGTGCAATACCAAATAACTGATGCGACTTTAGATCTGCTATCGAATTCACAGTTTTCCGATCAGTTATATGTTAGGCGTTTTTGAAGTCCTCTTGTTTGAAAGAATAGATTCAAGAGGAGTACTTCAATGTTCTGATCTTTAGAAGAGCAAGAAGGAAATCAAGAAGCGGATAAGGAAAATAAACAATAGGAAAAGGAGAGAAAAAGAAGATAATAATAATGATAATAATAATTTAATCCGCTTTCAATTCTCTCCTTTTTTTTTTTTTTTTTTTTAATAAAACAGTAATTAAATACATTCTAGTTTTCCCAAGGTTCATGGATTGGACTCGGCAGCTAAGAATTTTGTAAGCAAAACCTTAAGCAAATTGGAAATAAATAATAATAATAATAATAACAATAATAATAATAATAGGTACAGTGGTTCTCATTCAGTATTTTACATGCATATTTATTGTACTGTGCTTCATAATACTTAATGTCAGAAAAGAAGTTTTTTGACTGCATGCTTTTTGAATGCGGCTGCAATCCTATTTTACGAACGAATTTCTATTGAACAAATGATTCGTATATATAAGCCAGTAAGTTATGTCTCCAGTTAGGCTGTTTAATCTCGAGTTTCACATCCCGCTTCAAAAAACAAGTTTCTAATTAAGTATCACTTTCAGCTGAAATGTTAGATACTGATAGATAGAGTCAAACACTACTCAAAACAAACACCATGCAAAGCCAAAATTCTTCGTATGAATCAATAGTCACAGAATATGCAGTATCCCACCTATACAACATGCAACGCTCTGGTGTTAGGGATACAAGCAGTAGGCGATTGCTGCTTTCTATAGAACTTACATGCTTTCACGAGCCGTTAAACCAGCGAAATTTGGAGGCCAAAACAAAATAATTTCAATCTCCTGAGAAATGGAAACTATTGTTTGATCCTCCAAATTGAGTGGCATTGAGTGCTGTGAGGATATATAACAAATCATTAATATCCTGATAAAATTTCTTAGGATATGCGTATCACCATATTCGAATTTGCGATCCTTAACTTCGAATATATGAAAAAGAATGATATCAAATTAAGCCGGCCTGTGGTTTCCAGTATGGTTAAGGTAGCATTATTATCACTGACCAGCTGTCTTAGTCGATTTATTTACCCCTATTAAGGTTCATTAACCCCGCGCTGAGCGCGTGAACGAAAGAAAACCGCCAAACAAATTGCTCATGGAACACAGATACTGGACTACAAGAAACGAGGTCGCCAGTCATTCAAGATGAAGTGTTTGTTGTGAAACTAAAAAGTAGCAGTCCTTATTCTTTCTATCATGCGCATACTCAGTTTGAAAAACCCACGGTTAACATAACGTACAGTAACCATTCTAGGTGAGATATTCAGGACACTAAGAATGACTGGCTTTTTCAACAAGAAGAAGCAATTTATGGATCTAACGAATACATCCAAAGGAATGTTATGAATTGGGGGGCTTTTGCTGTCTGCACATGCAGTTTTCTAGTACAAATAATTCTGAAATGACCGCTAAATAGAGGTTGAGTTACCGCTTAATCAAGTTTGGCCGATTGTTTGAATAACCGGTCGGTGGTCGCTTAAGATATGTTCTACTATTCAACCTTCGCTCGAAACATGCTCGAACTACAGACTGCTGTACTGCTAGGTGACAATCTATACTCTTACGCCATGTAGCTAAGCAGTTAATCTACAATGTAGATAATCACAGCACAAATCCCACATGAATCAGTATTATCACACGGTAGCTGCGTTTATTCACGTCCAAACAGACCGTACACCATAAAATGTGAATCAGCTGAGAATCATGCATAAACGATCCCAAAAACGTGGGAAAATGAATACATATAGATAATGGTCATAATATATGCAGAAAAAAAGACGTTATTAAATACCTACACGTTGAGCATCGATAAGGAGGACTGAAGTTCAACAGATTTGCTCTTCATCCTTTGAATTCAATCGAATTTCATAAATTGATGTTTGTTGAGGGAAAAGAACCGCCAAAGCCCAAAAGAAAAACATTAATTGCTACTTCAATGATGGGATACTGATATTGTTTAGGAATCAATCCCGGATCTGCGGCTTGCATTGGCGACAGGCTATTCGCTAGTAAGACTCGCTCCAAAATCAGGTCAACAAGATATGTCACGAACAAAAAAAAAAAGGAAAATATGGAAAAAGAGGTTACGTGCATGATTGACCAAGAATAGCATTTGTTTTGACGTGCGAAAAGAACTGCCAACGTCGATAAGTCTAAACGTTATCGAAAAAAATCTATCAAAGACAACTTTTGGTGATATTAAATTTTTTTGAAATAATCCCATTCAACGCCTTATTTTGACTCCTAGAAGTTGGAAAAAGCTTTACTGATGAATGAACGTGCTATATCATATGTACATTCACTTAATGCAAACATTGCGCGGCTTTTTTTTAGATTGAGAGATCTACACTGATAGAGAGAGAGAGATAAAGAGTGAGATAGGTAAGGAACGATGAAAGAAAGAAAGACAGAAAGACAGAAAGAAAGACAGAAAGAAAGAAAGAATGAAAGAAAGAAAGAAAGAAAGAAAGAGAGAGAGAAAAAAGAAGAAAGAAAAGGGGAAAAGAAAGAAAGGACTGAAATAAGTGCAGCCATGAATATTAAATACCTTATACTTTAGTACTCTCTATGTATTTATACCAACAGTGTTTGTAATAATATATTTTATGTACCCGAAAATCACTAAATGCACTTCAAAGTTCCCGAATTGTCTCAAGCAATGTCACCTCTTTCAAGTGCTCCTTATTCACCGTAGCAATCGGCTTTCTTCATCGTTTAATTATGAAGTAATTCAATAAAATATGGCCTTCTTACCTTCCTGACATTTCGAGAGTATTGGCTGTAAATTTGGCTATCACTAAATCCCCGGAGATACGTTACAAGACATCAAACACTCATTAAAAGAAACAGAGAAGCGAAGAACTTCCAGGAATGGCGGTGAATTCGGCTATCACTAAATCCTTGGAGATACGTTATAAGATATCAAACACCCATCAAAAGAAACAGAGAAGCGAAGCAGTTTCAGCCATACGAGATAAAAACGGAATACATTTCCATCGCGCAGGATGTTCTGCAATTAAATCTGATTTTATCTCATTTATAAATTATTATTCTTCCTCTATTCGTGCGTCGTGATTATGTACAAAACCAGAAAACCCATTTAAAATTCTATCATTTATGTTACTAATAAGAGACAATCTTTCCTATCAGATCTTGATAAATGAATCAAACCAACGTCCGCAGAGAGTTACGAAATAACAATGATAATACAAATTGACACAAAAAATTTATAATTGATTTGATTGCAGAAAAGCATGAAACCAGAAAACTTCCCGTTCACATTCTTATCCTAATCAAGTAAAAAGTTCCAATCTACTAGTACTTCAAATTAAATCAAAATGCAGTTTTTAAAAATATGGTTTTCTTTCTTGGTTTGACTGAAACTTACCTTCTTTGTTTCGTGATGAGTTGAAAACGTTGTTTTTGGTACTGTTTTCGAGTGAGGTTTTTTTTTCTATTGTGGTTGAAAGCTTTCGACGTGACCTCCAGGTGATGCCAGTGTGCTGTCCAATTGTCTAGCAATCTTTAAAGTAAAGAATTTCTACTGCGTAATTACAAGACCATGGGATTGACGTGATATTTGGAGAATATCTTGAAAGAGAAGGACTTAACTGCTCTTATCTCTCGGCTCTGTGCGCGTATCTAGTGACGATTTAATGATTTTTTTGGTCACTTTTCGAATTCGATAGGCATATAAACCATTAGTACTGTTAACGATGTCACTCGATCTTCCTCTGTCAAACGAAAACTTGACGAAAAAATAATTCTTTTGGATCACTGCTCAAGTGTGCTGTGCACTTGGACTTGATTGAAAATCCACTCCAATGTTACTGAGATTAATATTTTTACTATTCGATAACTTTTTCTTGTACTTGCGCTCGACAAGTGTTAAGTTTGATTCTTTCAACAAGTACTTAATGACAGAAGTGAAAATTAAGCCATTAACCTAATCATTGTAAATCTGTAAGATTCATGAATTCCTCATCCATGTGTACAGGGTGATAGGACGAAATACGTTATCATTTCCCTATATCATTTCCTTTGACATCCTGTGACATCAAATATTAAATGCGTGTTTTGGTCATCGGCAACTGTGTATGGCACGATGTATATTAGGCTTGACAAAGACCGAATACACAATTGCCGCCAGGTATTTTCTTTTCAAGATATATATTTACAAAAACAAACGTTAGAATTTATAACAAAATTAGTCTCGCTTTTTCGACGCCATCCGGCTTCATTTTCAAGAATAATGAATTATACTAAAGTATTTTGTCACGAAATATCATATTTATGAAAAGCTGAACAATAATTATTGCTTTAAAGACATTAAGGAGTGGAAATACAGACTTTTGTGATATGTTAGGCAGGCAGGCAGGCAGGCCTAACTAGCCTCGTTTTGGTGCTTTTCCCACATTTTACCCAGAAGTAGCTTAGTTTATAAATACGCATTAATTTAGTTAGTTCGAACTTGCAACTTTATTTCATTGGGTTTCTCCTTTCGAATGTCATAGTTTATCCTATCTGGAATACTAAATCTAAAATCTATGATTAAATCAATGACATTGTTATTATTGTATTCTACTATTTATCATTCCATTGTTGTATATACTCTTTTTGGCAAACAAGACTCGTACGCTTCTTACAGTTTTCCAGGTTTTTAAATCGGTTCAAACTCATGGGTTTGGGTTTTCGCCCTCAGGCTGCGCCCTCGGCATCGGTCTTGAATTTCAATGAAGGCCCTCGCCCTATAGTTTGAACCTTTATTTAGAAGTTTTCCACGTAGCTTTCAAATAAACGTCGAAACGTCGCAGTTTCCATTTTTATCTAGTTTTTTAACCATGTTATATAGTATATTTTATCGCATTTTTTATAGTCAAATGATCTATGAGAACCAAATGCAAAGCTTTGTAGAAGTTTTCCCGACGTAGTTTTCACACTCTAATGATAATGTACCATGATCGATATCACGATATGTTCTTTTCATTGAGATTTGCACTTTAATCCCAACCTCGCAACTAACTACACGTTCACCGTCTGATTTCCAGGTTATTCCGTTCTGACTCATTCTCCGCTCCCTGGACTGAGACATTGTTAAACCTATAACATGCTTCTAATTGGTAATTTTTTCCGAGTATTCTATCCTGAAACTTCAGTTGCACTGTCATGCTACAGATAGACAAGTTCGTATGATGATAGAAGTATATAGTCATTTTGAGCGTTGGGTCAGAATCCAACTATGAACTAACGCGGGGAGATAATGAAAACTCACTCAATCGTTTCGCACGAAGCATCGAAATCGAAAAAAACGCAATTTTGAGTTCGTTACGTTTATTTTAAATGAATTTTAGAACACGTAATACTATGTTTTCCATGGTTTTAGAAAAATATTTGCGTTTTGCGTGAATCTGAAAACTCATTTCCGACCTCATCCCAATCTAATTTTTGACTTGATATTTTTGTTACACATTTAGCTTCATGGCGGTGTTTTATAGCAATCGATTAGCCTGATTGTTTCCTATACAGAGCCCACACCGCTAATACTGAAATATCTCTGAGGATCCTCTAATATCACCAGTAATTGTCATACAGATGGGTAAACAGTGGTGGTGATGGTTATTTAATTATCCCTTGAGTCATGAGACTTTGTTATTTTGGATTCGTGGTATTCGGCTAATGACTTCCCGCGCGCATGATGTAACGTATACCGGATGAGGTGAACTTCGTTGTTCGTTGGAAGCATAATGCAATCGATTCAGTCATGAAGTGCTTTGTTGTGAGATATATAACCGCAACGCATCGTTAGAACTCCTTCACCAATGTATCCTCCCTCCACAAAAATCAACTAAATTCAAGTGGCTCGCATGACAACATTAAATGGCGATCCCGTCCCTCCACACTTTATCACTAACCAATATCGAAAGGACGTAAAAGAACCACGGAGGACGTAAAGAAACCCTGGCAGTGACCACCCTCAGTGCCTATGCTACACCTCATACTAACCACATCTCATGATTGTAAAGCGCCTTTGATCATATATACATATAGAAAGGACGCTATATAAATCTTTAATTCATTGAATCATTCAGAAGATGTACTTTTCACACGGTTTAAGTTCATAGGATAAAACAAACCTTAGGCATTAATTTGATAATATAATGAAATACATTTTTCTTTAACCTTTATTAGATGCCACGCAGGGGAGCTCGCAGTTTTATTTACAACCGATGGCTCATTTTTTAAGCCATGTCTGACTAAAAGACAAACGATTGCCGGTAGATGATGGATGACAGAGTTGTCAACAGCGGCCCGCCGGATACACGGCACGGATATGAAAACAACGTAACTCCAGTACGTATATCCAATCAAAACACTCAAACACGACGCCGACAAGGCCACGGTCACGGACTGGGTACACAAATCTACATGTCTGCATCATTCTGCGAAGACCTTAGATGGCATTATATAGGTATTTAAGAAAGTGAACATGAAGAAATTCTTATTGCCCGACATGTACAGTTTCTTTAGGTCGTGCAATCGCCATTCGCCGCTTCAACCTTTTTTGAAATACCTTTCTATAAAAGAGCAGATATCGTATGGCCGACTCTGAAAAAAACGTATGGTGCGGACTTGGCGTGTTTCGTGCGACAATCGTTTATCCAAGCGCTTCATTCATGGAAAGGGATTGCGCGCGCTGTGATTGGTTCAAAGATGTCATGGATTCCATGTCGTGACGGTTGTGCACATTCACAATGATACGAAATCTACTCTAAGCGCCGTCAATCGCAATAGACTGATTTAACTTGAGTGTAATGTTTTCCCTGTCTCATCTGTCTCATGAGAATAAGATTCTTTGCTTGAGTTGTATCCATATTCATATATCTTCCCATGCATAACCATTGAACAAAGAAATGATGCCCTAGGGATCTAAATTGGGAAAACATTCTGTCTAAGCAAAATCGGTTTGATTATTTTCATAGTCCACACAGGTGTTGCACGTTCACGTAGCCGCTCATTTGCAATCAAAACAGACCATATGATATGACAACGCTTGTGCTCAACACCCATACAACAATTGCAAAGAAAAGCCGAATAGGTAAAAGAGTTTCAATAAAAGATAAAAAATATCTTTAAGATATAATAATTAATGGTTGTAGCAGTAACGGCGCCGTAAGGAAGTCTATACAAGACCTATATCGGGAACAGTCAGTGTACTACTTTATTAAGTGTTTTTTTTAAAATGTTTTAAAAGAAGGAACATGAAACGTTCCAATACTATGGTACTAAACAATCAGACATGCCGAAACGTTATTATATACAGTACTTAATTCTCCAACTGATGAACTGCAGCTGACGCGGAAGTCTATCTAGCGATTCCGGGGGAAGCAAGCAAGGACAAATCGGATAAAATAATTAATACTTATTCGTTTGTCTCACGATTGAGGGTCATTTGTGGAGTGGAGAGTTCCGACTGCAAGCTGCTAGTCTTCATCAGGCGATGGTGTAGACTAGATGGTGCGTCTCTTATATATACCTCTTGGCGGGTTACCTGTGCTGTGGTTCTGTCGGTTCGGGTTGTGATTTGACTGTTTTGTTGTTGTGTCAAATCGTACTCCCCCATGAAATTCGTATTTCAATATTCAAATATTTTTGATTCTAGATTCGAAAGCTCAAAAAATATTAATTCTATATAATTCCGTGTCGAAAAGAGAAGCCCAATGTGTAAAGCTGGTTAAATTGATGGAGTTCCTTTGGTTTTGGCGGGAATGGCGCCAAAACGCGCGCGTTTGCCCCCAAGCTTTCGGCTTCAGTAATAGTTTTGACTCAGTCGGACATTTATACGCTGAGCAAGAATTGATTTGGTTTGGGATGTAAATTGTGTTCCATTGTTTTGACTAAGATATTGATATTCAATATATTCACAATTTTTAGCTCTAATGTCATGCTGATGTTGTGTAAACAACGCCAGGAAATGATGTTTAAGTCTTGCAATTGATCAGATGCAAATTGAGGGTTGAAAAAAAAGTTTGTGGCAAACAAGGATGTTTATGAATAGCAGCCAAATGATAATAGCGTGACTAAAAAAGTCTGAATCAATATTCGAACTACGTGCACGAAAGACAAAAAAAATTAATAAAATGAAAATGAAAAAAATTACACGAACTAAAACAGCTTTATTTTTTGATATATAATACGAACACAGCTCTGAAGTGCCCAGATGTGCAAATCCCTGGGGTATTTGCCATCAGTTATCTTTATTTTTTAAAACGGACAGATTTTCTATCCTATACCCATAAAAATCTCAGTACAATATAAATAAAATACTGTCAAGAAATGTGTTGAAAGGAATCGTTATTTTCGAATACAGGCCATTGAAAACGATCCCTTTTGATACAAACACTATTTTCTTAAACAACATTGTTTTTTTTCGTACAGAAATAGTTCATCATAAATATCAGTTTATGGGTATTCTTTGATTTTTTGGAGCCTTTCTTTTCGAATTAAACGAAAGTGTATCAACTCTATTAAGGGAAAAAAATACATCCGTTATTGTCGTTAATCAAAAGTATATACGTCGGCTTGTCTGAAAAAAGCAATTAACGGGTTGTGACGAGATTTTTTTTTCTTGCAAATCTTATATTTTACCCAAAAAAATGTTTACTAGTTCCTAAATTTCACTTTAATTTTTATTATCGGTTCCATAAAAAGCAGAGTTGTGGATATCTTATTCTTTTTATCAATCAATAATAAAGTTTTTTTCCGGATCCAAATTAAGAGAAAAAAATTTCCGTGTATTTTGGTTTCTGATCTCATCAAAAGGGGCGATTGTTCGTAACTCGTTACAACCCAGAATTAAGGTAGATTTTCGAAGGATGAAACGCTGAAATCTAACTAAAAGCTAACAAGCTCAAAGGAACCGACTAAGAAGTTAAGAAGACTCAAGCTTGATCGAAATTCATAACGTGAGTTTTCTTTTTTTGGTGAATCCTTTTATAATTGATAATCATCTTCGAAGAATTGCCTTGAAGCGATGCTGTTCAGTTAGATACGTGTGAACAAGTTTTTAGTGTGAATTTAAGCGTATATACTTCTCACCTTTATCTTCTCGACAACTACCATCTACTTATGACTTCTCGATCTGTGCGTTGCTTGCTCGGGCCCTCGTTTGGTTTTTTACTGGATCCAACGGATGGTAACACCTGAAGTACTGTAATAGTCGGGACGTATCTCACCTCAATTCGGCACTTTCTGATTTGTTGTGACAATTAGAATCCGAGGCCCGTGATTGGTTGGATCTTCTTGATCAGATGTTAGCTATGGAGAACCTTTGATCTTCTCGCTGTTTTTATTTTGTTATTTTGTTATTATTATTATTTTTTTTTTATCGTGATCAGAATCATTTTTTCAGGTACATTTATCAGATAAGTTTTCCCGCGCGCCATAGGCATAAAATTTCTTTCAAGAAACATAAAAAGGGCATGTAGTTTCCTACCTATCCTTTACATCACAACTTGATAAAAACTCTATTATAACAGTCCTTGATTATTCTGCCCAAAGTCGCATCATTTAGCTACCGAATTCTCTAGCTGCCCGGGTACCTTAAAGAAAACAGCAACACAGTGTTCTATTAGGGCGGCTTTTTTCAATCTCTCATTAGAAGAAAAAACACGTATCATTCATTCAAATCAAGCGGCATAAATTAAGAAAAGTGTTGAGCTGTTTTCGTAATGAAATCACTCTGTCACCAAATCTATTAGGTTTGACTGATTTTCCAGTTTTTCACTGGTATTTTATTCTTCCTTTCCATTCAATACTTTTTCCCTCCCAAGTTAATTTCCGAGAGACATGTTTCTCAGTTTTGGTCAAGCTCAAGCTACTGAATTTGGATTCAATTTAACCAGAATTGTTTTTCCATATTGTTGTCCCTTCCATTCAGCTGAAATTGTTTTCCCTTCGAAGTTTCAAGAGGCGCGCGGCCCGTGTCAGTAAAGCCTATATTGATGTATATATATATTGACAGATCAAAGACATATTCAGTAGTTCCACACTCCCTAGGCGGTACTATACTTGCAAGGTATGATTTGTAAGTAACTTTCTATCACCCGAGGCTCCGCTTTTGTGCACCCGATCATAATCAACGATAAAGCTGGAAAATCACTTTTGAAACTGCGGTCGAACTTAAAAGGCAAAATTCACATCATTAATTCACTTGATAAATCAGTGGCTTCATGCAGATCAGCATTGGAAATGATATTTTCATACATTTATTGTATTTTATCAATTTAACTTCATCCTGAAACAGTTTTGGTCATTCATTTAGCGAACTCTTTCTTTTTCAACAAGATAACTGCGGTATTCACTTCCTATCGTGTTTCGTAGCCAGAGAACTGCTCATAAAGCGTCTCCAGTAAATCGATTTGTTGTTGGGGGTCTGAGTCTTCAATTGTTCAGACATGATGAGAGTAACAAGACTAAGTCAGATTATGATTGATTATTTATTATCGGTGGTAATCTTTAAAGGGCGTTTATAAATGTCGCGCCATTAGCGACTGTTATGATCAAAACCGGAGTGGTATAAGCAAAATAACACACAGATTTACTGCATTTGACTCTAAAATCACCATAATGCTAAAAAACACGGTCTGTAGAGGTTACAGATACATGTTGATGGCTTGATTTAGATACGGAGGGATGGTGGAAGAGACGGAGGAAAGATGAAAAAGACAGGTAGCGCGGTATATCTAAGGTGTTATCCCCCGAGGCATTCAACCCCAATATTCATATATATATACCTTATTATTTATTTATAAACAAGATATCTAGCATATCTTCGCAATTCCTTAGGTTAAAATAAACTTCATGTTTATCGTATATCCTTTATTTTTAGTTCGATCGAATCACGGGTGGCGTAGCGACAGTATATACACTCGCCTTTCACCTCTCGCGTCTCCTGTTCAATTTCTGGCGGCCACACCAGTGAGTAGAGTTTGTTAGGTCTCTCTCTTGATTCGAGTGTTTTTCTCCAGGTTCTCTGGTTTTCCTCTCTCCGCAAAACCTAACACAATAAATTCCAGCAATACCTATGAATTAGCTGTGCACTGACTTTGATCAGCACAGACGTTGTTTTAGGGTTCGATAAATTAAAATTGAAAGTTAATATGACTAGGATTAGTTTGCGGGTCAGCTATGTCTCTATTGACCAATCCGAATTCGATTAATAGATTGACATTAATAAGTTTTGATTAAATCGTAGCGGTTGATTAAAGAACTTCAAGATTATCTGATAATCCAATCACTTTACGCGGAAAAACATATGCGTGCAAATTGTTAATTACCAGTATGTACCTTATCCTAGTGCGTCAGTGCATTATGTTGGTGGTGCGTGCATCAAACACCTGTATGGCAGGGACAACGGAGCATAGTTTTGAGTGGGGGGAGGGGGGAGCTGCCCCCTCCCCCCCCCCCGGATATCTTGGGCTCTTGGAAATGTGATTTCCAGTGCCGTGGTTATGAGACCAGATGCAATTGCAATATATTTATTGCATTAAAGCTTATGCACCTCATAAAAGAAAATTATATTTGGGTAAAAACATGGGGGGCTAAGCCCTCCGGTTTACGCGGTGCCTGTATGGTCTTTTATTCAAACGAATGATTATCGATCCGATTTGGGATTCAATATCCCTGAATGCAACAATTTTGTGTCATTACAGTACATGGCTAGCTGTGGAAGGGGCAGATTAAACAGTTTATTGTGTGTATTCTATCCTGCATGCACCTGTTGCAATGCTGCAGTGAAACTGTCATAGTTTACCTTTTCTAGTGTCTTTTAATGAACTGTTTTACAATGTTTGAAACACTAATATTCATGTGTAGAGATAGATTAAAGAAGTACAAAATGACAGCTCAAAAAAATATTCCATTGTAAAAAAAGTCAAAAATCAAAACTCATCACTACAAATAGGCTAGGTACATCATAGGCTAGGTACATCATAGGCTAAGATACTTTTTCTCATATACCATTTGTCCATGTTAGATAAAATGATATCTTTTTGGAATATTGAAGAAAAACACGAACAAAAAAACAAAAATTGAAATTTCTTTCTGTGGCTTTATAATATTATTCAACTAATTTGTGTATGCTGAAAATATTTATACCTTTCCCCCTCATGAGCGATAGCAGTATACTACAACAGGGCTAGTTCTTATATTATTGTCAAATGAAATGAATCCTACAGGATTCCTCAAAAGAACAAGAAAATGAACTTTTAAAGCGTCAAAAATATCTTATAAAGCTTCCATTTTACTTTAGACTTCGCTTCTAAAGGTGGTTACTTTGTTATTGAATGAATTGTATTTATCATCATGCAGTGCTGTGAGCCAATTGGCCTCTCGTTAGCATGTTATACTACATATAGCAATGGATCGATGCTGATAATAATCTTTCATATATGCAGGAATATGCACAGTTATATATCAATTTCTGATATCATATACACGATGGGCTCAACCTGCTATTTACATCAATTTGTCGAGTTCGTACTTGTTCAGATTTGCCTTTGTATCTGACTGACTAACGATTAAACAGAAGGGTTGAAAATGACTGCCTGGATGTTAGTTATGTTGCATATTTCTTCGTCCATTCTTCAGCTAATCGATCGTGCTCTTCTCTGTTTGTCTGGTACTGAGTGGCAATGCTTCCAACCAGAGGATCAGCTAAAAACAGAGGAACAATTAAAGCATTGGTACAAAGCATTATGGGTGTTCTATTACAAAGCATTGTTTGTATTCTAGTACAAAGCATTATGGGTGTTCTAGTAACAAGCATTGTGGGTGTTCTAGTACAAAGCATTGTGGGTGTTCTAGTACAAAGCATTGTGGGTATTCTAGTACAAAGCATTGTAGGTGTTCTAGTAATAAGCATTGTGGGTGTTCTAGTAATAAGCATTGTGGGTGTTCTAGTACAAAGCATTGTGGGTATTCTAGTACAAAGCATTAAGCATTGTGGGTGTTCTAGTACAAAGCATCGTGGGTATTCTAGTACAAAGCATTGTGGGTGTTCTAGTACAAAGCATTGTGGGTATTCTAGTACAAAACATTGTGGGTGTTCTAGTACAAAGCATTGTGGGTGTTCTAGTAATAAGCATTGTGGGTATTCTAGTACAAAGCATTGTGGGTGTTCTAGTAATAAGCATTGTGGGTGTTCTAGTACAAAGCATTGTGGGTATTCTAGTACAAAGCATTAAGGCAATGGGCTCGCGCACTCGTGCGCATCTTTCTGCGCATTTTTATTATTATTTAGAATTGTATAATATATTGACCAAAATGTGAAACAATACACTGTATTTATATAACTTGACAATTAGTCGCATGGCAGTCATTTTGTGTATGTTCGATGACTCGAGGCATGCGCGACAAAACCCATGGATTGGGCTACCTGTGTGCTTTCCGTTTGTCGCTCTTCATTTTGCGTTGCTTTACGACTTATATCTTGTAAATGAATACGGTGACCTATACAATTTTTTCCTGAATTCGATGTCTTTTAACTAAAGCTAGTACATATCGAAAAAAATAAAAAATCTATCGGTTTGTTTTCGAGAAAATCGTGAAACATCATCTAAAAAAGACTTGACATTCGCACGTAATTTCGACTGTTTTTCAAGTTGGAAATGTCAAAACTTAGCATTTTTCCTGAACTTTGTGACATTAAACTGTTTTTCAAGGAAGTTTATTTATTTTAGTACCTCTGAAAGCCTCTGTTTTTTCATATTGCAGCCACCAGAATTAAACTAGACGTAATACTTTGAGAAGCGTTGTTTTCGTTCTAGACTCGCTGGGGAGTGCCGTGTTCAAGCTAACATTGCGCAAAATCTATGTCGATGACCCCCGATTTTTGTTGTTGTTCTGTTTTGTCCATCTCAAAAACTATCTATATGCAAAATTATAGGAAAATCTATCGGTTAAATTTGCGCGAGCCCATTGCCTTAAGCATTGTGGGTGTTCTAGTACAAAGCATTGTGGGTGTTCTAGTAATAAGCATTGTGGGTGTTCTAGTACAAAGCATTGTGGGTGTTCTAGTACAAAGCATTGTGGGTATTCTAGTGCAAAGCATTGTGGGTGTTCTAGTACAAAGCATCGTGGGTATTCTAGTACAAAGCATTGTGGGTGTTCTAGTACAAAGCATTGTGGGTATTCTAGTACAAAACATTGTGGGTGTTCTAGTACAAAGCATTGTGGGTGTTCTAGTACAAAGCATTGTTGGTATTCTAGTACAAAGTATTGTGGGTGTTCTAGTAACAAACATTGTGGGTGTTCTAGTACAAAGCATTGTGGGTATTCTAGTACCAAGCATTGTGGGTATTCTAGTACAAAGCATTGTGGGTGTTCTAGTACAAAGCATTGTGGGTATTCTAGTACCAAGCATTGTGGGTATTCTAGTACAAAACATTGTGGGTGTTCTAGTACAAAGCATTGTGGGTGTTCTAGTACAAAGCATTGTGGGTGTTCTAGTACAAAGCATTGTGGGTGTTCTAGTACAAAGCATTGTGGGTGTTCTAGTACAAAGCATTGTGGGTATTCTAGTACAAAGCATTGAGTTAGACCTAAAATGCTCAAGATAACAGACCTAATAACCCTTTTATGTAAATTGCCCAATTCAAACCACGTGATGTTTACATGATGTTCTCTGGAGAATTGTTTATTTATCATGATTTCACTGATATCCACATGAATATGAACGAATAAATTTCGAAATATAAAGGAACAATTCCCCAGGGAACATCATGTAAATATCACTGGGTTTGAATTAGGTAATCAGTTACATACCAGGGTTATACACACATCAAGAGTTCCGCGCTACTGCTGTAAGTGCATGCTCAGGGGATTAAAAAGTGGGATAAAATTTGTAAAATATGCTATATTTTAGTTGTATCTTTCTTGTCAAGCACAATTTTCACTAAATATTCAAGATCGCGTACCGTTAAGCGAATTCTGAATCAAATATACCGAAAAATTGCATATTATACAAAATATCATCCCACTTTTTAATCCCCTGAGCATGCGCATTGAGCAGCAGCGCGGAACTCTTGATGCGTCTATTAGGTCTACTAACTAAACTTAAGATCACTACACTCACTACGTTCTGGATACTTACCAGGATTGCAATCTGTGAGTAACGAACGAATAGATAATATAACCTTTGATATGGTTAGTGCTGGACTCCAACTATCCTTAAGGATGTCAAGGCAGATCACTCCCTAGAACCAACCATGTTAGTATTAGTATTGATGACATGAGTAAACTTTTATGCATTGCTTAGAGGTGGTCTTAGAGGTGTAGGTAAGCTATGAATCAATTATCCTGGTCACACTCCCTTCATGCATAATGTAATTTCCCCCTTTAAGCATACTCCTCCCTAACTCCTACCCCATATTCCTATTTTGATTGTATACACTTATTTTAAAAACGTTGTCGGTGGGAGATCTGAAACCTGAGACCGAGTAACACGCTGGAAAATGTAATATATTCACAGCCAAACAACGTAGCCGGCTTTTAGATTGGAATATGAAGGATGACCTTTGAGTTAGGAATGTAATTTTTCGTATTTTAGCCAGAAAACATAAAAGCATAAAAGTTCTGTTTAGTTTCAGATCACCCATTTCAGATCTCCGTCCGACGTTTTTTGATGTAGGTATATTTTAACCTCGTCAATTATTTTTCAAACTGACCCAAACGTTCCCACCATGCATCACTCGTTATTCCCCTAAAGAATGACTTAGTCATTGGCAATATATATAAGAACTCTTCTTACCTGACTATTAATGTTGCAATGATAAATTCTTGTCCTAAAGTTTACCTGCCAAGAAAAAAGAATTTCGTTTAAAAACATTTAAATTTTTTAAAAACGTAGTAATCGTAACATTAAATCTTATTTCAACTTTTACTCTGATTTTAATACAGCCTTTTCTTACGAATGTGTAACGTACTGAATATACAGCCGACTTTTTTTAAAATAAAAATACTGCGTATTTGATGGTACTGTAATACGTCGTTATATAACATCGGGAAGAGAGAGAGAGGGAGAAGGAAAGGGAGGGGAAAAGGAAGGGAGTGAAGGATCGAAGGAGGGAGGGAAAAGGAATTATGCCGAGATATGATATTTTTATTGTTTGGGTTTCTTTTTTATGCCCGTAGGCAGAGACAACAAGAATAACTATAGTTAACAAGTTTCAGTTACCTTTGGTGGTTTGAAGGGATAGTCTGTAGGGAAGTGAATATCAAGGAAGAAGACACCTTTCTCGTAGACTGACCCAGGAGGACCAAGAATAGTAGCATACCACTCGAAGATGTTGTCTCCTTTGGGACCAGCACTGGAAATGATTCAAAGATGCAAGTCGTTAAAGAAGAGGAAATCACGAGGCAAAGACCGCGGAGCACACGAAAAAGTGGGGGTGAAATCATTGCGAAAAGTAGAATTCGTTTCTACTTTTGGCAACGATTGCGTCTCCCTTGCACCGTGTAAACCCTCTTGCAACTTCGCAATGCCGTTGACATTGCCGTTGACAAGACAAGTTGCAGAGAAAATTGCTCCGTTAGTACACGAAGAGATAATAATTACCAGGGGATGGCAAGTGGAAATGAGTCTTTTTATACGGTTTCCACGTGTATGATATTTAGTAAAACCTGACGTTCCGACATCACTGGTGGATGTCATCATCAGAATACGTGGGCAAGTGGTCTAAATTACTAAGAACACAGGCTGCAGTGTATGAGAACCGAATTAAATTAAACCTTTATCAGATCGACTTCTCGTGCAAATCGAAGTCCGCACTCTTAATCCACTAAACCGTTTTTATCTCGCAGAAAGATCCATGAATAGAATAGATAGGTTGTAGAAATGATGTCTTTAAAAGATAATTTTGAATTAAACTAAACCAATTGTTAAAAACTTTTGAATCGAAATATTATCTTTTCTGTATTTGTTATCACTTGTCATTCTTTTCTTATCCAACAAACTGATTCAATAAACTCGCGAAGTATAGATATTGATCAGTCTACTAACTGTCGGCATCAGCAAACCATAAGTTCATTGTTTTGTTTAATTTCGATCTATTTCCATACGAGGATTGAATTTTGATGTGTTTCAAGGTTTTATTATATATGTAGTAGTCCTAGCGGCTTTTATTCTTATTGTGCAGGTTTGTAAAGGGAATATCTCAGTGCATTGCTGGATGAAATAAACCTTTGTAGTGCACAAATATATTATAAATTCTCTTCTTTTCCTGTTTTCTATATTTTTACACCTGTCATGAAGAGAAGATTTGCAAGCGGAGAGCAGTTGTTATGGTAACCAAACGAGCATACAGAAATGTTAAAAATAGGCAATTGGAATAATGAAGAGAATAAATGCAAAATAAACGATGAAAATGGGATCATTTCCAACCTTAATGGAGAAATTCAAGAGATCGACATGAGTTTAAGAATATTTTGGTGAAATGACGGAAGTAGATAAAAAAAGAAAGAAAGAAAGAAAATTTCTTGCAGTATTTCTTTATCATATTGTCATTTGAGCTCGAGTTCTTAACTTGAATAGAATTGAACACGTTAATGAGAGGTTGGTAGACTGATAATTTTTATGATGGACTCCAGTTCAAACTCACCACAGCACCAAATTTGGAGCTCACCGTAATTCATTACTTTTTTCACAAGTAAGACCTGTAGTTAGGCTTGGACAATGGAAGGTTTTTTCAGTGTTTCGAGCTAAATAATTCAAAACAATTAAAAAAGCAGAACTCACGAGCTAGCCTTCTACACCTGGCCGTTCATCAAACACGACACTTGTTTACAATAACATCTGACTTGTAGCGTTAATAGTCCATTATAAACGAAACTCTATGCTGTAAAAACTACCCCGAACATAACAAAGTTAAGGTATCAGTTGTGTGTAGTGTATTGCAGACCCTCTACGGATTTCTACCCTTGAGATTTTTGTGATTCCTAAAGGAGTCATTTGATCCCGACGAATGACGAGAAGTGACATTCTGATAAAGTAGAAAAGGTCGAGGATACTTTGGCTGTAGTATCTAATCAGCTCACAGTATCTGATCCCATCTCCAGCCAATACTTTGAGAACAGCTTATGTCAATGGCTAGCTATTTTATTTAATATAGTTAACTTTGTACGAGTCTGGTTCGAGCAGAGAAGAGAGACATAGCTGACTAGAGTATGTCAGACTTTACATATATTACGACAATTAACAGCTCGGCTTTCAACGCTTTCAACCTTGGGTCACTTTCCAGGTAGGGCACGCAATCTTTTTAAACTGTCTTTAATGAAGTCACGTTGCTTACGGGGGGAAAATGGAGAAGATTACAATAAAAGTTTATCAGTCTGCCACGCAGTTTGGCTTAGTGTAAAGCTCTGTGTATGTCAATATATTCTCGTGTTTACTATTGGTAACTCAAGGTGCACGTGCTTCTTACTTGATAGGACAATCAAGGACAAATGTTGTCTGGTGTAAATATATCTCGTCTGATCAGACTAACTAACCGACATTGGATTTTCAATGAAGAGGGGTTTGATGGGCATATGTGAGGCTGTTTTAAAGAGGTGCGCTTCGGCGTGGAACATTGAGATTCGTGAACAAACAAAGCGTATAATCAACGACACAAAGAACCCGCAAATCTTTTGTTGTAAGTAGAACGCGAACAAATCCCCAAGCTTGGCCCAAGAGAACCAACTCGCGTCAATATCGTATTAATTTAGATGTTCACAGCGGGTAAAGTTTGAGTTATCATGATGGCGACCTTACCTGCAGTTTGGTGGAGGATCTAATGTGATTTCTGCCAGTTCTCTTTGAATTCTGAAACACAGCAAGATATCAAGTGAGACAGATTCTTAAAAGATTAGCCACAAAACGCCCGAGGGTAAAAAGCAAACAAAGGCATAGTGACTGTTGAATCAAGACCGAGGGTTCCGAGCCACACGCACCACAAACTTCCAACATCTCCTTCTCGCGATCCTTATCATATTTCGGCTTTAAACTCAACACAGGTTTTCTATATTATCTCCTCTCTAACCTGACACAATTATCGACCAACAGCTTGCTTTGAATCGCTAATAAACTTACGAGAATGTTAGCATGCAAATGGCTGCGAGCTGGAGTGCCGCCCACCTACTTATACGACTGAACCGACCCAGTGTTCCTACTCTCACTCTCGTTCATTTGTTCCTTAACTTGTTCTAACCACTCAATACTAATTGATAGCCTCTATATAAGGCTCAAAGCTAATTCATGTCTTGAATAAGATGCTAACTAGAACAAGCCGGCACAGTTTCCCAATGTACCTCTTCGCAGCACTGGAGATGCTCTTGGAGGATCGTGGTGATGAAGTCTTGGATTCTCTCTTGTTTGAGGTCCTTCGTGATCCTGAGTGTCCACTCTCGGTACCTTGTGGACAAGGAGCTGGATCAGAACTTGACATTCTTCGTCCTTAAGAAGCCATAATAGAGAATAGAATCAAGGAAAGAGACTAAACAGAGACTGACTCAAAGTAAGTCTGCCTCAAGGAATGATTTGGGTCTTCTATCCCTCCCTAGAGATTGCCGGCGTTGCTCTATGTGGCTACTTCAACTACATCAATGTACTCTTATACAATACTTGATATATCAAGACCATTTTGATGACCAAAGAGCTTGACCAAGCCGACTGGTGATCTCAAACCAATTAGATTTGCGTAAAAGGACAGGGAGGACCAAAGAATATGGCCGTGGTTATCAGACTCGCTGGTCGACTATCTTGATGATCTCCGTTCTCACTTCATTAAGCACTAAACCCAACAAAATTTATACCTGTGGATTCCTCTGGAACAGAAGAACAAATTGATACCAAATTCAAGGTGATTAAGCCAGAAATCAAGGAGAGCGGAGCCTGAGAATATAAGAAGGAGAAGAGCTTGGACGCTGAGAGCCTGGCAGCATTGAAGTGTGGACACAAGGTGTCAAGTTCGCATGTCAATAGCTGACGTCACTAGTGCTAAATGACGTCTCGTTTAAAACTCTAATTTCTCGAATAAGATATAACTCTAGGCGAATCAAGCCAATCGCAAGGCTTTATTCAATTACTTATAGACTAAAGCACCGGAGGACAGCTGGTCTGTTGCTATGGTAACCTTGCGGCAGGCTATGGATTTGAAAGGAGTATGTTGAAGGATAATGGCAGGAATCTGTTGTTTTCGTTTATTGCATCAGTTATGTTTCGGCTTTCGACTTTTGAAAAGGCCGACCACCAAAATCATTTATTCTATAAATGATTTAATTTGCTGCAGTGAAAAGATTCGCTATCAAGGGTTTCAGGAATAGATACTTATTGTTTTAGGGAAGGAATGAGAGGATTTGTTATGAATTGACAATTAAAACTACTCAAGGCCAAGAATGGATGCCAAAAAATGTTGATGTTTTCAGAACTCTAATACAAAACCACCTGTCATAGATGTAACTGACCGACCTGATTTCTTGAATGTTTTTTTTCCTGACATTCTAATCCTGTTCTTCCTTTAAACTCAAGTACAATATTCGGAATCCTGAACCTTATACATGAATATTTTACTCAGAATATAGCTAATATATTGAATCCTAAATCAATAAAATATAGTACAAGAATACTCCAGCTCTGCTTACATTTACCCTTCTGGAATTTTGCTTCCTTTGCATTTTAATACCAAGGAACTTCTAGCTATACCAGTTTGAGTTTTTTGTTCTTTGAAAAATGCAGGCCTGATGAGTGGAGTGCTGGCTCCGTGGTCCAATATAAGAGACAGTTAACTGTACAGGATATAGATATCATTGAAAGAGCTATGTAAATATTTTTGTATGAAGACATACAAGCACATCAAAAGAATTTCTGCTCTCATAAAAGACTGACGTGTACAGTTGAATGGGTTCTGTAAAGTTTCATGGCCACTAAAGTATTATATATTTTATATGATATTGCGAGCATTATACACGAAAAACTATTGCATGTTCTAGATGACACACAAAGCCAAAATTAATTTCCTTCTAAAAGCATTTTTCTGGCAATCACGATGTGTTTACATTAATTACAGAGTATCGTTAGATAGCCGTTTTAAAATCTATAAAGAAAATTTCCAGTAGAAAGAGTACTTTGTTCGAATTAGAAGTACTTTGATTCCTTCAGTGGTTATGCTCGTTTATCATAGCTAATGATGGTAATTGATTGTGACAATAAAATAGATATTTCGGTAAATTATCATGCATGTCAGCAAGCTATTTTCAACTTATTATAGACTAACTACCTTAATAGTCAATTATAAACGTACAAGATGAGAAATTATATTCTAATGTACACCTATAGTGGGAAAATACTTTAAGCAATTAGCTTACTACAGCTACATAACTGAACTCGTGAACAACTAAAGATAGCTTTATTTGTGATTCAACAATTACTGATCCATGAACTAACTAGTATACATATCTTTTATGGCAGTCGATAGAATACTTTTATCGACAAGTTTGTACAATTTTGACCTAAACTTGAAAATTATTAATCGTATTGATACGTATATACGCATGAGAGATAAATGCCAAAGAAAATACCCCGATTGCATTAAACAAATGTTGTGAAGTCAAGCGTAGTTGACTAGATAATGATTCTATGATCTTGCCTGATCATACAGTAAACAATAACGGTGTTTAACTTTAATACTACTTTTGTTTATCATGAAACGGATGTGATTACTTATGAATGATAATTTCATGCAGAAATTCAAAAGCTTATTGTTTATCGGGTTTGTTTGTATTAGTGGTTCATTATCACTTATGACAGCGCCGAGAAACAAACAGGAAAGTATTGTGCTGAAAATGACCGCCATTGAAACCATTATATACATGATTTTTATAGATAATTTTTTCACCAAAACATCTTGAAGTACAAAACAAGGCTTTGCTGTACTTGAGCTAATCAAAATTTCATTATTTATATATTTTTTTCTAGATCTTTTCGGTCAATGGTTGTGCAACGTTTAGGTACAATCGTTCCAATTCTAATTTAAAATTGTTAAGTCTAGATGTATAATGATAGCAATACTGATGCGAGCAGACACGATATACGCCTATAGCCTACGGTAATGTTACTTGACCCCTAAAACAAAGTTGTATAATTTGTGAGTGATAAAAAACAATGGAATTAGTATCTACTACAATATATGCTTATACTATTTTTCCATGTTCAGTTAGAAACTACAACATTCAAATTTTGGCCGAATTCCAGAAAATGAACAAACTGTATACACATCTACTTACAATTGCAAGAAGGATAAAAGTATTCAAACAATGTATTATTACCGTCCTAAAGGCCTAAAGCTCTAGCTAAAATGCCACAAAAATGACAAAAATTCTTCGTCAAAATTGCCCGCAATCACTAAACTACTCGGAAATCAAATTCACGCAGACCAGTCAGTTCCGGAGCTTTGTCTTTCATGAGTTCTTCACGAATGTTTTATATTAACCTATGTCTAATATTTTTCTTTGAAGAGTTGTCAGGTGTAATTAGTAGTCTATGAAAGATGTTTTCTTAACCTTTTGAGCTGACAAAAAGCTCAGTCAAGCAAAGAGTCGGAGACTTTTTATAGAAACGGAAGCGGCACAGTCAAGTGCAGATATGCGCAGATACTTTTTCCCTATAAACGAACACAATTCGAGCGATATGATAATAAAATTAAAACCAAAACGAAAAACAAAACAAAAACAAAGCAAACAGAAAAAAAAAAACCTTCAAGAAACTTTGTAATCATAAAAAGTAGTTCATATTATCTGATTCACCAGAAGCCTCTTCACCATGATAGGTTTGAATTGAGCAAGAGGATACGTACATATAGTACAAATACTTTGTAGTATTGCGGAAATAACTGATTGTCGGTTTTTTGTTGAAGTACCCATTTGATAATGATATGCAGGAAGTACTGATAGGAAAGAAAGAAAAAAGAAAGAAAAAAGAAAGAAAGAAAGAAAGGAAGGAAGGTGGGTAAAAAAAGAAAGAAGGGAGAGAGAAGAAAAGAGAGAAAGAAAGAAAGACTTCCCTCTTCCTCAGCTTAGTCTAAAAAAAATAGAAAAAATAGAGATCAAAGCCAACATGTCGTAGCAGTATGAGAACTGAAATTTATTTTTAACTTAAGCTTCCAACTAAAATTTCTTACCAACTTATTGCGGTTGTAAGTTGTAAGGATGTAAGTTACTCTCTTACAAGTTAAGTATCAAGTAGTTTTAATGACTGCGTGTCCTTGGTGTGAGTTTGTATCAATCACTGAAATGAAGACTAGACAGAGTTATCTTGCTTAGTATGTAGTACACTAATTCTATTGTTTTAATTTGTTTTACTTTGACTGTTAATCAAAAACTATGCAACTGTTTCATTGTTATTCATATCTCAAGGGATTGTGATCATGTGCTTACACCCCAAGAATTTCACTGGTTGAAATTATACAATATAATTCTAGGTAATTCTATTGCTTTAAAGGCACATTCAGGTACGGCTAACAGGAATATAAATATTATAACTTAAACTCAATATAATGACACTTAGGCCCAATTGAAACGTTGATCTTCACATGAGCCGAACCTAATGACATCAAAGAACACCGCCTTATTATCCATTGTTTTCAATGCGTTCGGCTCATGAGAAGATCGACGTTTCAACTGGGCTTTAGTTCAGCAAAAAAGGAGGTTTTTTAGACATTTGTTGATGCAATTCATGATCAAGAACTATGAATGAAATCTTCGATATGGCGTAAAGGGCTTCCAACTGTATGCATGCATTAGCTATCCAGCTGATCTGAGAAAAAATATTAGCCAATCAGAATCGAGAAAATTTGCGAAACTGTAGTGTCATCCACTGAGCAGCCCGGCGACTCGAAAAAGTTTATTAAATTTCTTTATCTTATTTTCCCATTCAATAATGAATATCATAGTAAATGTATACAAAATATCAAAACCCTCTCTTCAAACTCTAGATTTATCTCAGATATAACCTTTTAAGTCAATTTTCGCAGGCTGCATGACACCTCAGTTTTGCAGTGACGTCATTTGTACGTCACTTTTTCAGATCAGCTGGGTACGAATATGGTAAAAAGCGCAAATTATGATTATTGAATGCCAAGAACTCAGCTGAGATTAGCAAAAATTCCGGTTATTCTAGATTTATTCGGTAATCGCAAAGGGTTCGAGCTTAATCAGAAACAGATGCTCCTACAGATTCACATCCGTTAACCGCAGAAATTTAATTTCATCAAATGACCCAAGACCTTTGCCACAATTTATCTTAAGCAAGTTGCTTAGAGTATATTATCTCGTTTATCATTTATACGATTCTTTAAGTTTTGAAAAATTCCGAGGGAGGAGTGAGTGGATGATTCAGTTTCGCAGTCAACCCCACCCACCCCTCCCTTTGAAAATACAAGAGAGATTGCTATAACAGTAAGTTAGACAATAAAAGGTTGGCCGAGGAACTTGTTAGAAGATAAAATTATATATGAAAATGATTTATTAATGAATTTTAAAGTAAACGGGCGAACCTTTTGATTCTATATTTGGCTTTGGTGCCAACTTTGTTGTTGCATTGTTTTGCATACAATTATAAGAATGTACATAAATATTTAATATAACACAATGTTTTATATAGATTCATATAGCATTTAAGGCTGGTCTTCACCGGTTGATGAGAATATAAGCACAATTTTTCGTTTACAAGTTCCGTCATCACGCCCATGTTGATGGCATATAGACCTCTTTCAAGTGACAACAAGGCAGCTCAATATGGAGGACAAAACCGCAAAAGAATTTCAATATCCTGGGAATTGGAACCTATTGTTTTGTCCTCCAAATTGAGCTGCATTCCTACGTGCTGCAAGAAGTCTAGTTTTTGCGGCTGTGCTTATATTTCCATGGCAACTCTAGTGAAGACCAGCCTTGATTCTTCAAGTAGCATATCGTTTCGTCCATTCTCTTGCTATCCTATCGTGTTCTTCTCTGTTCTGTAGGTACTGTGTGGCAATGCTTCCAACCAGAGGATCAGCTGTCGTGAAGATAAAACATTGAGAGTGATATTCAAGACTAGTGAAAAATTTTGACACATGAGAGGGGAGGGAAAGGAATCAATTGTCGACCTGAGTTTCCAGATTGACCTTCGTACGGGCGATGCTGCAACTTGTGATCAAATATCAAGAAACACAATCCATGCATTTCTTATCATTTTAGACCATGTGTCATTCCCTTGAGTAGCTTATCTTTATTTACCAGTAAGGATCGAGCAGATATAACAAGATATAGTTCAAGTATTTATGCCAAATATGCTTTTTGTGTAAAATCTTTGTGCTGCGACGGGTACACTAAAGTCCATGAAGTTAACCTTAGAGAAATACCCCAGTCACCCCCCCCCCCCCCCCTCTAAATGTATTTGGCCTCAATTTCACGGCCAATAAATAAAAAAGACCACATTGCTCTATCATACATAGATATTGATGGTCTTCATAGCCGCCATGTTGGATGAATTTAACAAAAGATTTGTCATTAGTCTCTTTTAATTTGTCAATATATCATCCAACATGGCCGCCATGTCCTTTGCTATTTTAATTCTCTTAGGGATGATGGCAAACCAGCAATACTCACCAGGATTGCTGTCTGCTAGCAGCGAGCGAATAGATAATAAAACCTTAGATATTGTCATAGCTGGACTCCATCCGTCTTTGAGGATATCGAGACAGATCGTACCCTATCGAAAAGATCAGAATGTCATCATGATGAAAGCTCCTTGAAAATTTGTCGATCTAATACTGAGCAAACAGGTTATGTTGATATGTAGTGCGATGAATGACACTAAAATGATCCTACTCAATGTTTCAGCATTCAGATCGATCCCACAAGTGTTAAAATTTTACGGAAATGACCCGATACAAAATAAGGCTGAGAATGGTATCCTGATAGCCAGGTCGTAGGTGTACATCTTGTACATATTCCAATAAAGGTTGTCGCAGCCAAAAGCAACAAGCGACAAGCCAAGACCACCTGCAAACAATGTCTTAATTAGCTGAAGATTCGGGACAACACTTAAAGAATCGAAACAGTTGCAGCCTACCATTACAAAACGACTAAAATGATCGCGTCCAAATGATGAATAAGGAGTAAAATACAGATCTTCTTTATCGTCTTGTGTTGTTGCTTGTTGCTTTCAGCTGCGACAACCTTTTTTGAAATAAGTATATGTACAGTATATGCGTGTTGATTCACATAACACAAGGTGATATATGGCGCACGTTAGATATTGTTTTCCGCTTGTTGTAAGTACTTTGGATATGCCAAAAAAGAGGAAAAGAAAAATGAAAGGATGATGCGATGGATGAATGAATGGATGGATAACTATGGTGTGCTGACGTCTTTCCCTTCCCCCCGAAATCTCCAATGATACTAAACAAATAGTTTCCAGTAACGAAGAAAGAGTGGGTGGATGCGATCAGAAATGAATGGATGGATAGATGATCTGCCAATGATATCTAACAAATAATTTCGTCAATGTTAGAAAGCACAACTTACTTGACTATTGATGTTGCAGTGATATATTCTTGTTTTAAACGACACCTTGTAAAATAGAATATCAGTCAGTATTTCGTTATTAATGTACTGATAAATGCAAACCACTCTCTCTGCGCATAATATAGAAGTCACGCAATCTTTATGTTTCAGCAGCTGAGGACGTATTGTGCTTGCCACTCAACTCAACACTACATATTTCAGTCGAGTGCTTTTATCACCAAGTCCTTCTGCTGAGTCTCTAGACTTTATCATCTGTGACAACTCAAGTCGTATCTATAATTTTTTTTCAGGGACGCTAGCTAGACTGATGTCTTACCTTTGGTGGTTTGAAGGGATAGTCTGTAGGGAAGTGAATATCGAGGAAGAAAACTCCCTTGTCGTAGACAGATTCAGGTGGACCTAGAATAGTAGCATACCACTCGAATATGTTGTCTCCCTTGGGACCAGCACTGGAAATGATTCAGAGATGAATGTCGTTAAAATAGAGTAAACCGCAAGCAAAGGAGCGTGTATCACCCTAAAAAAGCGTGGGGAGAGTAGGAGGAGTGGGGCATAGATTGGAAAATACTAGAAGACTGGTGATAGCTAGTGTGTTTAACACTGAAAGCGCTATAGCCTAGGACCAGTGCGTGATGTCGTGATGAACGTGATTATCTCGTGACGGTGCCGAGTGTGTGTCGCATCTGCAGAATTTGTTAACCAAAGCAAGCATAAACAAACTTTGTACCCGACAATGGTGACAGCCACAAAAATAAATCAAATCACTTGCCACGCTCGTGAGGGACTTCCAGTATAAAAGTCACATTGAACTTGTAGTATACAGTCGAACCCCTACATAATGGCCACCGTCGGGACAAAATTTTGTTGCCGTTGTAGAGAGGTTTCCGTTATGGAGAGATTTCAGTATAGTATATGTATGAGCTCATTGGTAACCAGGACAACATTTCCTGGCCGTTAAGTAGTGGTGGCTGTTGTGTAGAGGTGGTTGTTAGTGGAGGTTCGACTGGATAGACCTAATCGGCTAACGCGTTGCTATGTACGTTTCCACCCAATTCAAAACCTCTGAAAATAAAAACTTTTGTCCCAAACATTTTCCACGTGATATCGGAATACAACAGACAAAGAATCTTATTCCCAGAGGTTTTGAATCGGGTGGAAACCTACATAGCAACGCGTTGGCCGATCAGGTCTATTTTAAATCTTTCTTTCTAGTCCCTTCCCAGTACAATAACATCTACATTATCAATAACATATAAAATCATTATTGTTGGAAAGCTACGGCACATCGGCACGGCATGCGATCATTATGATAGGATGATATCATGGGATGAACCATGCGGCAAGCATTGCACGCGATGTTATAATTCATCCAATCAAAATGGTCAGCCGCGGTTCCGTACGAACACGACAAGGTACAGCCGCTGTTCTGATACTCTATTGTTGACCTTCTTATGATCTTGGAAACCTCCTTAAGAATTTTCTTTTGGGGATACTTTTTTTCCAATTTTAAAATTGTAGTCCACTGCTCTAAGTATTGCTTCTTTTTTTCGTGAAAAACTATTATATATTACAGATATTGCACAAATAATCTTGATTCTAATGACCTACTAAAAAAATCAACTTTAATTCATTGTGAAACGTTTCTGTTCCAAACGTTTGACGTTGATCAACGAAATTTTTACTAAATTTCGAAATTCGTTCAATGGTCAGTTCTGCGCTTTGCCGGGCTAAAATAGCATTTAAAATAAAGTATAATCTTAAAATGATAATCATCTTTTTTAAATATTGGAACTTTTAATTAAATTGCTTGTTCAAACCACTCTAATTTATTTATCATAAACACCTGTTTTGAGGGTTGATTATTCTACTTGTCATTTCAAATGGCATTATATATCGATAGATACATCTATAGATGGCCTAGGCTCTTGTAAACTTGTGGAATCGTTATTTTCTTCGTTTTCATTAAGTATTACCATTCATTACCATTAACATCACAAGTAATGCGATTTAATGCTGTTCTAAAGAACTACTTGTGTCTCGCAAGCCGATTTTCGCAATACCTGGAACTTAATCTTCACTAAAAGATTATATTTTTAAAACCTCTTTATCGAAAAGTTCAATATTGAGCTACACGATGACGAAAAAAAGTTTGGCTGAGCGAGAAAGCGTGACTTTTTGAAGGACTAAGTTTGTTTTATGGCTGATCAGTCATTAGTCGTCTTACGATCAAAGAGATTGAGTGATGTCCTTGACAAATGACACTTCTGAGTCATATCCTATCACATCCTCTTACCATTACTCGGTGCTTTTATAAAGTTTACCTTCATTAACAAAAACAGAGTGGTTCGCGCTTGTTAATTATTGAAGGACGATGAATTATTCATTGTCTGGTGTTTTGGAATACAAATTGAATTGAAAAGATGGCCATCTCAGTCGCCGATAATATTGATTTATCAGATATCGTATAGTAATTCTACTTAGTAGAACCTCTCTTTAACGGTCAAGGTCGGACTCAGATCGACCGGTCGATGTATCACGCTGGCTTTGAATTTTCAAAAAGCCATTTAACTGTTTTTTTGTCTGTTTAGAAACAGATAGATCGCCGCACGGCTAGGCTCTCATAGCCACTTATTATTTGTATTAAGAATGCCTCGTAAGTGAAGTAGACCGGCTTGAATATTTATTAAGTAATTATACAGTCGGTGTTACTTGTAAACTTCGTAATTCAACAACAATTATTCCACCTTGACTTCTATATTTTAATCCTGTAAAGAATGGCACAGATGAGAACACTGACCGTCGTAATCGAATAATCTACACTGAAATATCAGTTTAAAAGATCACGTCCGCGATGAAGGGACGGAGAAAAGAACGAATAGTTGAAATCGTTGTAGACCGGCTCTGAACCAAATCGCAAGTCCAACTTATGTGGTATCGGCTCTTTATCAAGTGGGTTAGCCACAAGTTTCATTTGATTGACGGCGTATACTTTTGCAAAGAAACTAAAACAAAAAACAAAAAAGAATACAGGGACGAATATCATATAGTATTAAAGTTTGTTTATCATTTCGCAACAGCGTGATACAGGTTCCCGGTTTTGGCGACGAGAGGATACATGGCGAGGTGAATTGAACAGGCAGAGACAAGTGTAATATAAATAAAAAAAATCCTATAAATAACGGAGCTAATGCTACCTTGATATGGTATAACCAAGAATGATTAATCAACACATAATACATCAATAAATAAATCTCAGCAGAATTTATCTTATTTGACAGTGTAGTAATTCGCGGCTGGCATTTATTCTAACCTTTTGCACTTTAATACAATAAGAACTAACTTAACAACTAAACGCTTTGAAAACATAAAATTGCAGTCAAGTACAAACTCTAAATACAGGTATATGTAAATTATAAAGCTGAACTAACGATCAGTGGAGAAAGAACAGCTGCCTTGATATTGTGTCAACAGACATCGATAAAACGTTTTTGGCCCTAGAGAAACAAACTAAACACGTATGAAAATAACGGGGAGGTTTTCTTAATCTACAGATGTTCGAAGCCATTCCTTGTGGATTTATAATTATCGGAGTCTTTTCTGATTGAGACCGCTATCAAAAATGCAATACTTAGCAGGCAGACAGCCTTTGATTCTTTATCGATTTGAGCAGGTGTTTTTTCCCTGTTTTCTCGTGAAAGGAAGGATATATACATTAGCATAAACATCAACACACGACTGTATTTCCGTTTCTTGTGCAAGTGAATGAGAAAAATATATTTCCGTCTGTATAGACCAATTTTTATCAGTATCCTCGTGTCTGCGGGCGCCTTGAATCAAAATACCCGGTCTTGCTTCTAGAGCGAGTCACGTCGAGGTACCATGACACTCGTTTTGTTTGTACATGAAAATGGTGTTCAACTCCGGAGAAGCACGTGCTAAAATTTAGATAAAATTTAGGGGTAATCTTGGGGCCACCAAAATTTATGCGCTACGGCATGCCTACTAACACGTAAAATATATCTGTGTTATCCATCAAGATGTTTCATAATATAAGTGAAGTGCTATCGACCGTGTTTTCCCAACAATAAAAATAATAGAATTGAGTCTCCCACCATCGTACCTGCAGTTAGGAGGAGGATCCATCGTTATTTCTGCTAATTCTCGCTGAATTCTGTAACAAATCCCAAAAATGCCGTGTATTAACAGTTGATTAAAAAAACAAAAATAGAATTAGCTAAACGCTAAGTAGAATTAGTCCCCAGGGGTTTAGGAATGAACCCTTGAGTGATATCTTACAGATATACCGACCAGCCCGGTCGGTTTAGATTCCCAATGCGATCATTTTTAGATCTGTTCAATTTGGCCGAGCGTAATAACGACAGCAGAATGCATTAAATGGATAATGTTTGGCGCTACTTGCTGTGATCTGACTTGTGCTACCAAGCGAAAACACTTTAATTAGTTTTGATGCAAATTACTTGGCTAAGATATAGAGCTTTGCTCGCCAACTGGCAAATAGTAGCGATCAGTGCTTAAACATAGATGCATTCCCACGCCTTCTCCTTAATAAAATTCGCCTTTTTAAGAACGGATAATAAATCTTAGATACATATTCTATCTTTTAAAGGTTTTTGTTCGCGATTTTCTTGAAAACGGAGCGAGAAATAATCCTGCAAACTTAACATGCAAATGAGATCGCTTGAAGGCGTGATGGCGGCCGTCTTGTGCCACCAGTCAAACACTTGTGTTAGTTGACTGATAAACAAAATAGGGCCCTTAATAAATAGCTAATTGTGCACAAATTGGATGGAAAATAAATAAATAATACTTATTTGTTCGGTTAGCTAGAAATTAGCCAACCTTTTGGAAGCTGCTGAGATGTTCCTAGATGTGAACCTCGAAGTACTGGTGGGTTTCTTATCTCTCTTAGGTAGCGCACGGCTACTTCCTTCCGAGGCTGTTTCCTGGCTCCCTGTTTGGACATTGGTCTCCCTAGACGACATCAAGAAGCGGTTTGTTGTCCGACTCAAAGCCACAAAGAAATCGCAGAGTTCAAGAACTACTTGGTAAAGTAATAAAATCCATGTTAGATTATATATGATAATGACAGTACTAGCCAAGACATATTTAATAGAAGTATTTCAATTAGACATATCTAGCTCGTAATTCTTGGTCTTATATTGGCCAAAACAACGTCCCTTCTCTAAAATATAATCCACAATACGGCTTAAAAGATACAGCAGACAATAAATAGTTGTCTTAATACCCTTTGTCAAACATTCAAAGTGCTAGAAATTCCTGTTTAGGGATTCTGGAGAAGTCTTCAAGGGGCGTTTAAAATGGCGGATACCAACTCTTGTGTGTTCTTGATCTGAACTTCAAAATTACGCTCCCTCGAAGGGTTCAATCTGTCAATATATATATACCTACGTGTAGGGAGCAGTGTGTTGTATATATTGGACCAAATTCCTTAGAGATTTTAGAGGAGAAAGGGAGTCTCTTTGGGATGAAACTGACTGAGACGCTTGGTCGCTTGGCACCCAACTTTACTCGCTCCGAGGCCATCAAAACCGCTTGTCACCAGTCCGTCACCAGATTAATGATCGATTGATCGTCAACACTATCGTTTGGCGTTGAGAAGAATTTACCGATTGAACCAATAGCTGAATGGCTCGCGTAAGATTATTGCCTCGGTCAATACTGATCTCGTGTCAGTAAACAGATGCTAGCCGTATTCCCTCGGGAATAGACCAATTAAAATGAGTGGTGACGATAGATCGATGTCGAAAAGAGGTCGGCATTTCTCGGGGTCCACGTGAAGTACTAACAATCAATCAAATAATCTCGCTTATTTAAAAAAAACCTATCAGGATGAAAAAGTAGCCATTATAAGAAGGAACTTTAAAACGTGTAGGGCATTAAATTCGTGACAGCGAGTTGTTTGTGCTAGTTCTTTTGCTTATACATTAACCAGTTGATACAGTGAACTTAATGTTTAGTCAGGGATCGGATTTTCACTCTTAGGATCCGGAGAGATATAGAATTGATCTTTCTGTAGTTGAAGGTCAGGAGTGAGAGAATTTATGAATCCCAATGGAACTGAGCTCCCGTAAATTTAGAATGCATGTATCAAAACCACTTTGTAAATTTGAAAAGATTATTCAAAACTGATCCCAATAAAAATAATTTGATCAAACTTCGATTAGAATCAACTCAAATTCCGAACGAAGTTTGAAGTTCTATCACTGAGATTTATGTTCAGATATCATTAAGTAAATTACTGATCGAGTACCTTTTCTTCACCTATATTGGTTTTATACGAGGCTATTTTATGAAATTTAACACCTTTTTGTCTCATAATTTTCACTTATTTTTTTTTATTGTATTTCCTAATTCTATTTTACACGACACTGTCTCGACTTTTAGATTCAGTGAAAGTCTTCGACAATAATATGTCATTTAAGCATTAGTTTATCAGGATGTATTTTCGTATGAGTCAAACTTCACTCTACTGCTCTCCTGTCCCTAATTACATGCATATGCAATATCAGCTAATCGACGGTAATTCAATATTTAAATTCTCGACAGTAATTAAATACTATTATTTACCTAAGTCTTAGTATTTTTTCTTTATTCCTCGAGATTATTTTTTGTATTGTGCATGTATTGTAGATATTTTACTCAGATCAGTAACCCAAATTCGAGATAACCTTTAGGGATTTTGATAGCTTCCTGTTGTAGAAAAATAAACAGAGAAGAGAGTAACACTGCGTAGTTTGGTCTAAGTAGGGACCAACTTTATCTCAGATAAATATTCTAACCAGACTTGGCTTGGCATTGCAGATATGAAACTTAGGCTAGGCTGAAACTGGCTAGACTCTCCACCTTACAAGAAAATGTGAAGATTTTGAAGTGATTATTATTCCTCTTGAATAAAAATTAGCGAATTTTACTGAAAGCAAATATTATCGTACAAATTAGGCGTCAATAAAATATTGATAAAGCTTGCTAATTATTTCCGTTAAAAAATTTTCTTCGAAAAAATTAAGCCCTTCTTCAAGGTTGCTAACAACAACATTATCAACGACAAAAGCATGTGGTATAAGTAGTGTTTAGTTTAGTTCATACTGAGGTTTCGTGACAAAAGGCTGATATGCCTTAGAAATGTGGCGTCTAGAGCCGACATCAATTCAAAATCGAAGCAATCAGAATATTGAATGTACTAGCTCGGCCACCTTCACATAAATATACTCAGTGTATCTTGTCAGTAGTTGAGATATGATGCTGTTCCCTTGAGGATAGATAGATGGAGTATGATCAGGAAAATTGAATGGGAAAGGACTCATTTTAACAGTGTTAATTCATTCAAATTTAGAAGATAATTTTATAGGAGACTAAAAAAAGATCAGAGAATGAACCTGACCGCATCCGCATGCAGTTTTCATTGCTGACAACTAAACGATAACTTGAGTGTGTAAAATAATTTATTTATCAGTTTCTTATGACCTCAAAAGGTTTAAACTCAACGTACTGTGTATGTAATACTTATTTAATGGGAAAATTGCAGAAAGGATCAAATTTGTCTTAAAGCCACCAATATGCAAGATGATAGAGCGCAACTTGGTAATAACTATACTATGCCCGGCCGGAGTTCCTTTAAGCTACATGGCCGAATTTGGTCGTTATGTTACTTTTGAAATTCTTATTGAGTGAAGTTCCCTCGAAATTCTTACAGCTTAAAAAAATTTTCTTTTTATTTCGGTATTAGTAAGAGTGTTGACCACAGACCACAACTCGACCGAGTGGCTGTTTTTTAGAACCTCTTGGAGCGGTTAACAAAAACTCAGTTTGATATCAAACCAAGTGCTGCCTTGGTGACATGAGGATATAAACCAGTATTGACCGAGTCAATATGCTTTGAATCTCATTGTAATTGGTGTTTTTGATGATTTCTCTTGAACGAATAATTGTGCTTTTGTACCAACTATAATTAAAAAGTGACGGCCTGGTGACAAGCCGTTTTGACAGGCAGGGAAGTCTTTCGAGTGCTGCTAGTGCCGAGCGACCAAGCTGAGTAAGTTCTTAACTTTAAATTGTGAACACGAAAAGATAATTACTCCAAACCATCCTGAATTTCATACAGTTATCCTCTACACACCTCAAAGTTCATGTAGGTATATAATTTGTAATGGTTAATGCTAGAACCAGCACGTATTGAGTGAGGACATATTGGTGGGTGCCTCTCATAGACAGTGGTCCGCCATTTTCTTTATTTGTCTGTGAACGATGCTCAAAGAAATGATTATGATAACAGGATTCAAAAACCATTAATGTTCTTCAATTCCTGGGTGATATGTCCACTACTCATCTACCTAGATATTTTCTTTGAGCAAGATGGGTTCTTTACCAATCTTAGTGATCTAATCCTCACCTAACTCTAGTGAGTATTTGAGAGCCTGGAGTCATATCGATCCCCTCATGGCTAAAATTTCCGTACATTACATAAGCTAGAATAGGTGATATACCCAAAATGATTATCTATATGTATATGTGCTTTATTGATTTCAGTTTTAGCCAATATTTAGAGTGTATAAACTCTACTAATGTCTGCTGCATCGAGTAACTCTCAGTCTAACCGTGAAGCCGGTGGAGATGAGAAAAGAAACAAGAGAGAATCCAGAAGAACAAACACGAGTCGTGTTCCAAAACCTCTACCGACAGCTGCAAAAAGGTCAGGATCTTAGCATTCAGCTCACTTAATGAAATACGAAGGGGCTGAAGAAAATAGAGGGCCTGTGGAAGCAGAAATAGAATAAAGAATGAACCTGGAAAATAGGTTTATTTGCTTCATTGAAATTTGTGTCACAAAGAACGACCACTTGTCCAGTTGAAATATCACTCTCATCACGCCCCGCTGATTTCCCGACTCATTTGCATGTTAACTTCAAACCATTCGCTTTCATCTTTAAGCGCTCAGATCTCGCTCAAAACCTATCCAATCAATAAGATAAGTGATAAATTTTCATTTACGGCGTTTTGGGACAAGAAACGAGGGAAATTAGCGCGATGCGAAGGATTTGAAGTAATACACTGGTTCGGCATCCAACTCCAAGCCTGGTGGTCCCTCGCGTTGAGCCGTCTGCCTGCCTAATTTGCATGTTAACTTGAGCAGTTTCGCTCTCGCTTCAGAAGCAAAACTAATTGCTCAAACAGCTAAAATTATATTCTCCTATTTTCAAAATTTTATAAGGCGAAGTCATAAATGAAATAGTGCTTGAAATGAGGCCAAAAGATCGTTTCTAAGTTTAGTATCTGGTCACGGCCGAGATGATCCGAGAATTTCAATGCGAGCTTATTTACATGTTAACTTCGAAAGCTTTTTTCTCGCCTTTCGATTAAAGATACGCAATCAAATCTCTACTAGATCGCTTTTCCTAACGATGGGGATTTTCTGAAGGTAAGAATTAAGAATAGAAATAAATGTTAAAATACGGCGCTCTTGACTACGGATCTAGGTTTTCAGCTTTGCTTCCTGCTATTTATGAATGTGTTTAGATTTGGACCTGAATATTACATGTTGCGGTCATAATTTTCATTACCAGCTTTGATTTTGTTTATTTTTTATTTATTGACCAGAATCCAGCGAGAACTGACAGAGGTAGCTCTTGATCCACCGCCAAATTGCAGGTCAGTAGCGTACTAAGGCTTAGTAAGCGGCATCAGCCTCTTCAACAAGCTGTTTGTTCAACAATAGACCCAATGAGTCTTCTTCCGAAGTAATGGTTCTCTGTCAACCAAACAAAGGCGTTCATCAGCTGCTGCCTTTCGCTCCTCTCCAAACACCATAAGTTTAGCTTAGCTTCTCTGAATTTCAGAGTAAAGCATTATTAATACAAGATATGCGAAGCTTTAAAGCCTATTGACTCGGGACTCAGAGAAAAACACAAGTAATTATCTCTAAGTGATAACTAGTATTTGAATGCCAACCACGTGGGGTATGATTGTGTACATGTTTCTGTTTGAATAACTAAACTAATTATGCATCTCTTAGAACTCTAACGAATTCTCTGCCAAATCTCTTCATCTCTTTGATAATAAACATCACAATAAGAACCACAACATTCCGTCTCGCTAGAGAGTATCTTTAGATGGATTTTTAATAAGTATTTGTTACCAGTTAATTTAACCAAGTTCATATTTCCTTTTCCAAATAAATGCAATCGGATTTCAATAGCTTGAGTTTCACTTGCGTTGTTTAGGCAGATTATCTTTCTTATCTGAATATGTTTAAACTTTACTCTTGTTGTTACTTCAATCTGCATCATGGATAGACATCTTTCACGTTTAAAGAGTTCGTTATTAAGAAAATTCGACGGGTATATCCCAGGGAAAATAAAATCTGTCAAATTCAGCGAAATTTATTCAATATTTTAAAATGCAAATTCGAGTTTATTTATAGTACTTAATTGTTCTACTTCTAAAATATTTTTTTCCTGTTCAAATAAAAGGGTAAGGAATAATTTTAGACAAACGTAGACAGCTTTAGAATTTAGTTAATTGAGTAGTTTTTCTTTAAAAAAAATTTTTTTTCAAGCCATTTCCAACACAAATGTATCAATCAAGAGATTTTTTATTGAAAATGATTCTTACATAATTGGAATTAAAAATAATTGATCAATGTTCGAATTTTAACCTCATGTCAATATAAAAAATCACTGCCAAGATAAACTTATCAAAGTCGCATTTGGTGAAAGAACCGAATAAAATGTGTGGAATGTACAAGAAGGTCACGCTATCTGCCATCTCTTAATACTTATTATCGTGTATTTGAAGTCTAACTTCTACATGGCACTTCCTAGAACATTTACAAGTGAAGGTCAAAGTAGTAAGTAATAGAAACGAACTGATATATACTTCAGTAAATTATTTCAGTATTTTGACATAATTTATGCATTTTTCTCGTTGGAGATTTATCATTATTGACTTTATCTTTGCGAAGCAAGACTCCCTGGAATGTTTTAAATAGATGTTAAGAGGCCCTAAGGAAGGTAGCCTCACGGTAATTTAAGAGTGATATTTGTATTCTTGTATCTTTGTTTATTCCTGACGAGCAATGAGTTTACAGAAAAACAAATTATAGAATTTTAGATAAATTAATAAATCAAAGCTTATAAATTGATATCATTTCTTGATTTTTTTCTCTCTAATCATTACGTTATTCTTCTCACATGGCGATGATTTTTATCAAATCAAACCACAATAATCGATAACAATCGAGATAGCCTCAAGTGACGTCATAGACTCTACGCGACAGCTTGCTTCCTCTCGACGGTGTTCGATGTTTCAACAGGATGTGTTGGCTTCGTTGTTCATTAAAGATAGGAGTTACAAATATACCAGTTTGTAATTGAAAGAAACCGCAGACCAGGACAGGGTTGCCGACAAGTATATTGATTCTAGCCTTGACAGAAGCTTGTGGTTTTTTTTATCGAAAAATTTTTTTAAATCTTTTTTGTGACTTATGTCAATCACTGTAAATAAAATGTCGCTGGTTGATGGTCGTAAAGAGAACGTCGTTTCTAGTTGAATTAGCATTTTTGGTTGGGTAAAAATGATCTACTTTCTTTCGTATTTAAAATTTTAGAACTGATACAGAATTAGTGCAAAAACAAATAGTGTAAAAGAGTTGACTTGTATTGGAGTCGGATCTTGATACTTGTGATTTACAATTCGCTGTCAAGACCCTGTCAGTCAATGCTTTGTGTGAAAGCATAATGCAAGATATAGAGGAAGATATGGTGTTTGTAGGCATAAGACAAGGATATCAGATGCAGAGAAGATGATCTTTCAAGTGGAATGAAATAGAGAAGAATGGAAAAGGAGAATAGAATGAAATGGGATGGGATGGAGTCGAACGAAATAGAATAGAATAGAATAGAATAGAATAGAATAGAATAGAATAGAATAGAATAGAATAGAATAGAATAGAATAGAATAGAATAGAATAGAATAGAATAGAATAGAATAGAATAGAATAGAATAGAATAGAATAGAATAGAATAGAATAGAATAGAATAGAATAGAATAGAATAGAATAGAATAGAATAGAATAGAATAGAAAAGAAAAGAATAGAATAGAATAGAATAGAATAGAATAGAATAGAATAGAATAGAACAAAATAGAATAGAATAGGATAGAATAAAATAGAATAAATAGAACACAACCGAACACAACCGAATGGATAAAATGGAATAGAATGCGGGATAAAATGGGCGAGAATATAATAGAATGAAATGAATAGGACAAGAGAATACAATGGAATGGAATGGAATTGAAAAGAATAGCATGGCATAGCATGACATAAAATTGATGGAGCGGGGTTTCTCGCGATTTAATTTTATCTTTGGCTTCTAAGATTCGTTAGAAGTGTGTCTTAAAGCTTTGGGTATACCACGGGTTTTTTTTTGTTTGTTTTTTTTTTCTTATGCGATTTTAGTTTTTCTCAGATATTGATATCTCCAAAAACTATTTTTCTTTCCCTTTCTTCGACATTTCTTTCTCTTCTTTGGGAGCTTAGACTTTAGGTTTTGTTTTTAAGTTAATGGGTTCACCAAAACCTTTTTCTTTAAGCTCAATGAAATGTAAGAGCATTAGCATTATAATTAATTTCCATTTTGCATGACGAATGAGAGCTAAATGACATGTATATGACAGATCAATGTTATAGATAACAAATTATTATTCATGACAATAAGTCTGAAGGGGGAGCGGTAATGCCGTAGAAGCGCTCGCAGCTGTCATTCAACATGGTGGAAAATGGTCACATGGCCAAAGAGAGCAATGTCTTTGACTCCAAGGGAATCGGAAGTTTCTAGGGAAAAATTTGTTTAAGAAATTATAGCAACGCAGCGCAAATGGGAGTGATAATGGTCTTCAGCTGCAAAGTGCCCGAGGGCATAAGCCAATCATTTGATACTTATCTCGCCATTCGCTCATTCAGTCAAGAAGCCAAGGCTTTGTTGGCTATACTAAAATAAACTCGCTAATATGCAATATCTTTTCGCTTATCTCTAGTGCTGGTCCCAAGGGAGACAACATATTCGAGTGGTATGCTACTATTCTTGGTCCTCCTGGGTCAGTCTACGACAAGGGAGTTTTCTTCCTCGATATTCACTTCCCTACAGACTATCCCTTCAAACCACCAAAGGTAACTATGGTAACGATTATTAAAATAAAACATTTATTAGCCAAGAATAACCGTAGAAATTATTATGGGATTAATTAATTTTACCACCAAAGTTTACCATAGTAACGATAAAATAAAACATTTATTAATCAGTCAAGGGTAACCATAGAAACGATTATGAAATTAATTAAGTTTACCGCCCGAAAGGTAACCATAGAAACTTTTTTCAAAATGTCTTATCATAATAGTCAAAATGTTGCAGCCAATAAAATAAAATAAAAACGTATTTATTTTTTAAAAATATTTACAAGGAGAATTTGTCACAGAAACATAATTTAGTGTTGTTATTTCCTGTTTATAAGATGAAAATTAAAGCATGGTTTCCATGAATTGAGTTTTCTTGCTAACTCCATTTAATTAAATAGATAGCGTTTTCAATTTTTCATTCAAATTGGAGAGATCAAAACGTAATTTTTGAAGCACTGCAAACGTTTGAAAACTACGGTACACTCGAATAAATAGCGTTTCCAAATTCATTCCAAGCATGAACGATGAAAACTTTCTACTGCGAAACACGGCTCTCAATATCGTAGTGTAATGAAGTGGTCGGCGAAAACTGACACCTTTATTAGTCTATGTGGAGAACTAAAATGTGTCCCTAGCATAAGTAGCGTCTAGTGTTTTTAAATCGAACGAATAGAGGATCAAATTTTTAGTCTTAGAGCGATTTTCGTATGAGAGGGAAACATACGGTACATGCCGTAACATTGAAATGGCTTCCCATTGTCTTCCAGTAATTCATCCATCCACTTTCTTAGTTACAGTTACGATAAGATACGGCTATAGTACGGGTTTTAGTAGCGTTTAGTGTTTTTAACCAAACGTATCTTTGTGACGAGTTCAGATGACGAAATGTTTAGTCTTAAACCATTTTTTATGAGTGGGCATCGAAATGGCTTTCCATTGTCTTCCAGTAATTCATCTATCCACAACGCTTAGTTACGGTTACGAGACGGCTATATACGGGTTATACGTACGGCTTAGTGTTTTTAACCAAACGTATCTTTGTGACGAGTTAAGATGACGAAATATTTAGTCTTAAACCATTTTTTATGAGTGGGCATCGAAATGGCTTCCCATCGTCTTCCAGTAATTTATGCACTGATCCACAACGCGTAGTTACGGTTAAGATAAGATACGATACGGCTATAGTACGGGTTATAGTAGCGATTTGTGTTTTTAAGCAACCGTATTTTGTGCAAAGTTAAGATGACGAAATGTTTCGTCTTTTGAGCAATTTTCCTATGAGTGGGAAACATACGGTACAAGCCGTAATTTGAAATGGCTTCCCATTGTCTTCCAGTAATTCATCTAACCACAACGCGTAGTTACGGCTACGATAAGATGATACGATACGGATAAAGTACGGTTAAAGGAGACTTTGGTACATGCCGTAACACTGAAATGGCTTCCCATTGTTTAGTGTTGTTTTTTTAATCAAACGTATCTTTGTGCAGAGTTAAAATGACGAAATGTTTAGTCTTGCGAGCGATTTTCGTTTGAGTGGGAAACATGCGGTACATGTTGTAACATTGAATTGGCTTCCCACACATTGTCTTCGAGTAATTCATCCAACAACGACTTTGAATTAGCCGTGTCGATTCATTATTCCCACTCATACGAAAACTACTCTATTCTTACGACTACGAGAAAGAAAATTTGAGTGAACGTGGGGAGTGTTATGACTGTTGTTCACCGTCATGGCAGTGTAATGACTGAATTACTTGGTACACTTATGGCATTATTATTACTCCTCTTATCTCTTATTTTCTATCCATGTTGTGGTCAGACTGGCCGGTGCTTAGCTAAGGGCTTAAAACTAAAAACTGAATTTGAATTCCTCGGCTTCTAACTACCGGGGAAGTCATTTCAGTGTTCGGGTTTTTTCCTTTCCTTTCCTTTCCTTTCCTTTCCTTTCCTTTCCTTTCCTTTCCTTTCCTTTCCTTTCCTTTCCTTTCCTTTCCTTTCCTTTCCTTTCCTTTCCTTTCCTTTCCTTTCCTTTCCTTTCCTTTCCTTTCCTTTCCTTTCCTTTCCTTCCTCTTTTGGGAAGCTAATATGATCATCTAATATAAGATAAACTTGAGCAAGCCGTGTAGTTCCATTTAAAATTCCATATAATTTATATAAACCAAGTGATAGCATATTTATATACAAATTTATTGAGAAGACTTACTGGCGGAAAACCAAACTCGGCTGACCTTTCATGTTGATAAATGAGATATGAAGATCAAAAGCGGGGGATGAGGTGTTATAAATTAAGATCAAAGTTATTATAATAAGGGGGCCTTAAGGATAGTATGAATGGGGGAGGTGAGCGTGCTATAAATTAAGATACAAGTGGCGGACGTCGTCAAGGGGGGCTTGTGGAGATTAAGAAAGAGGGGGGAGGAGAGGTATGATAAATTATATAAATTCGGCATCGTTAAGGGAGAAGATGGAAATGGGTGTGTTGTAAATGCACCCTTCTCAAAAATATTTTTGGATGCGAGGCTATCATGAAACACAAAAGAAATCACACTTTTTCTCGATGGAATTTATGGCATTTCTTTTGTGTTCCATGTTAGCCTCGCATTCAAGATAATTTTGAGAAGGGTGCATTAAGTTAAAAGTAGATATCATAGATGTGGGAACCCTGTGGATATTTAGAAGAGGGGAGAGGAGGGTAGGAGTTGTGATAAATTGAAAACAAATTGGGTATTTTTTATTGGAAAAGTGGGTGTTCTGAGGATATAAAGACTCGATGTTAAGATCTTAATGGGGGTAGGAAGCTTGCGGTTTACTTGCTGTGGCTAAAGTCAATACGAATAGCGATCTAATCAGCGTTTATTCCTTTCTCATCTATAGGTTACCTTTCGCACGAGAATTTATCACTGTAATATCAACAGTCAGGTTAGTAGACATGCTGTTGTCCAATCAAAGAGCGAGTTCGACTATTGTGGTATAACATATCTACTTATCTCATTCCAGGGTACCATCTGCCTTGATATCCTGAAAGATAACTGGAGTGCAGCCCTGACCGTATCTAAAGTTCTATTATCTATTTGTTCTCTCCTCACCGACTGTAACCCAGGTTAGTTATACATGACTGAAGTGCGTCAGTAGTAGCTTTTCAGGGGTGGATCCAGGGGGGTGCAGGGGATGCGCACCCCCTGGATTAAGTCTGTGTCCCTACAACGCTGCACCCCTCCCTAAACAAAATTCTGGATCCGCCTCTGTTTTTAATTCCTGCCATGTTGGATGCACTGGTTCACCCTGAGTCCATGAAAGTACTAATATATTGATCCACCTTCTTTGGGTTTTGTGGCACATAGAACTGTTAACTCTTACACTTTTTTTTTTTTTGCGGCTTTGGCTGCGCCCGTGTATAAAAATGTTTGAGTAGCGAACAACACGAGTAGGCGCGTGTTCTCCTATCGGCAAATTAAAGCCAGCTTTTATACGAAAGATTTACCTTCACCATTGTAGCATTACTATACAATATAGCATTCACTTCCTAATACCTGTCAGTCAGCGGTGTGTTTTATCATTTTATAATCAATTTTGCCGCTTATTTCTGCTATCGCTTCGGTAAATATTATTATGTAAAAAAAAAGTGGCAGGTCTGCAACCCATAACATGCATGCTGGTATTAATAGGATAGCGGCTAATCTTTTTCAATGTGGCTGAGTGACGCATGTTTTTGATCAGAATAGTGGTCCACATTTTAGTCATTCATTTTTTAATTATCTTGCGTCTAAAAACGTACGAGTTGTGTATCTAACAATCAGGTTTCACTGACGTGTTTTGATAGAAAAAATAGTCACATTGGGTAGATTTTGTGGCTTTGTGGTGCCTAATGTCTGCTGCTACATATTTCAATGTTGTTCAATTTTATCTTCACGACAGCTGATCCTCTGGTTGGAAGCATTGCCACACAGTACCTACAGAACAGAGAAGAACACGATAGGATAGCAAAAGAATGGACAAAACGATATGCGACCTAGGATAGTACTCAAAGCCGAAATGTTTATAAATGAATACACCTATTTCAAAAAGGCCAAGGGAGACAGGAAATAGGACTGAGACACGTCAATAGACCCCTTTCACGTGACGTCAAAACAGTTCAAGCTGGAGGAAAAAACAAAATAATCTCGATCTCTTGTGAATTGGAATTCGTTTGTTTTGTCCTCCAAATTCAGCTGCTTTGAAGTCACGTGCAAGGGGTCTATACTCAAACGTAAAAAAAACAGTGCTAGATAGCCACGCAGACGTATTTCATATCTCCTATGTCGTTTGATCCCAACATGCATTTTTGAAATAGGTGTATGCATGGAGGCATGGCGAAAAATTCTCCTTTTCATTAATTTCAAACACCTTAATGATGTAGGTTATTTATACACAACAGACCATTCCCTTGTTAAATAATCTAAATTTAAATATCATCCTAAATGCTTGGTCGGTGTACCTCAGTGATAACGAACGAGAAAAATTAACGGTATAGATCCCTTGCACGTGACGTCAAGAATTTCAATCTCCTGAGAATTGGAAATCTATTGTTTTTTCCCCCAAATTGAGCTGAATTCTGAAGTGCGGCAAGAGGTCTATAGGTACATCGGGCATGATATAGGCAAGTGAAAACCTAGAATACAAGGTTGCAATACCTCCCAAAAAGTTCTATCGTACTAAAGTGCCTCACAACATATTCTTTGCGAGTTTCACGAGGTATTCGATCTCTCTAATAAGTGGCATTATCAGAGATCGTTCACATGAAGCTAATGTGACTCTAGTTGTAGGGTTAATCATTTTGCCTTTGGGTGTCCCCTGGGGAAAACTAAAATAGACATCCCACGCAGCAAGGTTCACCCTACCTTAATGCGATTAACTGAACGACCTATCAGTGGATATTGTGACTTCATTCCATTTCTTCTGAGTTCAGACTAGAACTAAGATATCAGTTTCGGATGCGCGGAGAACAGAGAATAATTTACTTTGAATTCAGTTCCTTTCATGTAGGAAATCTTGTACCACTCTGTGAGGTGAAACGTCAGCGGGAAGGAGAGGCACCTGACCTACTCTAGCAGCCATTAAATCTCTTTCGCCTCGTCTTGAGATTAGACTCATATATGCACAATTAAATTGGACATAAATAGATAAGCTATATATTATCAATATTACACTATACTCTATTATGATATAATATATTTGGATCGCTGTTTTTGTTTTGAGCATGTTGATATTTGTAAACCACATAGGTAATCTATGTCTACTAGCTTGGGCTACCTGTGTCGTGTTTCTCGTGTTCACCTATTAAATGTTCACTAATTCAATCCAGTTAGAATGAAATCACTAAACCCGTGAAATAGATATTAGACTAATACACCTTAGTAGGCCATAATTCCATTGTTTTCTTTTGTGTCTATTTGACTATTACACTTTAACAAGTAATTCTTATTTCACGGGTTTAGTGAAGTCACTCTATTTTACTTAGTTTAAATGATATAAGTTGCCAATAACTAGAAATGTTTACTAAGTCAACTAGCTCGGGCTACCAGTATCATGTTTCTCGTAAAAATGTTCAGCAAATGTTCACTAATTCAATCCAGTTATTTTACTTATTTAGATGCTTTTAATTGATATAAATTCCCAATAGCTAGAAATGTTCAGCTGTAAATAGACTAAATAAAGTAATGTTATTGTATTAAAGTTAATTCCAGTATAATGAGGACCGTAATTTATATAAACAGATCTCTCTATCTCGAATTTTCAAAAGCAATGAAAATGATCGTGAATAAATTAAATAAATCTCTTCACTTTGAAGCGTGCGCAGTATAGTAAAGTGAGCTTGATATCCAATCAGAACAGTTTATGATCACTTGCGTGGTTTTGATAACCAATCATAGAAGTTTAAGATCCTAAGTGATCTTGATAGTCAATCAGAGGACACTAGAGAAAAACGTTTGCGCATGCGTGCCTTTCAGCACGCTTTCCAAGAATTTACAAGAGTTTTAGTGACAAAGTTAATGCTTGTTTTCTCCAACTATACAAAAAATTTCGCGGGTATACTTTTGTGAGACCAAGATACTGTATTAATCAAGACAATATGAAAAAATTCGCCTTAAGTTTCAAGAACTGACTTTAAGTTTTGGCATTTTGTAAAGACTATTCTTTAGGCATGTGTGAAAGTCAGATTTGCATATTTATACAAATAGCAGGAAGACGCTTTTGACTAATTTGCATACGGACTTAGAGCATGCGCAGACGTTTTTCACGCGTGTCCAATCAGAGCAGTTCATGATCCCAAGTGTTCTTGATAGCCAATCAGAGCAGTTTATGATCCAAAGTGGTCTTGATAGCCAATCAGAGCAGTTTATGATCCCAAGTGGTCTTGATAGCCAATCAAAGCAGTTTATGATTCCAAGTGGTCTTGATAGCCAATCAAAGCAGTTTATAATCCCAAGTGGTCTTGATAGCCAATCAAAGCAGTTTATAATCCCAAGTGGTCTTGATAGCCAATCAGAGCAGTTCAAAATCACTTGTGGTCTTGATAGCCAATCAGAGCAGTTTATGATCCCAAATGGTATTGACAGCCAATCAGAGCAGTTCAAAATCACTTTAGGTCTTGATAGCCAATCAGAGCTGTTTAAGATCCCAACTCGTCTTGATAGCCAATCAGCAGTTCATAGTCACTTGATAACCATTCAAAGCATCTTATATTCATTAGTTGTCGTAAAACTAGACATAGACTCGTATATCGACTGGAATTCAAATATGTTCCTTTCTCTAACATCCTAATCATACACTTCTTGTGTAGCTCATTTTTCCATGTTTCTCGAGGACCCATTTTTCATCCATCACAATTAACTCCTTCGAACTTTTCTCGGCCGCCTACGCTAACATTAGCGCCAGCTGTCACATTTAGTGAATATCATTTCAAAAATTCCATAAATAAATAAGGTACTACTATATTTATGATGAACAAATTGCCATTTGCATGTTATGAGATCTTTCTATTTCAACTGGTCATGAAGGATGTGTTAGGAAATTGGACGAGGAAATTTAATTTAGTGCATATTGACGGCGTTTCAAGCTAAAGTCACGATATCCCTTGAGGCGTAATCCGTAGTCAGTCCATGTGATGAACTAAGACTAAACATAGTAGACGGCTAGAAACGTGAGATTGAATCTTGTTTATGAAGTTGGATATTCAAATACTGGTGCTCATAATGGTAATAGGAAGCCAGCCTTGCAGGTGTTTTTTCCCCGCTCGTTCTCACTTTGGCTGTTTTTGGTATCATTGTTTTATTTAGATATTTTTTGCTCTTATAAGTTTGTCCTCTCTGACCTTCAAAAAAAGATGTCATTTAAACCCTGCATCAAAGGAACCAGAGATAGTCATATCTGTAAAGCAGGATGTCTTTTGTGATTGTTGGTATAACAGTGAATAAATGAAATTGTATACGAAACGTTCCGATCGACTATTCCGTAGCGGCTGGGTTCCATTTTAAGTGGGCGTCCGTTATAGCTAAGGTTAAGATGTAATAATGGTTAATGAACAGCTACTTTTATTGTGTTAGCCTATGTTGTTGTGCATCATAGTTATGCGCGCTGTCAGTCCTGTACTATTGTTATTGTGCGCGTTGTCAGTCACTGTTGCCGTTGTGCGCGCTTTCGGTCACTGTACGTTGTGGTTGTGCGCGCTGTCAGTCACTGTTGTCGTTCTGTGCGCTGTCAGTCACTGTTGTGGTTGTGCGCGCTGTCAGTTAATGTTGTCGCCGTTATGTGCACTGTCATTCACTGTTGTCGTTATGTGCGCTGTCAGTCACTGTTGTCGTTATGTGCGCTGTCAGTCACTGTTGTGGTTGTGTGCGCTGTCAGTCACTGTTGTCGTTATGTGCACTGTCAGTCACTGTTGTCGTTATTGTGCGCGTTGTCAGTCACTGTTGCCGTTATGTGCACTGTCAGTCACTGTTGTCGTTGTGTGCTCTGTCAGTCACTGTTTTCGTTGTGCGCGTGCTGTCAGTTACTGCCGTTTAGCGGGTTATGCGTGCTGTTTGTTTGTCAGTTAATGTTGTCGTGGCTGGTTATGCGTGCTGTTAGTTATCAGTCGTGATGGGGGAAAAAGATAAACTGCATCATGGACGTCATAAAAAACAGTTTAAGCTACGATGATCGATATGTTTTTGAAAAACATTTTAACCCTTTTAAAAAGGTATTCTCACCTCTATAGCAGGTGCAAACCGGAATAAGTAAGAACAGGAGGACTGACAGCGGAGCATCATTATCGTATGATTTAACCCCCGCCCCCCACTATCCTAGGCCTTGAGGAATAATTGTATTTAAATGAATCAGCAAGCAGATTAGATATCTGAAATCATCAAGAGACAAACAACATCAGAAAGCCAATGTAATAGGATATATTACTAGTCACAAGTACTTGTTTGCATGCTAAGTAAGTAATATAATAAATAGAACAGGCTAATTTGAATATATGTATGGAGAGTAGATGGAGAGTAGATGGAGAGTAGATGGAGAGTAGATAAGCCAGACAGATAGGTATCTCTAAGATAAAACATAGTTTTTGGTCAGTCTCCTATGTATAGATGTACGTCAAAACCATTTCTATATTGATATGGTTCTCGTCATAACCAAGAAAAATAAAGCGCCCGCCCGGCGCCGTGTTGTCAAATATTCGGTAAACATTTTCTAAGTGTTCTTAAAAAATCCATGTCAAATATTCCCTGTTAATTAAAATCGGGTTCATAAACATCGGGAATAGACCAGTCTTCAAAGAAAAAAAGAATTAGCAAAGTGAATATAGCTATTCAAGATTTCTGCTATAGTAATAACAATTATCTGGAATCATTCCCAGTAGCCAATAGTCGAGCCTAGTGTTCAATTTGGAAAACCTAGTGACCTCCTTGAAGTCATGCATGATGGGGTTCTAACCTCGATCTCCACATACTACAATAAATGATAAATCATTTCTAGCAGCCCTGTTGTTTGGGTATGACATTATTGTTTATACCTAGATGGATTGTTCAAAATCTTGAAGGTTATTACATACATTAAATTTTTAGGTCAATTTAGTTGTCCAATAATGAATCCTGATGAAACTTGTGCTTGGCATATATTTCGGGTCTTGATTCATGAGATGGTCATAATATTCTTAGACACGATTGTGTTATCAAGGATCTTGTCATCTAATGGGATCTGTACTAGATAGAGGCTATTTATAATTGTATACTTGGGCCACAGACAGCGTTTGCACTGTCTGGTTCTATTCCTCTGATATCAGTAATCCAAGCCTATCAACGATTTCGAACATATAAGTAGGTCTGTTTTTAAAGATGAAAAATGAGTAGGAGAAAAAATAAATAAATAAAAATACGAGATGAAAATTCCAGAAATTTTGAAGAAGAAAAAACATCTTTTTTAAAAGTACTTCAAAAAATTGGAGGAAAAAGCGTGTTGTATGAGAGTATAGTTTTCTAGTTGGTACTCCTGTGCTTCGAGGGTTTTTTCTCCGGGTTCTCAGGTTTTCCTCCCTCCACAAAAATATCAAATTCTAAATTCCAATTCGACCATGAAACGAGGGCCACAGGTTTGTTAGCAACTGGCTATTTAGTACTACCCTCGTAAAAAAAAAAAAAAAAAAAAAAAACAAGAAAGATCTAAGGTTATTTGGTTCACATCATAGTAGTGCCTGAGGAAGGCAAGCTATATTTCTTTAGAATCCTTCTTTCCGAGGAGTTTCCTGAGCTTCCTCTCCTAAATGCCCTTGCTTTGCGCTTAAACTCTTTCCTCACCGACGGCGTGCTGAAAATATAGACCAAAGGGTTCATGAAACTAGAAGTGAACGTAAAGATGTAAGCAAAAGTCAAGAGGTTTTTCACGTATTGTGCGTTTTCTCCAAACTCCAACCATAGCCAGATAACCTGATGTGGCAGCATGCAAACAGCAAATGTAGCCATGAAGAGGACAGCTGTACGAATTGCGCTAAGTCCTCTTGATTTGTGCTTTAATCCCGCACGCGAGCTGCGTGAGATATGCCTCTTGACTCGATGCTGACCACGGCGTACCACGACTGCGATCTTTGCGTAGCAATACATTGTGATGAAAAGTGGAAAGGCATACTGGAAGGCGAAGAAAATAATAGTGTAGCTCTTTCTAACGATGATGCTCCATGTCTCAATGCACTCTCCATGCTGATAGTCCAGGAAACTGCTATAGGGAATTACCACTGCAAGAGACACAAACCATACCAAGACGATGAGGTAGCTGACAGTATAAGTTGTCAGTTTCTTCTTTAAAGGGAAGACAATCCCCCGATACCGATGATAGCTCAGCAATGTTAAAATCCACACGAAAGATCCCAGGGTAAGAGTCTGCAGAGGCCAAAGAATCTTGCACATCAGCCCTCCAAAAACCCACTCTTGATTCACGTAAATGAGAACGATATCAAAAGGAATGTTTATCAACAGGACAGACATCTCTGAGATCACCACGTGCAGAAGCAACAAATTGCTGGGAGATCTTCGTTGTCGCTTTCTTTTCAGCAAGAAAATCATTTCAATATTGCCAAACATGCCAAGAATAAAAATGACAACATAAATAACTTGTACCAAGACTTTGCTTTCTTCATGTTCTTCGGGTTCAAAATCCTTTTTTGATGAGTTTGTCTTTGACGCATTTTCTTCACTTTTGTTCAGAATCCACCTCGCGATAGACATGCTTTAGAGACAACGGGCACTACGATGTATAAGCCTTTAGTAATCGCCAAAACTTTCAGCTGTTATCACGTTCGCGACTTAGCTTAAGGACTAAGATTTGCTGCTTAGAAAACCACGCAAAAAAATTCGTACGCAAAACGTCTTTGCGCTCCAAGGTACAGCGTGTGTCGTGTGGTCTTTGGTTGATAATAAATGGTTGTGAAATCGGGCTTTTTGATCGCGCACTATATAATGATTCTTGGAATAACGATTTTTAAGTGATAAGTCCGCGGTAATGTTATTCTGATGTCGGCGATGGTGAGCAAGTATATTGCCGATCAATTTAGCAACTTGACACCTGAAAATCAAGGCAATGCGATTAGAAATTCTAGTCGTTCTGCCGTTAACTAAATGCTAAAGATAGCGTGCAAAGTCGTCCAGGAACTATCGGCCGCTGAAGGCGTAAATTTTCTGATGGAAACATATATCCGTCAGAATTTAATGAATTATTTATATTTTTAATTATTTTGGAATAAAGCTACCTTAATTTTAACAACTTACATATTATTCATAAAACCCATTGTCGAATCGATTGTAACCTCTTTGCCATTATTTCAATTTTCGTTTTATTTTTTCTCAATCGTTTCTGGTTCTAAACCTTTTACTGTCTTTTAACCACAGAAAAACATATTTACGATAGGGAATTAGTTTCGTTCTCTGACCTTATCAATCCTAATGCAATTTTTTGTCGGATTCATTCAACTCTCTAATACCTAATATATTTGCCACTGATATCAGTATGTATTTCCTATTTAGAGAAAAATGTTCCGTTTAAAACATAAACGTTTCCCATGGGCACAATAAAGTAGCACAATGGATATGCCTTCCTAATAAGATTCTATCGAGATCGTTAGCTATAAAAGAGACTTGTTTGAGATCCCTCAAATTAAAGCTGTTGTTTAGACATGTTTTCTGTTCGAACAAGACTTTTTTCACTAAGTCTGTCTCTTTTTTTTTGTTAAATGCAATGCATTAGCAGGAAGCAGATGGGCGTACTCATTAAATATGCCATTGTAGTTGATCGACTTCGCTAGGGCTCTAACCGGCTATTATTTATTGTTATTTTTTCCTGATGTCCAAACTAAAAAGGCACAATTAGGACGAGTGATGACGCAGCTGACCGGATCTTGGACGTCAAAATAAAATAGGAGGGCGGAAAAATGGGATGCGATGAGGGATGCCACAGAGGAAAAAAAGCCAAAACCGCCCCTTGCAGGACTTGTTGGGGAGTTCTGGCTTGTCAACTGGTTTCTTGCGTTCTTTCCTCTAGCTTCTCTTTTACTTTCGATCTCTTTCCATGGATTAATCGGTCATCCATCCGTCATTACCATACATCCATTCCTGATTCATCCATCCATCCATCCATTACTGATTCATCTATCTATCCATCCATCCATTCCTGATTCATCTGTCCATCCATCCATCCATCCATTCCTGATTCATCTATCCATCCATCCATCCATCCATCCATCCATCCATCCATCCATCCATCCATCCATCCATCCATCCATCCATCCATCCATCCATCCATCCATCCATCCATCCATCCATCCATCCATCCATCCATCCATCCATCCATCCATCCATCCATCCATCCATCCATCCATATCTCAGCTGAAACTAGCTTTCCCTGCAATTCGTATAATCCTCACATTTGACAAACTGTCATCCAAATAATTCACGACATATCCGCGTCTCCGGCGTAAAAAGGCTCAAAACGATGCCTTCAAGAGCCATCAACGGATGTATGCTTTCATCTTCCTGCTAATAGGTATACTATTCTTGATTTGTTAGATTCAATGACAATCATGCCTATATCTCTACCTATATATATATATATATTTACCGGTTCTTGCTCACCATTTTTTCAAATGTTAACTAATAAAAAAGTGCTTGCCTTGGACAGAAAATAACTTATTTCGAGGTAACGAAAAAACAGGTGTTAGACGATTGCAAATGAAGGGGGAAAAAATGAATATGGCAGTTCGTTTCAGCGGAGTAGAATGGTAATTAGTTTTAAGTTAAACTTTCAAGGAATTGCTCCTTGGCTGACGAAAAAATACTACCCCCCCCCCCCCCCTTCTAAGTAAGAGGTTAAAATATTACTATCTGTTTTTGATACATGCCATAGAAATAGAATAACAACGCATATAGTCTCTCTGCATGAGATCATTCTGAACAAGTCGATATCCTGGGGTTTTGCAGACCTTCTGGCGAAACTACTCTCTGGTTCGGTAATGGACTTATTTGATCCATCTCGAGCCTCGAATGTTCCATTTTGGTTCAATTTTAATTTTATGTTGCGCAAAATGACTATAAAAAAACGGAAATAAGGCTGATATAGTTAAGCATGCACTTAAGGGTAATGCGGTGTTGTATTGTAAATCACAATCAAAAGGTTGGTTTAGCAAAACAAAAAAGTAAACAGAGAAGTATGGCCGTAATGAACTAGGTGCACGTCTAGTCTGCATGAGTCTGCATGGCCCTGGTCTCAATATATTCTCCCTGGTTAAAGTTAGTTCAATTACAAAAGCGCGAATAAAGGAAAATTTTCGATGTGTATGGTAAAAATATTGGAACAGATTGGTAAAATATTGCTCATCAAAAGGCAAGAAGAATATCCACACGCAATCCAAGTCAACGTGAGATGTTCCCTCCACTCCCCTCCCCTCCCCTCCTATTCCATCCTCTCTTGTTGTTTTCTGAAGCGAAAGGAAGTCCAATTCGCGACAACTGGGAAACTATCCGCAGATTTTTACACGCAGTCTGGCAGTTGGACAGTTGATTTCAGAGTTATACTGATATATATATATATGTGGTTTAAAAAAAAAAAGATATGTCATTCAGACAATTCTTTATATTGCTTTTTCCAATTACAATTGCCAAGAAGCTAATATGACATGACAATGAGTCGTGCATGGAACGAAGCTGTTCTGAGATGCTGCTCGATCATGCACCTTTTACGTCTATACCTATAGCTCTTCCACACAAAAGCGATATTTATTCAGTCATTAAAGACATATCACTGCGGTCCCTATATATAATGGGGTTGGAGGGGGAGCGGGACGCGTCAGTCGTTCCCAAATGTTTATTCATTTATTTATCGCCATCAAAATGACTCAGTTATAAAACGGAGAGAACGCACATGCTGAATCTTACACAGGAAGCCAGAGAGAGATCTAGAACCTATAAAAAAGGGAAAGTAAAGCCTCACTAAAGCGAGCTCGACTCATGTATTCACATGCAATAATTATTTAGGGAAGGAATCCTCTCAATCTCAAGACTAACCACATGCGGTTAAAATGAGGCAGGTATTTCCCTACTGTATGTCACCGACGCATTGTGTGTATTTATCATCAATAATCACTTAAGTCAAGCAAACGACATCCCCAAGGGCCTAATCTAGATAGACTTTCTTATTCATCAATCTCCAAAGTCAATTTTCATTAGATTTTGAGGGGGATTCTCATATATATATATAAATTGTGGTGTTATTAATAAGGACTGGGATTACACATTTTTTATCCTACTGAGACTATTATAATCAAAGATTCGACAATAAAGCCGCCTAGACCATGCTAGACCAGCCCGCGCCTGTTTTTGATCAGCCTACACTTCCCTCTGGCTATATAAATAAAGACTGCGTCCAAAAGAAAAAGAAGAAGGGAGGGGTGGGGATCCCTTCATAACCAAAATATACTTCGGCGCTGTTAGCTAGTAGTCGCATCTGACTGAGAATATTCAGGAGCGGATGGATTGATTAGGTGTAGAAAGTGCATACATTTGAATGAAGGGAGGGAGGGAGAGAGGGGGGGAGGGAGGGAGGGAGGGAGGGAGGGAGGGAGGGATAGTTAATTTGCTAATGTTGCCCCTTCCCGACCCAGTGGTAAATACTGACTACTCCCTGCATGTATAATACAGATAACAAGTGAGTCGCCAGGAAAGTACGAGAAAAGTCAAGATTATCATGTTTATGCTTTTTATTTGCTCATCAAACGTTAATTTTCGGTGCACATGGATGATTAAGGATTAATAAGCAGCAATATTTTACACCTGCTATTTGGAAAAACGTTTGGCTGACGGGGTGTTTTGGGGAATCTTTATGTGTTGTTCCCGGTGTTAGTGGGTGTGAGAGTGGGAGTGGCCTTCAATGCCGTCATCCCCCCTGAATCCTCCTCAGTATGAGGATGTTTTAGGCAAGCTGGGCCAGGAGAGATCCGGTAGGGGAGCTTTGAAAGGGGGGAGGGGGGAGCCGGGGGGGGTAAGCCAACAATTCAAGCCTGCGAATCCTTTTGAATCTCCCCCTCCCCAATCAGTTTTATAGGAATATGAATACATAATATCTACGTCACATATTCGTCATCTCGGACCAATCAGCGCGCGAGTTTATTTTGTGATATGGGATTCTACAAATAACTTCATCAATGAGTTCTTTAATTTAGTATTTAGATATTCATAATATACAGATATAGGTTAGGTTGAAGATTTAATGTATAAGAAAAAGTATTTTCAGCTGATCTGAGAAAAAATATTAGCCAATCAGAATCGAGAACATTTGCAAAACTGAGGTGTCATCCTTAGTAGCCAGAAGACTCTGGAAACGGTTAATTCCTTATTTTATTTTCTCACTAAATGATGAATATCATACTAACTTTGTACAAAATATCAATAACCTCTCCTGAAAATCTAGACTTATCCCAGATATAAATTTTAGTAACTCGATTTTCGCAGGCTTCATAACACCTCAGTTTTGCAGTGACGTCATTTCTACGTCACTATTTCAGATCAGCTGGTTATAGACCCCTTTCACGTGACTTATTTTTTATTTTTTTATTAGCAGCTCATTTGGATGACAAAACAAAATAATTTCAATCTCCTGAGAATTGGAAACCTATTGTTTTGCTCTCTAAATTGAGTTACATTCCGACTTGCTGCAAGGGGTCTATAAAATCATCGAAAAACAGAGAAAAAAACACCAAAATTACTGACGTCAAGATTCGAAAAAATCAATTACATAATGTTTGACGTCATCCAGTTTCCGAGCCCGCGATCCATTCATCCATGACGTATGTTTATTTTTAGCCCAAGTGTTTTTAGTTGTGACCAACTCTGAAATAACAGTTTGGAAAAGATTTCTACCTTCAAAAACCTTGTGATTTCCTCAAAAATATCAAGATGCCGCTGGAATTTTTATTTGGGAGGAAGAAAACTCCCGAGGAAATGCTCAAACAGAATCAAAGAGCGTTAAATCGAGCGATGAGGTGAGCTGATGTGCCGCCATTTTGTATTTTGCTCATAACTGAAGTTTTCTCACATTTATTCTTCTATATTTTTGGTCGTTAATGACGATTAAATACAAAATCATAGAGATTCATATATCATTTCTTTATCAATAGTGATAAAATGGCTTCTAATAAGCTAGGACTTGGACTATTTTGAGTTGTGCACAAGGCTACATTTTAAGACTTGCTAACGTACTTGGATAATTTGGACCAAATGTACAATGTTTAAAAATATTTTGTTTCGGGATGGAATCCTTAAATTACGGATATAACATGTTAAGAAAGCTTTGATACCTTTGTAGGTTTTTTCACTAACAGATACAGAGAGTTTTAGCTATTAAAGAACCCATAAGAAATTATCAAATTAAGCTTAATTAAAATTATCAATTCTACTGTAAGCTCCTGTAAGCTAAGTTTATATTAAGGTTAAAGTCGTATTCATTTATGAATAGAGAATAAACTGACGATAATGATCTGAAACAATTCTGTAGAGACCTTGATAGAGAACGTAGTAAGCTTGAAGCTCAAGAGAAAAAAGTTATTGCAGATATCAAGAAAATGGCTAAATTGGGACAAATGGTAAGTACTTTGAGCTTTAAAAAGGAGCATATACTGTATAAAATACTTGGGGCCATATTGGTGTTTTCTTACTTTGCATACTCATTTTCCAATATTTATCTTGATTGCAAATTGAAAAAAAAATTGTGATTTGAATGTGTTGAATGTGTTGTAAGAAATCACATTATCAAGTACTCTTAGATTAAAACATAAAGCAGCTTTCTTCAAGCTCCATTCAGTATTACAGAGTACAGGAAGTGAGAAAAGTATGAAGGAAGTATGAAGAGACATGAAGCAATGATATGGAAAGCATGGGTGTGTGCTGCTAATGCGTTGCCTTGCACCAATGTAACCTAGGTTTGAGTCCCACTAGGCTCCTTGTTGTATGTCAGTAGAGTTGCTTGTTGATTTTCTAATGTGCTTTAAAATAGTGGGTTTTTCTGCAGTCAAGTTCTCCGATTTTCCTTCCTTTGCGAAAAGCAACGTCTAAATTCCAATTTGATCTTTGGCTTTCACCTAGTTGGAGCTTAATTCTGTTGTGATTGTCCAACTCTGTAATACGAGAGCCAAACCTTAAGATATCTCTTAGACGAGTACTTCTATTAATTCTTGAGTGCCTTTGGTGCTACCTAATAGAGCAGTTTTCATATGAGTGGGAAACATATGGCACTGACTTACAGCACATACACATTATGACATGCTGGAACATCGAAATGGCTTCCCATTGTTTTCTAGAAATTCATCCAATCACAACACATAATGTAGTAAAGGCTACAGTACGATATGGTATGGCTGTAGTACGACTATGAATTTGCTGCATTGTTTCCCACTCATTAAAAATGCTCTATCTGTTGATGTGTTTCTGAACAGAGCATACTTCTTTGCAAGGTTAACTGCACATGTAGGTGCCGTCAGCAACTTTGATTTAGCTGTTCACTAATACATGCTCTAGCTGAATTCACAATAATAGTTATATATATATACTATATTATCCCATATCCCATTTTCCCATATCTCCAATGGTTTGAACATCCCAGCATTTATCAAAATAAAAAGGGCTTACTAATAATCTTTTTTTGGTATTTATCAGGATGCTGTGAAAATCATGGCTAAAGATCTGGTCAGAACAAGAAGATATGTTAAAAAGTTCATTTTAATGAAAGCAAATATCCAAGCTGTGTCACTTAAAATACAGGTGATTAACCTCATTTTTCTTAAAAGTTTTTATTTTTATTTTCTTTACACAATATTTTATAATGGCATCATATATGCAGTATATGCAAAGTCCTTCGTCTCCATCCGTACTAGTTACCGCACACAGAATAAAGCACAGGCAGCCCAACCTCGACCAGGATCACAAGTGCTGGATGAAGGACTTTTCCAACTCGTTTCCAACGCATGGATTAAAGAAATTTTAATAGCGAGCATGTTGCATTCTGTGCCTAGCTTTGGTACTTGTAAACATTTTGGTGTTGTTTGTAGCCAAGCTAGACCACAATGTGTCTTCAACCCTATAAAAAGAGGAGTAAAGCCTCTAGGGACTGGAGTAAAAGATAGATCATATTGTTTCAATCTGAAACGACAGTGTATATACTAGTTATACAATGGTTTTGAGTGCATACCGTGGAATATCCCACAAGTCACTTGTAGTTTCTAGTATACTACAAAGAAAATACAAGTGTCAAGTGGGATATCCACGGTATGCCTCGAGAAACCATTGTATAACAATTTTTTCCCACACCATAGAAAATACAAATGCATAGATTCAACACGCAGTGCATGATGGGAAGGAAGAGCTTTCCTGCTTTCTGATTGGCTGTATTTCTATGGTGTGAGATAAATAATTCTATGTAGCAGGGTGTAATTAAGGACTTGCTTAAAATGTATTGTTTTATTTCTTGCAGACTCTAAGATCCAATAATGCCATGGCACAAGCAATGAAGGGAGTAACCAAGGTACTAATTACTTCTAAAAAAACCCATCTGAGGATTCCCATTTTTTGTGCTAAAATAATATTACCCATAGTACCTCCATTTGGCTCTTCAAACTTTGTGGTCAATTTGGGAAAATAGTTCCTCATAAATTTAAGTTTTACTATTTAACGATTATTAACTGAAAACAAACTTTGTTTCATTCAATGACATATTTACCAAGACTTTGCCGAGGTAAATATTCACTGCATTCACTGAGCCTTAGGTGAATAATTGTTATAATAGTATAATTAATGATTAATTAATAATTTATTAATTTGATTATCAATTAATTAATTTTATTCCAGAAAATACTGATGCATACATGTATCAGGTATTTTATTTTTAGATCTTACTAACAATATATTTTTGTCTGTTTTTGTTTAGGCTATGGCTACAATGAACAGACAACTCAAATTACCAGAGATACAAAAGATCATGATGGAATTTGAAAAACAGGTCAATGGTCAAACCAAATATGTTATACATTGTAACATTTTGGTTAAAATTTACTTGTAGTTTGATCATTTTTGTCTTTTTCCCCTAGTCTGAAATAATGGACATGAAAGAAGAAATGATGAATGATGCAGTTGATGATGTAATAGGAGATGAAGAAGATGATGAAGAAAGGTAACATTTTACGCTGTACATGTTCCAAAATAAATGTTCTTAACATGAAATATGCTGCCAATGCATGCTATACAGGGATAGAAACAATGGCTTCTCTATCGCCTGACATGATGCTTGCCACATCAGACTGTTGAACATGGGACAAGTCCATATGACTAGACAAGAGGACCAGACATAAGGGTGTTTAGCTAGACAAGTGCCATTTTTGACCAAATGTTGTCTATTGACTTATTTTGATTCCTACATTTTATTCAGTCAGCAAAAACTATATAACAGTTATCACGCTAAAATCACGCTAATTCCTTGTTATAGTTAATTCCATGCTAATATCATAACTTGTCTGAGAGTATTGTTTGTTATGTAATGCATTGTGTCTACATTATCAGTGCTTTCTTGTAACCAAAACCGCTTTTCTTCAAGTTGGTTCCACAGCTGGCATTCAACTTTTTGTCAAACTTTAATAATGTATTATTTGATGTATTCTTGGTTTTATTTGTATTTTAGTGACAAACTTGTAGCCCAAGTGTTTGATGAACTAGGCCTCCAGTTAACAGAAGAGGTAATATCAATTATGAGAGTCTATTGATATGAAATGTGTGCAGTATGAAAGGTGGTCTTTTATTGGCATCATGCAATCCTAGCTCCATAGATTTGTCAGTTAACAGTGCACATTTTCTATAAAGTTGTACGCTCATTCATCCATCTACCCACCATTCATCAATCCTTCTGTCTACCCAACCACATATCCTGCCACATGTGCCCATTCTACCACTTACCCACCCACCCACCCACCGATCCTTCCATCCATCCATCCCGTCCCATCATCCATCTGTCCATCCATCCATCCATCCACCCATCCCGTCCCATCCCATCATCCATCTATCCTTTCATCCCGTCCCATCCCATCATCCATCTGTCCATCCACAATCAGCAGTTCAATCTCTTTACATGTTATTGTATTTTGTATTCATTAAGTCATGGTAACTAACTGATTTCATCTTTATTTCTTGTCTTAGCTATCAGACGTCCCAGCCGCTGCATCTGGTCTTGCTAACAAGGATAAGGGTGCTGCAGCTAAAGTGCCTGCCATGGCTGATGCTGATGCTGATTTACAAGCACGGTATGTATTTATATCATGGGATATGGAGGGTCCTGGAGGGGTAAAATGGGAGCTGTGAGTCGCCTTTTTTGGGCTGTGAAAATGGAATTTCATGCACTGTGACTGGGATTTAGTCATTACTGTGATTGGGGTTTTGCACAATCTCTAACTCTATAAATCGGACAGAGATTTTGCATGACTGAAACTGGGACCCCCCCCCCCCCCCCCTCAGGACCCTCGATATAAACTCCACTTTAATTAATGGGAAATACTTAGGACTCTCCTGCAAAATAAAACGCCTAAATTTTGCCTTAAATGTAGCGTGTTGAGGTTTATTGAGGGAGGAAAACCAGAGAACCTGAAGAATCCCTCAAAGTAAAGTAGAGACCAAACAAACGTAAACTCTGCTTACATGCGATCCAGGGCCCAGGAATCCAATCCAATCCCTTATAGGGGTGAGATGCGATACGTTATTTGAATTTCTCCATTGACATTTTTCCATTGTTTTTTTCCTTCTTTTACCCAGGTTGGAAAACCTCAGAAGAGAATAGAAGTAGTATTTCAGCATTGCATTTGTACATATTATGAACTTAAATCTCTTCCCCGAACGACTTTGGCAAAGAATTCACATCTAATGACAAAAATTACTACACCTGCGAGCAGTTAGCTTTTCTTCTTTTAATTTAATTTTAGACATGGAAAAAAAATATCACGCGATCGCTACGCAGAATGTTGCAAGTTGTGTTCACACGATAAAACTTGTTGCACGAATCGTTATATAAGCAGATCTCTATTCTTCTCGGGCATCGTTTATCGCAACAGTTGCATCGTGTGTCCTGATATTTGACATGTAACTTACCAGTGTTCTTACCAGACAGCGGTATTGCGGCATTGCCGCGCTTTTAAAAAAAATGACGCAGTAGAAATAGCTTGAGGGGTCCAGAGGACGCAAAGTTTTTTCTTATGCAAATAAATTCTTCTTGGGTTAAATTATCGTTCAGTCCTTTTCGATATCAAAAATAACCCTTATGGGCCCTGCGGACCCCAATTTTAAATATCCTGGTGAGAACACTGTGTAACCCATAAACGCAGGGGAACTCTAATTGTTTTATAAAAATAAAGAAATAGTAAATTCGACAAATTCTCCTAAACCTCGACACACAGCCGTCTATCTTGATGCGTTGTCTCTGCTGTGGAATATCTCCAATAGACTTTTATAAGCGTTAGCCAATCAGAGTGCGCCCTTTGTCATAGGCCAATGGAATGTTCGTTTTTAGGAAACATGCATAAACTGGGTTTGCCATTTTGGTCACAGATATTTAAACTTACTCACTGAGAACTTGCGTTTGTTATCCATTGGTGCAGCAGAATACCAATGTGACGTCAGTCTATAAACTAGTTTTCGTATCACTGTTGAAAGCAAAAACAGATGCGACACCGAGTACGAAATTGACGACATTCTTTGAAGCAATCAAAGTGCGCTAAATTACGGCAAATGCAACTGAACCTGAAAAAAATGGCCGGACACGTCCCAGACTCTTCATGGACACGCGTTTTTCGCAGTCAAACGAAACCTGATCATAATTAGTTTTTTTTGTAATTCCTAATTTTCTTACTTTTTTAATTTGTACCAAAGAAAAGGCCGCAGCAAATCGTATAAGGCGCAATATAATGGCGTCCGATTCCACTTGTGTCAGTTTCAAATAAAGTGTTCCAACTGTCCATTCCCATTGGCTATTGAATGCCAGCCGACATCATTAGGTTAGCACAAGGTATATATGATATATTGATGGATAAATATTAATAAAGTTGATTTTTTTCATTGCCTTGTTCTGATGCACTAAGACGTCTGGACCAACTCTAGAATATCGTGATGTAATAATTGAGTCACGTCATGACACTGACTAGTAGTTTGCATGCCTAAAGGCGCAGGTACACGGTACAACATTGCGCGCAATATTACAGGCAATGTTGCTGAAGTAGGATCGTTTTCTACTTCAGCAACATTGCGTGAAACAAATTGCGTTGTGTGACGTGTCTCGTAACATAGATTGTCTGCAGCATTGCGCGCATTTTTTTCCTAGAAAAAATTCTGTAAAAATTCTATGGTAATGAGTAGGTAAATAAACGTACTTGTATTGTATTGCGCAATGTTGCACCATTAGTCCGTAGTTTAAATCTTAGGCTACGAAAACAGCTATATCCACAGCTTCTCACGTACGGGCAGTCAAACTCGCAAAATGACGAAACAGATTTTGGTGGACGTCAATCAAGGCACTTTCATGACACTATATAGGCACGTTTCCTTGAAAACTTTGACCGGGACATGATAAAATGCGATTCATTCCTTTTTTTTTTTTTTTGTATTTCTCTATGACTATGGTCCTCATTAACAGAGTATCTTTTCATAAGTATTGTAGTGGTTAATAGTATGGCTTTTTAAAGGGGTAATTTGTAATCGATAAAGAAAACCCATAAACGAATTGATACTCCCGGCCCATTCACGCTGCTTGTCAGAGACGGCAAAGCCGGGAGGGCTGGGGGGCTTTAGCGACCCCTGCCCCCCACCCCCCCCCCCCCCCCCCCCACACACACACACACTTAATCTTATTTTGTCTTAGCGTAAATTGCCGTAAGAAAAAAAAAAGATTGTAGCATCCCTCTCCAATTTAAAGTGTGCTCCGCTGTCCCTGCTAGAGAGAGAAATCCCAGCTAGCTAGATGCAGCCATATGCATACATACAAAAATTCAGGTCCCGTATGTTACAGTCAGGTGACAAGGCGACAGTGCGTGCCAAGGAAGCCAAGTGCCGGAGGGGGAGTCGTCACTGAAGTGGAGAAAAACAAAAATCCAAGAAAATATATAAATAAGCCATGAATAAACAATCTCAACTCATGGTAAAATAAAACTAAGCCGATCTGCCAAGAGGAAAGAATGATAAACTACAAATTTCCGCATGTTTTCCAACCCAAATTTGCTTTAATTATATTCAAAGGCAGTCTAAGGAAAACTTTACAGAATTTTTTTCTCCCTGCTCTGAAAATTTCCTAGCTATATGTAACGAGTACTGATAAGAAATACAATACTGCGACGGAGGAGGAATAGTTTGGATATCTGATACTCGATACCAAGAATGTAATGATAACCTTGAAACGTCGTTAAAAAGTCTAAAATATGTATTTAAATTTTTTAACCAATCAGCGATCGAATTGAAACAATTGAGCATCGAATTTCTGTCAATCAAACGAGGAAAATGGCAGCCCATAATTTAACCACAGCAAAGGAACTGCTTCGATAATTTTAGGGAAAACATTCAAGATTTTACGACGAATATTTGGATCAGGGACAGTCAAAATTGCGCCTCAAAGAGGCTTGGTTTCAATGGACAGTACGTCCATTATAACACAAGTCAACAAAGAAGACGAAGCTCTTGAAGTGAGCAATTCATACACTCATGAAAAACGTAAGTTAATGCAGGGAAGTATGCATTGCACATTTTGTTGGCGCGCAACAATCGAACTTGGATTTCGTTCCAAGGTTTTCGATCGCTTCGAGAATGTTGATGGCATTCGATTTATACAATGAAGTGACCTGAAACCAGGCGAAGTCATGATGCTAAGTAGTTCCTCTCGTGGAGCAAGCATTACGTTGTTTCAAAGGCCATAAAGTTCTCGTTAAGTCGTCGGTGGGTTTAGTTTAGCACGTCGTAGACTTTACATCGTCGTTCAACCGAGGATTATTTACCCGTCTTTTACTTTCATTGGCGAAGTGAAATCCTTAATCTTATGGTATTTATGGGTTTTGTATTTGTAGTTCCCTCAACGGTAGCTAAAAAGCCGCGGAACCGGAATATCTTTTCGTCGTTCTTTTGCTGTTTTGGAGCTCAGTCGACTGGTGGAACTCCATGTATTGCAGTAACACATACGAACCATAATCATAATGCCAACACTATAAGCGACGAAAATGATGCAAAGGTGAGTCAATACACTTATTGTGTACAACTTGGGTATCCTAGGTCGTTGTTTAACTTTGCAACCAGCTTTTCTGCCTTTTTACCGGTTGTACTATCATAATAAACTATGTTGATCTTTCGCCTGCATGTAGCTTAAAGCGTAATCCAACTTGCTCTTTCTATGCGCTCATGTCGAGCTTCAATTGTTGTTTATTCTTGTTTTCAATCGATTCTATATTATTAACAGTCAAGAAACTGTTTAAATGAAGCGTTTTATTGCTGTTATAAAAGCAAATCTTCACATCGGGCAGACTGCAATCCGACCCGAGCTTTCGAGCCCAAGAGGATCGTCTTGTCTTCATATGGAAGTGTACTCGGGAAAGTCTTCTAGTTTTTAACCGCCAACGCTCAGGAAACAAGGCACGAGTTTGGGAGGTTTTTTCCTCTCGTTTCCTGAATCCTCAATTACTGTAAACTTATATAACTCTGTTCTCTAATATTTATAAAGGAATGGAGTTATTTTTGAGTTTCTTTGAACTTATAAGCGCGAGTTGTTTAGGCCAGTCGAGTCATTCAGAAATCAACAACTAAGCTTAAAATAACCAAAATAGTTTAATTCCAATGCCGATTTCATGATAAGTCACACTTGAAATGAACTAACTCCTGTCTATTTATTGTCGAGAAACTCTAAAACGTGCAGTCTGATAATCAGGATAACCAGGGCTAGATCTTTTCCGGCTTGCTTTTGTTTGTCTTATTCTAACCTGTGAATTCGATTAATTTCTGCGTTGACTTGTTTTGAATAAATTAAGTTCGAGATCTCAAACTTGGATGTGCTTGTAAATGTTTTTAAAAGAACGTGTTGAAATCATTAAGCTAGTAATATAGTAAAACTAGTAAGAATATGAAGTAATTCATTAAAAGTATTGAATAGGTGGGGATTTTTATGCTATGAAAGCCATTGAATAGTAGAGACCCATCTAACTATTTCTTAATTATAAATAAGTTATTTATTGAATAGTAACTTAATTAACACCAAAACTTGTTATTTCCAATTTAATATTTGAAACGTGCAAACACAACCGCTATTGCTTCATTATTTTTTTCTTTGGCGATTGCTAAGAAAGTCTAAACTCATATAATCATCTCTTTATCCCCCGTTGTTTATTCCATTGATTACTGATTAATATAACTCAAACAGAAAATAAATACTTCCTAGTACCAATTTGTAAATTATTTATGATTCAGAATTCATAAACATTATGTATACATTTTTGTGGTATTCTTTTAACAATGAAAAAAGCACTTAGCTACAGCTATTATATGATTGATCAAAAATACACTTACCATTAAGAACAGTTTTTGAATAATAGCTTAATGGCAAAATTATTTACTTTTTGATAAAAGTTAACGCCTGAGTGACATTGTGCGTTAAAAAATGAAATATTTATTTTGAATAATGTGCCATACAACATGGTTATATTATTCTGTTTTCTATTAAAACGTCATGAAAAATAATTTCAATTCGAAAACTTCTTAGAAAAGCAAGAACTTTCTATTTCAAATAATGATAAACAATAATTTCTTTAATAATTTTAGTTCTTGAGTTGAAAGTTTTTGGACATTTGGTATAATTCTTGCAAGATGTAAAGCTAATGTTTACAACAGCACAAAATTTCAACATGTAGTTGTTCGGTTATAATTTGTTAAGCATTGTTTTTAATTATTGACACATGTTTAACACTCTTTGTATATTTTTTAAACAGCAACACAAATATCTTCTGCCTCCGGTTAGACATCAGGACATGGGAAAGAAGTGCGTAGTCATCGATCTTGATGAGACACTTGTTCACAGCTCATTTAAGGTAAGTGGTTCAGTTGGTTAATTCACTATTTTCTAGCATTTTGGACTGCTTTTTTGGCTACAGTATATTGTGATTTATAGTGTTGTATTGTGATAAGGTAGTGGATAAAGTTGAAAAGTTTTGGAAAAGGAAGGTGTTACAGTTAAAGTTGAGAACCATTTAATAACCTGCAATGGATTTGACAGCTTGCTTGAAATGTTGCATGGAAATTTAATGATGAGCCAATATATATATACCAGTAATGTGAAAAATACACAATGTATAAATAAAATATGTCTAGACTAGAGAATAAATTATTGCATTTAAATCTACACTAAGTAATCTACAGTGGCAACAACTCCTATTGAGGATGCTACATTCATTATATCAAAAATCTTGCATACAATAAAATTCAAAATTTAAAATTTAAAATTTTTACAAAACATCAATTGAATGAATAAGTAGATATATACAATGATGTAAATTTATTTTAATGAGCACATTATATTGAGTGGTTAAATGGCAACCTATCTTTATATTTACTGGTATATATATATATATATGTTCAAATTATGTGAATAGAAATACAGAAATGCTAGAAATACTGTATCAATGTATAAAAGTTATAACAGTCCCTGTAATAACATAACAGTATTAGATTCTTTGTTAGAATGGGAGTAAAAGAGAAAATCGTTGTGCATATCACATATCAAAATAAAAGTGGCAATACTGTTTTGTGATGACAAAAAAATGTTGCAGAAAAGTTCAAATATCTGCACTTTTCTACGGAAAATTTTGAAACTGCGCACATACATGTACCATTGGGTATGCACTAAACGATGCAATTTTTCACTGCAATATTGTTTGTTTACAAAACTTTTGTTCCAGAAAGCTTACAGCACTTCCCAATCACATGCGAGAAATTGCACAATGTGCTGTCATGACAAAAACTTTGGTTTTGGTGGACATCAATCAAGGCATTTCCACAACATTCCACGTAGCATGTGCCTTGATAACTTTGTGTTTTTCAAAAATTTCATGGAACACTTTGATTGACATCCACCAGAACTTTATTTTGTCACAATGGTAATTTGTGCGTGTGATTGGGAAGCACTGTAACTAATTTGCTAATATTTACACGTAGATACAATTTGATCACTGTCTGCTTCTTGCAACAAAATCTATTCCAATACATTTTTGAATCCTAAGTTACTATTTATTTGTTTTCAGCCTGTTAGTGGTGCAGATTTTATAGTTCCTGTTGAAATCGATGGGACAGTTCATCAGGTATATATCTAATATGAATAACTTTCAGCAATCTACATCATCCTAGAAATAAATTATTGTGTAATAACCCAACTTACAGTCAACATTTGACCAACACTTGGCCGACACATGAATAAGACTTTACCAATACTCACTCACTAATAATTATTCATATTTACAGAAGATTTTCATTCTGTGGACAAATTGCTTGAATTTGTTTTTACCACATAAAATGTCCAACACACGGCCAACCCATGGCTGACAGTCAGGCGATTGTGACATCATAATGGTCATGATGGAAATAAATGGAAAACAAGAATATGTAGGGCCAATTTAAGATTTTCTTTTTACTGTAGTGTGACAGGGGTAACTCTTAAAGTTTATAATTATTTATTTGCAATACCTTTTTTCAGGTATATGTTCTTAAAAGGCCTCATGTGGATGAGTTTTTAAAGAAGATGGGAGATATGTTTGAATGCGTACTTTTTACTGCTAGCTTAGCAAAGGTAGGTTTTATTGATCTTTACTATTGTAACAGTGCTGTCGGGGGGGGGGGGGGGGGTAAGGGGTTTTCATGTAAAATAGTTAATGGGGCTTTTTAATGATTGTGATCTGTGATGAGCAGGTTTTAAACTTTGTGAATCATAAATTTTTCTTGAATTTGAACATTTGATAATTTCCGTGAGCCATGATTGTCCTTTTTTAATTTATGTGAACCGTGCCGAGACCCACTAACCACCCCTGTACTATTCAGAATTATCTCAAACCTAGCATATAATAATAATAATAACAACAACAACAACAACAACAATAACAACAATATTAATAAGAAATTATTATTTATAACAAAACAACAAAATTTAATACAGCATTACGAATACAGCTGGTTTCCTATAATAATTATTATCACTTACCGGTACATACATATTGCTGGGTTCTTTTCAAGAGATTCATGATTAAAAGAAATACCCCCAAAAATACATGTGATGGCCATGTTTATAACTTATTGCAATAAATTTTGAGCTGCCAATATGGGTTTACATGTATATTGGCAGCCAGTTAGGAGAAAATATCTTCCGTATTGGCATTTAAGTCACGAAGGGTAATATAACCCGTATTCGCAGCTCAAAATCACAATAAGTTTTTTATCAATTCTTCTATTGCCTGGTAATTCTGAGCTGGCAATACGGGTTTATATTGGCGACTCTCTCTCTATCAAACTTATAGGAAAATCACGATACTGGTTGTCATAGCGAAAGGGCAACATTAATAGCTTTTGCTAAGTTCAGCCAACAACGGTCCCAGTCAAAACCAAATAATACAAAGCAATAAATTATTAATAAAATGAATACTTCATCTTCTTGCAGTATGCTGATCCAGTGTCTGACTTGTTAGATAAGTGTGGGACCTTCAAAGCTCGTCTTTTTAGAGAGTCTTGTGTATTTCACAGGGGAAATTATGTCAAGGTAAGTTTCGAATTGATACGAATCATAGCCATGATATCTAAAAGATACCATTTTTCAACATGCCAACAGTTGGTGGTTTGTCAGCTGCACAATAGCTAGGTGACAGTGGAATAATAGTGGGGTGTCAACTGACAATGCTCACTTACCTGCCGACCCGCCAACAGTCAGCTGTTTGTTGATCACACAACAGTAGATCGCACGATCAATGGCTACTTGACCGCAGTTTTTTGGCTGATTAATGGCCGTTTGTTGACTGACTCTCAGATGTTGGGTAGTATTATTTCTTTAGAAACTGTCAGCCACACAACGACTGATAAAATGGTTGTTTCACAGCCATTTTGTGACATGCCAACAGTTGGTGGTTTGTCAGCTGCACAATAGCTAGGTGACAGTGGAATAACTGTGGGGTGTCGAAAGACAATGGTTGTTAATCTGCCGACACACCAACAGTCAGCCATTCGTAGATCGGATGATCAATGGAAATTTGACTGCATGTAGTTTATTAGCTGATTAACAGCCGTTTGTCAGCTGACTGTCATCCGTTAGGTAGTATTATTTCTTTAGAAACTGTCAGCCACACAAGGGCTGATAGTCGGGTGATTTTCTTGAAGATGTAGGTTTTGTCAAAAAATGTCTGAAATGCAGGCCTTATCTAATCCAAGTTGTTCTTTTTTCTTTCACAGGATTTAAGCAAATTGGGGAGAGATTTAAAGCATTGTCTTATTATTGATAATTCACCTGCATCATACAGTTTTCATCCTGAAAATGCTGTAAGTAAATTCCAAGTTCTTTCCCCCCAAAATATAGACAAATTTACTGTTTATTTCATAGTGGGATCTGTAGTATGAATTTTGATGAAATGATGCCAAGTTTTTACTGAGATCTTTCAACAGTGAGAACTGTCATCTTCAGAGTTATTATACAAGGCAAAAGATAATTAGATATATAATGCTAGAATGTTATAAATTATATACGTTTATGAATCTGGTATGCTTAACTTGCTGGTTTTAAGGGAGGGCTTGAGCCACTTATAATTAATACAATGCAATGCCTCCTTTATCTTTGAACTAGATTTAGTGCTGGCTTGATCAATAATTTATTATAAAGGAGCATTCAGTGTCCATAACATGCCTTATGACAAGTCCTTGATGTTTAAAAATATTTGAGCTTTTGTCCGGATCTGTAGTACAGTAGTTGTAATACTCCCATTTCGAGTTCTCTTTTACGCTGTGTTAGCCTCAAAACCGTGTAATATATTCTTTTATTTAGTAACAGCCCGTGGAAATTCAAGAGATCTGTGTGTAAAGAAGACAATAAAAATACTTTGAAATTTCACGAGTTTTATCTAAATTTCTGCATAATTTACGCACAATTGAGGCTAACACAGCGTAAAAGAGAACTCGAAACGGGAGTATTGATAGATCAGTTTTCACCAGCTAGAATGCAGTACTCTTCTGGCTTTATTATTTATGTGTCATATCTTTTTCTTATTTTTCAGGTCCCAGTTGTATCGTGGTTTGACGATCCAAGCGATGTTGAACTTCTTAACCTTATTCCTTTCTTTGAAGCATTGCGTGATACAGAGGATGTCTGTGCATATTTACGGACAGTACATCACAGAAACTCCTATAGGCATCCAAGTATTGATCAAAGCTAGTATGTCCAAGAAGTACCCAAGTCATAGGCAAGTTCTTGTCACTATGCAAATAATCCATTGATTGGATTCCTGTCTATTTTTATACATAGAAATGATCTATTTTTATTACCAAAGCCAGAGAGTAATTTAAATATTATACATTTTGTATTGAATTGAATTTTGCTCACCACATTGAATATGATCTGATTCAATGACTCTTTTATATCGAACAAAACTTGTACTCTATCATATTTTTTATATAACTTTTCATGTTTGTGTAGATCTTGATCAGCAAATTTTTATTACTTCACCAAGCAAGTAATTTATAATCTTTTTTAATACGTCTCATCACCTGGGGAATCCACTTCCAATCAAGTGGAATAAAGTGAAAAATGTTGAAGCAAAACAAATAACGAACAGAAAACACGAGGAAAAATGACATAATTGTCATTGTCAAATTATACAGACCTTAGAAAGATGGGTTTTTGACATTTTATAGCACTTTACAGCATTTTACAGCACTTTTGCAAAATTCTGCAACTTAATTGATTCCAGACGTCTGGCATTTTGACTCCCATCAATCAAACTTCCATGAGCCATTTTAGTTCATTGCGATTACAAGCAATATAGAATTTCCTGTGTGAAAATGGCTTTTTTTTAGTCATGGGAATTTTCTTGATCTTGCTCAATCAGAATGAACTAAGCCTGTTGTAGTTTGATTGATGGAAGCCAAAACTTGAGACGTCTGGAGTTGGGTCAGTGAACTATGCTCCCCCTGGCAATTGGCCTGCAATACACATTGTTATTTTATCCAATTAATCATAAGCTTTATTCTACCGGTAGTTGGCAACTCCATCATTCTATGCTACCTGTAGCTTAACCTTTAATGCTGCCAGAGAACCTAATTATTTCTGTGTTTGGCTGGCCATGCACTAACTTCAATAATGTAATTTAGTAACAAATAATTAGACTGTTCTTAGAACTCTTACTACCAGTAACCAGGTATATTAGTAAGGTGTGTTGTTGGTGAAGTGTTGGTAGGATCTAGATAGGCTGTTGCCTGACAATGTATGACAACAGAATATGGATTTTAATCTTACTGTTAAAATCATAGTCTTCACCATGATTTTATCACAAGCAGATACAGGTTGATTGATACTTGGCTAACTATTGCCCATTGATCAGCTGACTGTCAATGAATGATTGGCAAACAACTGGCTGGCAGAGTGCTGGCTGATTGTTGGTCAACACATGTTACTGTAGCTTGTCATAAGGTACAAAATTACTTAGAATCATAACTAAGCCAGTTCGGTATTCCATTGTCATTTGTCTTTGAAACGTTTTTTCTCATTTCTGAAGTTGTCAAGGTGATGATCCCATATTTGTTAAGATTGGAAATGAGTGTAATAATAACCCAGACTTGCTTTTGAAAGGCTGTTGTTAAGATGACAGGAAATTGGTGGGTTGTTGGTAAAACGACAGCAGTGTCACTCAAGTGTTCATGGGTTATCACTTCTGTAGCTCTAGTATTAATATCAAAATAATGAGATAATATTGAAATAATGCTCCACAAAATGTCCGCTTGGCTTCCGCTTAGACAAATGCAAAAATGCTTGATATAATGATTTCATTTAACCCATGAAATAACAATCTAATAATAATTATTAAATTGGTACAAGTTTGCTTAGCCTGCTTGCATCCGAACACAAGCCCTTGGATGCACACAGTCTATCACTTGCTCTAATTGTCATGATCGACAACTGTGATAATTATATTTTAATTCTTAATTTTATTAACTTCACCATATCTACACGTACAGTAATACAGCTACAAAACATATAACACTGCTATAATTACATTAGCAAAGGAATATAACATTGTAAAATTAGCAGAGTGACTGCAACCGCATAGGCAATTACTGCAGGCACAACTTTCTAATGCCTCCACTCTTTCTGCTACTTGCTTTTGGCACTATTATTGAATCGAACAAAATGAAAATACTTTTATGTTTTTTTTTTGGTGGATGTGTTTAGGAAATGAAATTTTGCAGGTTAACTGAAAATATTTCTATATCCATAACTTTATATTACCACTATTAATGTTAAAATGCATGTTCACTTTTTAGTCCCACTAGATTCAATATTATATTTTTACACCCCAGACAATTTTGTATACTTTATATTTTATATACGATGCAGATAAGATTGAAGGAAGAGAATATTGAATATAAAAAATTGGTATTCTTGATGTCAATTTCCAATCATGATGTTTTTTACAGTTAATCTACGACTTCCCCTATAAAACTGTTACAGTAGCATAAAAGGTAGCAGTAGAAATTAATCATACCTTTTTCTTTCAACTATAACACACTAATAATTATTTCCATTTCATGGGGAAGTAAAATTAATCATTCTATGAATTTGCAATGAGCTAATTTTAATAACGGTAATTAGAGTGACTAGAAGAGTGATTGCTAATAAGCAATGGAATAATGATATACATGTTTCTATAATTCTATAATTCACCCACCATCGCACCTCCCCCCCCCCCCCCCCAAATGATATTGTATCTACTGCATCATATCATTGGTGCTTGAGTTCATGAATGTCCTGATCATAAATGGTGCATCCCCCTCCTGAAAAATCCTTGATCCTCCCCTGAAAATAGCACAGGCTTCAACATAGATACCAAATTTTAGAGTGATTTTACTTCTCCATGAAATAGTCACAAACAGCCAACCTGTGTTCAAGTACTAAATCTAAATTACATTGTGCAAAACCCTTCGTTTTCTATTGTTTAAATGGTACAAATTTGTGCTAATTATTTAGTACTATTTCATCGGTTTAGAGTGGTTTTACTTAAACTGTGAGAGATTAATTATATCTATCAGAGGATAACTATACAATGAATGATGCGATAATTTGTTTTCTTTTGTGTCTAATTCTATAATTACACATTAACAAGTAATTTTTGTTTCAAAGTAAAACCTCTCTATTTTCTGTGTGCTTCAATAATCATTTTCTCTTGTTTTCTGTTTTTCATCGCTTTAGGCCAGATATTCCAGAAATCAGCAGGGTTTTCATTAAGGGTCAGAGATCAGAGAATGTTCTATTAATTGTGCAAAATGTATTGGCTTAAACTTTCACAAATAGCTTTAATAGTAATTTGTAAAGTGTTCACTTGATCCCTAGTACTGTCAGGCTAGTTCATGATCTTCTCCTATTATTTCAAAACTTAATGAAAACCTTGTATCAGAAATAACTTCTTGCATCTCTGATGATTAATGTACAATAGATTACCTTAAAATGCCAACATGAACATATAAGAGAAATATTCCCAGTATTTGAATATGGCACCAATGATGTCAAACGAGGATAATCCTGGGATGTCTCGGATGTCCTGGATGTTGTGAGTTAAACCTTGTTGTTTTGACTCTTCTGAGTTCAGGTTGTCACTGACATATTTTTTCATGTGGATTGCTGTTTTTTTATTAATAAAAAGGTTCTCCCACCATCAACCATTTAAGAAATAGGTAATAAGATGGCAAATCCTCATTTGATGTCATTGACGCCATATTCAAAAACAGTCTAAAGTGGAATTTGTGCCTTTTCTTTTGTATTGTTCTGATAGCTATGCATCCAAGATAATTATAAATTTTAAAGTTATTTTCATACAAAGAGGTATCTCTATTAATCTTAAAATTTGCTTATTTTTAAGTCTCCAAGTGGTTGGAATACCTGTCCAATTTCTTAACATAGTAGTGTATAAAAATATAATTTGTTAATGAAGAAAACCTATTTTTCTATCTATTTTGTACTGAAATGTTTTGCCCTGAATTTTTGCTAAATTTGTACATAATGTTATATATTTTCATATCTTTTGAAATGATTTTGTGTTGATTTCGTAATGTTGTTTTCAAATCTAGAAGAAATTCCACTAAAAATTGTAAATGTTCACTGTGAAGTTCACATAAAATGGAAATCTTGATTTTATCTTGTTCAAATTTATTTGTTCAAAATTAATGAAAAACACACAAAATCAAAAGCAAATTGCTACCCTAGACCTTTTGTGAGATAGTGAACATGGTGCATTGTGGTCTACCTTAGGTACAAACATCTTTAGTTCATTATACCTTATTTGGTGTTGTTTGTACTGAAGCTAGACCACAATGCATCCTGTTTATAGAACTCGGGAAAGGTCTGACAGCTTGATTTTTTGTAATAAATATTGATGGTTTTTGAAGCCATTTGCAATATGAGAGTCTTTCTTCCTCTACCCAAGCACTAGCATGCCTAGCTGGCCCTAGTAGAAATATTCACCAGGGACCACAGAGTACCATAAAAATGGTAAGACCTTCAAGTCTTCTCGGATAAGGAACTTTAAACTGTAGGCCCAGCTGTCTCCCAACCCTTCCTTAACCTGTAAATGGGGGACATAAAAGAACCTGTTGAATTATTCGTGTAAGAGTAGGGGATTGTCTCCCGGTTCAAAAGCCTATCCCAATTTGGAGGCATAACATTAATTACTAACAATTCACTCATGATTGTAAGCTGCACGGCTGCTAATAGCGCCTTAATATGCAGCCTGTACAGTCCTCCACTGGTCACAATTGTGCATTGAGACATTGGGAAATGTGCTATATAAGAACTTCCCATTATTTATATTGTTATTACTATTACTATATAAGAGACTACTATGGGAAAAAGTGGGGGGCTAAGATTGGAAAATATAACATTACTATGGGAAAAAGTGGGGGGCTAAGATTGGAAAATATAACACACTACTATGGGAAAAAGTGGGGGGCTAAGATTGGAAAATATAACACAATACTATGGGAAATAGTGGGGGGCTAAGATTGGAAAATATAACACACTACTATATATGGGAAAAAGTGGGGTGCTAAGATTGGAAATATATAACACACTACTATATATGGGAAAAAGTGGGGGGCTAAGATTGGAAAATATAACACACTACTATGGGAAAAAGTGGGGGGCTAAGATTGGAAAATATTTAAGGAATAAAAAACAGTTTTCCGTGTATTATACTCTGATAAAGACACGCGGGATGTGGAGAGAACACGAGAGAAGCGTAGGAAACCACGACGCGTAGCGGAGTGGTTTCCAGCTTTTCAAGTGTTCTCTCCACATCCCAAGTGTCTTTATCAGAGTATAATACACGGAAAACTGTTTTTATTGCTTTTATAAAATAACTAACTTTTCGAGAGAGGAAAAAAATGACGTGAGCATGTATTATGCTCTCATAAAACATGGCTTTTTGACCAATCAGAGCGCGCGTAATATCAAAGTTATTTTATAAAACACACTACTATGGGAAATAGTGGGGGGCTAAGATTGGAAAATATAACACACTACTATATATGGGAAAAAGTGGGAGGCTAAGATTGGAAAATATAACACACTACTATGGGAAATAGTGGGGGGCTAAGATTGGAAAATATAACACACTACTATGGGAAAAAGTGGGGGGCTAAGATTGGAAAATATAACACAATACTATGGGAAATAGTGGGGGGCTAAGATTGGAAAATATAACACACTACTATATATGGGAAAAAGTGGGGTGCTAAGATTGGAAATATATAACACACTACTATATATGGGAAAAAGTGGGGGGCTAAGATTGGAAAATATAACACACTACTATGGGAAATAGTGGGGGGCTAAGATTGGAAAATATAACACACTACTATATATGGGAAAAAGTGTGGGGCTAAGATTGGAAAATATAACACTACTATATATGGGAAAAAGTGGGGGGCTAAGATTGGAAAATATTTAAGGAATAAAAAACAGTTTTCCGTGTATTATACTCTGATAAAGACACGCGGGATGTGGAGAGAACACGAGAGAAGCGTAGGAAACCACGACGCGTAGCGGAGTGGTTTCCAGCTTTTCAAGTGTTCTCTCCACATCCCAAGTGTCTTTATCAGAGTATAATACACGGAAAACTGTTTTTATTGCTTTTATAAAATAACTAACTTTTCGAGAGAGGAAAAAAATGACGTGAGCATGTATTATGCTCTCATAAAACATGGCTTTTTGACCAATCAGAGCGCGCGTAATATCAAAGTTATTTTATAAAACACACTACTATGGGAAATAGTGGGGGGCTAAGATTGGAAAATATAACACACTACTATATATGGGAAAAAGTGGGAGGCTAAGATTGGAAAATATAACACACTACTATGGGAAATAGTGGGGGGCTAAGATTGGAAAATATAACACACTACTATATATGGGAAAAGTGGGGAGCTAAGATTGGAAAATATAACACACTACTATATATGGGAAAAAGTGGGGGGCTAAGATTGGAAAATATAACACACTACTATATATGGGAAAAAGTGGGGGGCTAAGATTGGAAAATATAACACAATACTATGGGAAATAGTGGGGGGCTAAGATTGGAAAATATAACACAATACTATGGGAAAAAGTGGGGGGCTAAGATTGGAAAATATAACACACTACTATATATGGGAAAAAGTGGGGGGCTAAGATTGGAAAATATAACACACTACTATATATGGGAAAAAGTGGGGGGCTAAGATTGGAAAATATAACACACTACTATATATGGGAAAAAGTGGGGGGCTAAGATTGGAAAATATAACACAATACTATGGGAAATAGTGGGGGGCTAAGATTGGAAAATATAACACAATACTATGGGAAAAAGTGGGGGGCTAAGATTGGAAAATATAACACACTACTATATATGGGAAAAAGTGGGAGGCTAAGATTGGAAAATATAACACACTACTATATATGGGAAAAAGTGGGGGGCTAAGATTGGAAAATATAACACAATACTATGGGAAAAAGTGGGGGGCTAAGATTGGAAAATATAACACACTACTATATATGGGAAAAAGTGGGGGGCTAAGATTGGAAAATATAACACACTACTATATATGGGAAAAAGTGGGGGGCTAAGATTGGAAAATATAACACAATACTATGGGAAATAGTGGGGGGCTAAGATTGGAAAATATAACACAATACTATGGGAAAAAGTGGGGGGCTAAGATTGGAAAATATAACACACTACTATATATGGGAAAAAGTGGGGGGCTAAGATTGGAAAATATAACACACTACTATATATGGGAAAAAGTGGGGGGCTAAGATTGGAAAATATAACATACTAGTATGGAAAAAAGGAAAAACGGGGGGGGGGGGGGGGGTCTTCGCGGTTCCTGTTCACTTGATTAGTTGGTCGCAAAAATAACTGAAAATTTAAATTTCGACAAAGAAAATGATTTATTGTTGGACGCGTTCTTTCAATAGTCTTGAAACTCACTATTTTTCTTCCTATTATTTTCAGTTCATTGCGCGCTTATTTTGTTAATTGCCTTTTTTCCCTTTATATAATATTTATTAGACATGTAACTTACATATATTCTTAAATACATGAATCTGTTAATATACTTTTATATCCTGCAACACCATTGAAAATGCAATTGGAACGCAGGATATTGGTCTAATATTGGTGGTATAAAGCAAGAGGGCTTCTCATTATAAATTAGCTTCCCGTTTGTTCATACCACGAGCATGGCTGTCATGTCTCGTTGACCAGACCCCTTGCAGTAAAACCCATCCTGGGCGTCAAAACTATCAATGAAAATCTAACATTTTTACAAAAAAATTATTAGTCCTAGATAAAAGAGAATAGACCTCTTTACCTTGGTATGCAACTTGCCCTCTTCAGACCACATGACATTCCCTTGAGAAATCTTCTTTTATTAAAATATTTACACATGAAAGAATCAACTCCCAAGAGTGGCATCACGTGGTCTGAAATGGGTACATCAAACAACGAAGGTAAAGCTAGAGGTATATTCTTTTGTTCTTAGTGCAAGGAGTCTAGCTATATATTCGGTGATATATTTGACCATTACATTAGAAACGTTTTCAAATATCTGGCGAAGAAAACTGCTAATTTCTTTTGACCCCCATGCAGATAGGGAATAAGTGCAATGGGTCTGTATAAGTGGCCTGCTAGAAAATACAAGTGCCTCGTGGAATATTTCTTGGCATGCCACTCAAAACCATTGTAAAACTAATATATTGTCAATGATCAATGAAAATTTATGTTTTAAATTAAATTAGGCTCTAGCTAGCTCTTGAGCTTGTCTAGTTAGTGTACATCTGCGGGCATGTTGGTATATGCTGGTACTTGGAAGGAACACGGTATGGAAAGTTTACCATTGAATAATAACGATCATAAAATGTGTTTAAAGGGCTGACAGAAGCATTGTGTTCCATAGAATAGTAAGGGTTCCTAAAAAAGGCGGTCGATCCCTCTGAATGTGGTATATTCATTCTTGTGGGTGCGACTAGGGATGATGTTCGCAATCGGTTGGTCATTTCGTGGTCTTCGGCTTGTGAGTACCCATCGTCAAAAGTTTTTCTTCGACATTTGTATCGGTAATTTTGGAACCATGTTTTCACTTGTTTGGGAGACAGATTCAATGATTCTGCCAGTTTTTTTCGTCCTTCAGCAGATAGATATCTTTGTTTTGCAAACACGCTTTTTAAAATGTCAACCTGTGATTCTGTGAATAGGTTTCGCCTTCGTCGTCGTCTTTGATATTTGTCATCTTTGTGTGACTGGTTGTCGAGTTTATCTAAGCGAAGAAAGTTGAAAAAAATGATCAGTCTATAGGTTCAGCAATTGATGCGCTAAAATGGCAACGCCATTGTTCAGGGTAAAAAAAGAAAGAAAATTGAGATTAAAGTTGAAGATCGACAAGCATCTTTTTCGCCTGTTTCAGACAATATTTTTAGATGGCTCACTGTTGAGCTCTAAATGAGCAAGTTTGAAAAAGTTGTCATTTCAATAGGTGCCGAATTGAAAATGTAACTTTGAGAACACGTATGGTAACACTCCTTATCACCAGTTTTGTTCGAAAATGTTTGAGTTCAGAGTTTGTTAAAATCTTTTGCCAAATCATTTACGTGAATATGTCACAACATTCTGTTAAGCTCGGTTCTTATATTCTTTCTTCAGGCACGTAAAAATAAACCCATTTTATTCGAACTCCTGCCTGAAACAACCACTGTGTGCTCGGATCAAAGTCAAGGCAAGGCAAACTCATAGATTGCATGAATTGAAAATTGAAGTCGGTTAAAAATTTGCTCCATGAATTGACCCAAAAAAAAATTAACAACAAAAAAAAATTCACAACAGTCAAAACAAAAACGATACAAATAGCAAGAAGTCAATTACCTTCACCAGAAAAATCAGGCAAATCCTGTTCTTGTAAAGGTTGATGCTGCTGTTCTTCGCTGCGACTGAGACCCAAAAGGTTCTCGACGGAAAACGGAAGACGAGCAGCCGGCTTTCCACTCATTGGAACTGAGACGCTTGGGTGTGGTGGCGCGATTCGATACTCCTTTGAAAACTACTTGATACAAGATCAAATATTTTAAGAGAGGGTTACTTAACTGTTCAGTCTCTAATGACTCACTGAGACTCGTTAAAAGCTTTTGAGTTGTAAGTCATTGAGTAGTTGGTTCTTCTAGTATTATTACTACTTTGTAGATGGTCTTTTTGTAAATGCCTTGATGCGATTGGCTACCAGTTTTGCTCGTTCATTTTGACTGTCAACGTTCAGTCAACAGGTTGCAGGAGTCCCTTCTACACGTGTGCAATACCAGTCAAATAAGCGTGCTTCCTCGTTTTACATGAAGTTAATAAATAATATTTTCAAAAAACAATCTTTTTATTTAAGTGTCTTGTCGTTCTAGCGCTTTTCCACTAACTTGGGACACTTTTCAAACTCAAAAACATTCAATGTTTTATGCTCACGACACTCAACTCTAATGTTGAATTTTACGGAGGGAGGAAAACCTGGAGAAAAAACCTCATAGCTTAGGAAAGAACAACACGTCAAACACGTTTTACAAAGGTAATGCTCTTAAAACAATAATTTAAACAGTATTTCGAGATGGACATTCAAACATTCTTCAGTATCTTCACTAACAATAACTGTGGTTCACTGTAACTCAATTGGATATTTTGAATGAACTATATTGTCCAACTAATTAGATTTAATAAAGCCATCAAATCAAAATAAATTGTATTTTCTGGTGCCGTACTGTTCTGCGTGAAAGAAGAAGACAAACGTAATTAAAAACACCACAGACTGATCGATGAATTGGCGTCCAACCCCATGGAAAATTAAAACTGAGGCAAAAAAACACTTGCAACATTAGAGTCGAGTCTTATATGTACTTCAAATAGATGTAAGGTAATTGAGTCTGTGTTGAGATGGTTGAAAGTCTATTCTAGAGTTATGTGCTGGTGTATGGGACAGGTTGGATGGTTGTGATGGGACTGCGCGCTGGTATTATTTGGGCGTTGGACATTACTTCATCCTTAGCTTTTCATGGTCCATTTCGTTGATTTCCGCTGAGCTTTCTCAATTAACAATTCGCTGTTTTACTCTGTGTCGTACCAACATTTCATGTTTTTTTTTTCGGTCGTAAAAAAGCCTCCTTTATTAGCTTCCCGTCACTCAGAATCACTCATGCAGGAATGAATGACTCAATGAAGCTTTGAACTCCTGTTCTTAGCTAAATGAACTTGATTGGCATATCACCATGCATCTCTACTGGTTTTTCAACATAAGCCATCTTTCGCAGTAAAATATATGAATAAACTTGACTGTGGTTAGCGAATAACCCAAGATAATCCAATTTGACCTGCAGGTAATCAATCAGAAGTCTTTAGAAATCAATTTTCGTATATTTTTACAAGTTAGTAGTGGTTGCTTGATGTTTGCCTAAACAGGTTACGGAACGTGGTCAGTCAGAAAAGCGAATCTGTTTGAAATATCCGCGAGTTTGTGGCGGCTTAACTATACTGCCAGTTTGCAGGTCGACGTTAAAAAAGTAATTTTAAGCAAGTGTCGTTCTGCTTTCGTAATAAGTTTACTCGTCAGAAAAATTATGGAACAAAGAAATCGGGGAAATAATTTGTTTGAATCATCAACTTACAGGTGTAACTTTATTTCACGTAATGAATGAACATGAATAGAATGACTAAATATCTCTTTGTTACTGCGTAGTATAGCACAAAGGTACCAAGTATTTCTCCACTGAGGAGAGACACCTACCTATTACAAAACCACGAGCTGTGTGAGTGCTCTATAAAGCAAAATAACCGGCAAAAAGGTGCCGACATACGAAACAGAAGTAATCTTCATTCTTAAAGGAAAAAATTGACGCCGCACTAATTCGAAGAGAGAGGTTTATGAATGGTGTAATAGGGAAGGCCATAAAGTCGGTTAGACTATTGTTTACTGTTATTTAGTAATGATTTGACCTGTTTTTATTGCTCTCGCCATTATTGATAGAAGGAGCAACAACTATTGATTAACCATGTTCTCGCTGCGCGGTGAAGCTAAGTCGTAAGCTAGCTATAAGAGTTACCGTATAACAATTCAGTGAATTACGATAAGATTAGTAAAACAAGAGAAGGGAGAAGAAGGAGGGCACACTGAAGAAAGCCGACAATATCTAAGAAAGAAAAAGGCTTCATTTGTCTCGATCCTCGAACTCAGAAATATCCTTGAAAATGTGAAATAAAATAAAATGAATGATATTTTCTTAGTGTCGCTGAGCAACCATGCATATGAAACTCGATAGTTCTCGGTTACATACACCGGCAATAAACACATGCAATTCTCAAACCTTGCATGTAATTGGTCTGCAGAAACAGGCACCGTAAGGCATTGTAGCTCCTTAAAAAAGAAGAAGAAAAAGAAAAAGAAGAAGAAAAAGAATGAAGACAAAGAAGAAGAAATGAAGAAGAAGAAGAATGAGAAGAAGAAGAAGAAGAAGAAGAAGAAGAAGAAGAAGAAGAAGAAGAAGAAGAAGAAGAAGAAGAAGAAGAAGAAGAAGAAGAAGAAGAAGAAGAAGAAGAAGAAGAAGAAGAAGAAGAAGAAGAAGAAGATTGAAGAAATCTTGAAGATAGAAAAGAAGCGAAAAGTGACCATGCAGCATGTATTACCCGACTCTAGATGAAGCTGGCCAATGTTATGAATTTTAATTTCGTATATTACTTTTTAATCTTTTTTAATTGTATACGCATATATTTATGTTTTAAGATTTTACCTCAGTATTTTTGTAAATATTTGTAAATATTTCTAAAGCGCTTCTTAAGAATATCAAGTTTTAACCTCGATAATTACTATAAAAAACACTCAAGATACCGCGTTGCCACCAGCTCAGTTAGTTTCCATACTCGTCTTCCTCTTTTTTACAAGTTTAACCATATACAGCTAGCCATGTAAGGTAAAAAAAAGCTATAAGATGTAAAGAAAGCGGTAAACAAACAAAGCCCAACTTTGTGATTTTCCTAGTTTTTCTAGTTTTGCCTCAGTTAACAGATTTGCAGAAATAGCAAAGTATAACTTGAATATAGTTATGAAATAGCAAAGTATATCTTGGATATAGTTCATATAGTTATTCAAAGAAAGCTTGGTTCTTCTTCGATCTCGAGTTTTGTTCGTATGTTGTCACGCGAAAGATTAACAAATCCACGTGGTTTTAGGCAACACTGTTTTTACAACTGTCTAAATAAACAGGTTTCTCTTTTACTGCAAAATTAAAGAAAGCTTTCTTTAAAAACTCAGTTAATGAGGGTCTAATAAAAATTAATAGGGAGTCAAACATTTCAAACCTGTTAGAAAATGATCCGCCATGTCACACTAGCTAAGGCGATGGATCACACGATATTTACCTCGGTGATTTTCAGCGTGTAAACCGCGTGTTTAGACCAACCTTATTACATAAAATTTTCGCGACATATTAATTTCGTGATTTCGGAGGTCGCACATATCGCGACACTTTTAATTTAGTTTTGCGATTTTGCAAAAAAGAAATATTCTGAGTCACTTATTAACTTTACTTTCGAAATCGCGAAAATCGCGACTGATGATTAAAATTTCGCAAAAAATTCATATCATAGTTTTGACTGCCGGTTAATTCCTTTAATGACGTGGATTAACTCTACGAAAAAAAAAAATTCCCCTGATTTTTGCTATCTGTAGTTTGATCAGCGTACCGAGTGCATACAGCCAGCCACCCCGGCCGCTGATGTGAGCTAGCCGAGATTTATTCATGTTAGTTAAAAAAGGTTACTCAATCTGGACGATTGATCCTATAGAATCAAGTAGACTTTGCATATGACCAATAAAATCCTTCGTCCTTTGCTGGCTGTAGTAGGAAAATTCTCGTTTAGCTGGAGAAGAAAACTTCGATGGGAGACAAGCCGGGGAGGCCGACTTATGCTGGCCAAGTCTAACAATGAGGTTCCCCTTCTAACTGATCGATTATCTATATTTACTGAGAACTCCATTAGGGGTTTAGTAGGGGTTACGATAAGCTAAAGGTTTATTACGGTCCCTGTGATTACCCAGTCATGCCTCCGTACATCACCCCTTGGGTCTTTTCCCCTCCCCTATATTTAACAGCCAGACTTTTTGGTACACGATTTATGGCCAAACAGCTCTAGGCTACCTTGTTGGCAAAATCCTAGCCTATTTTTGATCTTGACAGGCGGCGAGAGAAAATTAAGCTGAAACACGATTCTACTTAACTGTGGATTAAGTGATCCACTGCCGCCCAAGGGTGGACGAACAAACTGTCATCCGTTTCATGAATTATGAATACGCACGTGCAAATATGATAACTTCTATATCACGAGGTGATTGACGTTTTCATCAAAAGCATGAAAGAAAAAAAAGAAAGAAATTCACGACAGTCTGTAGCGCATTACCAAGAGATGCGTTGAATGGCTTTTAAATATAAACTTTGAGGTATGTATCAACTATTTCTTTTTATTTCTTTCTTCTTGGATACGATAGGCCGCAACTTTCCCGCGCGTCGTGTTAGAACCCAGGACTAGACTAGTGCCGACACCGTCACAGGTTTAGAACGCCTTGCACAATAGCACGAAGAAAATGGCGACGAGAACTGAGTAAGTCTTGTATTTGTGTTCTTCCAAGAGCATTTGAGAACCAGTATGCAGCTTTGCTGGGCGGAAAGGAATTCTCACATACTGGGGCTTATTTTTGTAGAAATTCTAGACTGGAACCTGGCACGAACTGACTGCATGCAAAGGATGAACACGATATACACGACCAAGGACATTGAAATCTCCTGACTAATCTTGGACTAAGAAATCCTATAACTAACGATGGAAGAAAGCTTCATATAATGCTGGTAAGTGTTTTGTCGCCTTAGGCCGAAGCGTATCTTGTATTTTTTGCCTGAAATAATGTATTTTATACAAGTATAAGGCCGGTTCGCTCCTCATAACTTGTATGCACAGCTTATGAACAGCTGTATATTTTCGAGACTATATAAGTCTTATCTCCAAGGAAAACTAAATAGTGGAAAGTACAAAAGTACCAATACTTTCTTGTAATTTTAAGTATAAAATAATTAAGTTTTTTTCAGATTAACAACCTTCAAAAGTTTTTTTGACGCTACATAAGTTCGCGGGTTTCTAAAATTTAAAAATATTTCTGGTCATCGAGCATGCGCGACAAAGAAATATCGACATGAGTTTGTAAATACAGTCCTATTTTTTCCATCTCTCTGAACGTAAAAAAAATATAAGTCCCTGCTGGCGTGGTAACTCATTCAAATATTGCTGGTCAAAGGTCACACCTCTTGCATACCCGTCTATCAGTTGGCGTAAAATATATTACATTAAAACAGGTTTTTTTTTTAACGCTAATTCGATTTTAACAAAATATTTTTTGTTGGTTTGTTAAGTTGTTGAATTTGTGTAACATGCCGAGTATCAGGCCCTTGAGGGTTGGGGGGAGTGGGGTGGGGAGGTTAGAGAAAGGCTAGAGGGGCTCCTCCCTTGGGCCTGATACGAGTTCAGGTTAGTAGCATGCTCACTTCTTGAACCTTTCTTGCATTTCAAAAAAAGAAACTATATTGGCTACTCGATTTCCAAAGCTTGTGAGTTTTTCATCAGTTTCCAAGTGTTTGAAACCCTGCAAAATTGCACTTGTTTTTGCCATATTACTTGAAGGCAGGTGATCATATGATAAATAGATAATCATTAACACTTATCCACCGATCATTGGATGGCCAAAGGAAGCCCAATTAGAGTAGTGTTGATACCCTTTCTTCTTATGCAAAAGAGTGAAAAGGTGCAGGCGACTTTGAAATTGAGAATAAGATTTTATACTTTGAACTTCATTTAGTACCTACTCAAGCATTATTAAGAAAGAAGTAATACTAAATAGAAAGAAATGTAGTCTGAAAAAGGAAACATGATAAAGAGAGAAATCTTTTTAGCAATTTTTTTATTTGTGTTGATAATGCCCTGATAATGTTTTCTACACAACAAATAATTATAAAAAAAACAATCTCATGTTCGCATTCCTCAGTATTAAATATACACATTATTCCCATGAAATTTATTTTTGTATATTTTTCAAAACTAAATAATTAAATATCTATTTCTCTAAACTTCATCTACTTATCAGCACTAGTATAATCATATCATAAATAAACTCTCTGGATTGCTATATTTTTATCAATAGAGGCTAGGGTTTTATGGCAGCCATATTGGAGGGCAGGAACAACATGACCTACAACATGGCCGCCGTAAAACCACTATATATTTAGCTATTTCTTTGATACAAATTCGCTAATAATTGAAGATAATGGGAGGGGGAAACTAGGCGTTTCTCAAGGTGGGGAGACTAGCACTCCCTTAAGGTAATATATTCATGAAAATAATTCTATAGAATAACGCACACTGTGTACAACAGATAGAAAGATAGTATACTTGACGAAAGTATTAATTTGAAGGACAAAACAATAGTTTTCCAATTCTCAGGAGATTGACATTCTTTTATTTTGGTCCTCCCAATTGGAGCTGCCTTGACGTCACGTGTAAGGGGTCTAATTAAAGAGGGGTAACTCCTGGTCACGTGACTCTTAGGACTAAGAAATTGAGGCCATAGCACGACTTGGTGTCGCTGAATATGTGTGGCTGACAGATAAAACTTTTAAATATTAAGTAGAGAGATACATAGAATTTCATGAAAAAGGGGGTTGTCTTAATACACGTCTACATTTACCGAATCAAGACCGAAACGAAAGTCAAGAGTAATCTGTCTTTCTGAATCGAAATCTCTTCTACTCACACTGATTTTAATTTAAACATTCTAACGTTCACTGTGAGTTCTGACTAGCTTGACTGATAAAAGTAAAAGTAATATTATGGCCCTAAATTCATGAACTGTGAGCCGCAGCGAACCCAGGAACTGGAAATATATATAGCTTAGGTCGTATTGCAACCTTTCCTGGCCGCTTGTGGTCAAAGACTGACTTTGATCCACATAATGATAGAACTATTCGTAAAATCCATCTAATGCAAAAGGATAGGAAGAGCGGATAGTGTAAAGAGTATTTGACAAAGGACTTATTACATTTGGGGAATAAATATCACCGTTTGTTCTCAGGTCTTGTAAGATCCGTCCAGGATAAGCAGTATGACTCCAGTTAGGGTATATGGCCTGATAACCTGGATAGTTACATTGTCTACTGTAACCTGTAAAGTCCGCAAGATCGGGTTTGGAATACCCACGTGAAAGCCCTTGATGTCCGTAATCAACAACCTCTCTTTCAGAAGAATTCTGCTTGAATCTTTGTCGACACTTGTATCGATGATTTTGGAACCATATTTTGACTTGGATTGGAGTAAGGTTGATCATACGAGCAAGATGTTCGCGCTCTGGAGCAGACAGATATTGTTGAAATCTGAATCGTCTTTCTAGCTCAAAGATCTGGGACCTTGTGAAGAGAATACGTTTCTTCTTCTTGCCGAGTGGTTTTTCTTGCTGTTCACACGTTTCTCGTTCTGAATCATGCTGGTTTTCGGCATCCAAAGCTGTTTCTTCATCTGTATCACCTCCTTTGAAAAGAAAGCAACGAATGGTTATAAATTACTGAATGATGTCGTATTTGTTTTTACATTTGGTAAGTGTCATTCATACTGTATAGGACTGTACCGGCTGAATTGAGGGATAAGATCAATAGCTAAGCTCTGCATACATGGAATCTCGCTAAACCTAATCTAGAATTCCATGTAGTTACTTTTTCAGTCATTCCTTCTTTAAACTTTGCTGGAAAAACGAAGTGGGTTGCTTCCATTAACAAAAGATAACATTTGATGCATTTGGTTTTGAGATTTTGGCGCGCCTTGGCCACCGTTTGCCAAGTCATCGATCCAACCACTTCATTTGTCAAATCTAGCTTACACTACAGAGAAACTAAATGACTGAACAATGTCGGGTTGAATATTGGACGATTTGTTGTCTTTTCTTCATTCTTTCTCAAGTTTCTTTGTGTAGAACTTTGTGAGGAAATGTCGGGATTTCAAAACGCCAAAAACTGTGGGACAGCTACTGTGCCCTCTCCTATCAAAGATAAGGCTAAGGCGCATGCGTGATGCGTCATAAACCAAACCTCGAGTAAGTGACGCGTCCAAAGCTGATTACTATAACTTAGTACCATTCGAACTCTTTTTCAAACTATAGTTTACATTTTTTTTTGAAGTGGTGATAAGGTTGTTCTAGACTGAAGAATGTGGATAGAGCTTATTGCCATGACGAACTAGCACATGAAGTTTAATCCGTTGATAATTGTGGACATATTCATCAGGAATAGTATCTAGTTACTCAGTTAAGATTATTATAATCTTTGTGTACATTTTAGGTGTTTGTTCACTTCAAGGTAAATACATGGTAACAATTATTTTTTGTCCTAAGGGATTAGTCTTATTCTGGAATGGATTATAATAGATATCTAGCACAATGGTTCAAGATTATGAGGGCTTCCTTTCGAAGAAACAAAATGATATTAGGGGCGTGTGTCAAAGTCCAGTGTTAAAAAAAGAACTATACGATCCAAAAAAAGAAAGATTTGGGCACAACACATTTTGAGTTTATGAAAACAAACGATATTGTTAGTAGATCGACCAGATTGTACACAGCATGGAGGAGAAAATGTGATTTTATCATTATCCAATTAAAATTGAATCTGAAGCACGTTCACAACTTACTCGTTTAACCTCGTTTGAATGTCATAAAACACTACATGGATGTTTATTGTTAGAAGTATGAAATATACGTCGTTCATGGAAGTCTTATACTTTTCCCAATTCCAGTAAGTGTCCTCATAGCTTTGAGGTTCAGTATGCGCATATTTTAACAGATTATTTTCCTAAGTAACGATTCTTCAAATATCACGTCCGTTGCTCCATAAATTGGGGCATTTCCAATTTCATTTGAGAAAGAAATGATTTAAATCACGAATATACATGTCCGTTGATCAAAATTCAAACCCTAACGCACTCAGTGCGCAACACAAGATTTTGAAGATTTTATAATTCATTGTCTCCATTACTGAGGACGAGTGTCAGAGCAACTCTCAAGTATTCAAACATGGTTATACTTGTAACCATAGATACTTGGTGTATAATATTTTTCTAGATGTTTGTAAAGTATCGCAGATCTTCAGTGAGTACTCGTTGTACTGCTTGTCAGTACTGCTTGTCTACCGTAGATATACAGACTGATCAAAGAAGGCGGAGTCGATATTATTGGAAAGGCGAATAAAGCACGGCTTCAGATAGTCTATGTCTTATAGTCTTCAACTTAAGTTCAGTTTTAACTTGAACGTTTTGTTCAGTTGGATGGAGATTATGAATTGAAAAGAAATTGAGGCTTTGCCTTCATTTATAAGACTGAACAGCCCTAGTTACAGACTCCCGCCATACGATTTGCACTGAACTGAGCCTATCGCTTTATTTCATCACTTATTGGAAGAAAGAATCTTATAAAAAGAGAGTTATACTTTATAATTCTGTTTTTCGAAAGTGCATTATATATGCTTTGGGTTACCTATACCCATAACTAGTACAGCGCTCGCACATTGATGTTGTAACTGGTCACTCTGAGAAATCACTGTACTTTGGCATCCATTCAAAGAACTCACTTCAAGAGAAAACACTCTACGATGGACAAAGAAATCCCAATAAGTCTTCAGTTGATCGTTTCAAAAGGTATTACTTTTGATGTGAGGATCAGAAGTTATTAAATCACATGTATTTGAATAGGATCTTCATGCAAAAGGTTACTGAACCAATTCTAAACTTTTTTTTATCAGTTTCCATCGTTTTCCCTGCGTTGTTCCCTGCAGTTAAAAGATCGTGCGGGTTCCAAAGTCCCTAAACTGTTTTTTTTGACTTCTGATTGCCTGCAGCATGGCTCGAAAAATATACAGTGAAAAAACGTGCGATATCTGATACGGTTTTAGAGTTAAACTAAAATAAAAGTGATTGAGAATACCTAAGGTTTGGTTGCATCTTTCATCTTGAATATGGTTCTTCGTATGCCTAGCTTGTCATAACACATTGTCTTACAAGCTGCTAGATAAACCGGTGCAAAGGTGTTTTCCCACCACGTTCGAACAACATTGCACGACTCACAATACAAATAGGATATCGAACTGAAGAAAAAGGGTTTTCAAGCTGCAAGTTTGTTGAGACATTAATGCCATAGAAATTCACCCAAAAAAAGCAAAAGTGAAAATACCGACTCACGAAATCAAATGTAGACCATGGATATTTCTTGAAATCCTTGTACTGTTTTTTTTAACGCCGGAGAAAATATCCTACTTGATTCTAAAAAAAGGACTCCAATTCACTTTCTATTGTTGATATATCTTTTTAATTTTCTCATGTTGTGATTCAGGATATTTCAGAAACGATTTCCATACATTTGGTTGAGGTTCGTCAAGGGTTATTTAGTTGAAGAAGCGGAAGGATATAATTCGTTGAAGCATCGAACTAAAACATGAAGCAAATCTGCCCTCTGATGCTCTACTCGATGGGGCTCTAATGACGATCCATTTATTTGGAGTACGGCAATCATCTAAGCTTCGAGAGTTCTGTGACAGAAAAATGACATGATACTCCTATTCCTAAGTCTCTTTGTAGGTACTTGTTAAGCTGGTCAAGTCAAGACACTTACCAATAAATAGACGTATGAGAAATACTTCGAAGGAACGTCATTTGGTGAAGCATTGAAGGCGCCAACAATAGAGTCAAATACAATTAGGGGAAAGTAGAAATCATAGCTTGATTCATTTGGAGTGTCGTTCTAAAGTCAAGCATTTGATTGATAGTCAAAACCAAAAGCTTTTTTTCAAATCTTAAAATGTTAGCTCTGCAATTTCAATGTTGTTATAATTATTTCGACATTTATGTGGGCAAAGTCCTGGTGATATTCTTCTTCACTGGAGTCTTCACAAACACACATATACATATATATATAGCCTTAGTTTTAAATAAGTATATTGCCTTACTTAAGTATTCGTCGTCTTCTGAGGGCTTGTGCCTTTCGATCTCGTCATCGGATTCTTCTGTTCGTGAACGTTTCTTGGGCCTTTCTCCTGTCGCTTCGTAAAGATGACGTTCTTCAACTTTTGTCGAACAATGAAAATTACATTCATCAATCTTTGTGTTAGAAGATGTTTCACAAGTTTTTGCTCTGTGATTATTCAGGATCCCGTCAATAGAAAACGGATGAAATTGCATCGATTGTCCTTGAAACATGACTTTTGCTGGCCTTTAACACGCCGGCACACACAATGGCCCTCTATTGTTTCTTTGTGGGGCGGTTTGAGTTTTGCCTTAACAAGTAAACTCCTACGTCTTTAGGTCTTGTCTAAGCTAAGGAAAGCTGATGACTGAAGGTATTTTCAAGTTTCAGTCGCGCTTAATTTGTGTGTGGCATTAAACCGGAAATCTGGGCGGGCCCCACTGAAGTGTTGGAGCCTCTAACACAACACAGACTCGAGCGTGATTGGTTAGTTGGCAAGGTGTTGATCACAGCGAGTTTAAAAATAATTTAGATAAGTGCAATACTTTTACAAGACAAACAAAACAAATTGAAATTGTGAATCGGAAATGCCAAAGTAGCGTACGAGTGTTGAAAACCTTCAAGCAAGGATCACTTTTGTTCAATGGAAATTGTTGACTTTTGCAAAAAATGGCAAAGTACTACCAAGCCGCAGCTTAAACCATTTCAAAAAGAGATGAAACTCCTTTAGGGAAACTCTATCCCATTGAAGCTTTCGAAGACATATTCTCATAATATGATTCAATGAAGCACTTAAGGATTTTCTTTTCGAGTAGATGTGTGAAAAACGTGTTCAGCTAATCCGTAAACTTTAGCTTTTGGTAATCGGATTTGTGCTCTGTCACTTCGATGAACAGAGAACGATATATCTAATGGCTTAGACAAGCTTGCAGATTGTTCATTTTGCTTGATGGGTGCAGATTAACATCGTCCTGATAGCACGACTATGAGATTTCCTGAAAAATCCAACAATCCATGCAATTACTGCCCCTTAAGCCGGAAAGGGTCACAACTTGTGTCAAGATTCCCTTTTTGATTTGTCCTTCATAGTTTGACAGCAAAATACCTCACATATACACCTCACATCGACCCAGTTACACCATAAGACTACATCACAACCATTCTTTATCTCAGGAAGCTAGATAACTTCATAAAAAAGATAGATATTTCATTAAGTGTGGTTTTATTCTAGCATCTTTGCGAAAAGAGTGAAATTTTCCTTGTATTTTGATATAAAACAGCTTGGGCACATACTTCAAGGATAAGATGAGTAATGAAATCTTGAGTGATGGGTATTTGACTCTATTCACCTTAATTCTTTTGCTCATAAATTGAAAATTAACAAGAGGGCGCCACGTAGAAGACCTTGTGCAACACAAAACTGACAGTTAGAATTCGTGGCAGCGAAAGAAGCCCTTCGTTAGACAGAATTCACCTGCAAACTTTTCATTAGTTAAAATCGAAACACGATTTTAAGAATTGATATCAGTGATAAGATGAGTGGGAAAAATGAAAACTGTATAAACACTGGTAAAGTACGGAAATATATCCTAGTACATGGATAAAGAGATTTGCCGTAAAAATCGATGCTTGCTAGCAACGTGTAACGAGACATGGCGCAGGTAAAACTGGCAAGTCCATCAACATACAGGCTTTACGTCTTCCAACAACATTTGAAAATAGTAATTGAACTTCGATTTCAATGACCTTGTCATAAATGAACTGATTTTGTCACAGCTAAATGAAAATAAAAGCATTTTGACAGTGCTAAGACAGTTTGATTACTCGGTCTTCAAAAACGGACTCGATACTTGGTCCATCTATTGATTGGCCTTCAGAAAACTTGGTTTATCAGTTGTCGTTTATAGGAATGTCTTCCAACAAATGCCTTACTTGAAACCCAGCTAAATGGTGATTAAGGCTTAGACTAGAACATCAGAACTAAGTAGCTGTCAGTTTGGAGGGATTATAGAGACATTCTTTGTGTCCTCAATAGATGCATCTTTTGTCCAAACCTTTCGTAACTGTGTACACACATTGGATAAGGTGTCACGAAGTTATCGTAGCAGAAGATAAAAGATTTTCGAAGCTGTCACGATGCATAACAAACCCAATCAATAATCACATCAACGTAGAGATGGTATTTTTTTGATCGATTGATAATTACTTGGCCACTTTGGCCAATGTTGTGGTATTTAACTAGTTACTCTTTTAAGACAAGCTGGACGATTAGACAAATCGTTTCAAATCGATAGTCAAAGATGGTAGCCGAGATACGGCCTAGTATTACTTTTGACAGTATCTTTTTAGTGTGAAGCTGAGATCAAAGTAAGTCATAAGTCATTTCATATCACATATTTAACTTGAGTTCAAAGTACTTTAATAAAAATACTCAAAAATTATCTACGCGGCGGGTAATTCAATGATAACTAGCGGAAGCAATTTTTGTACTGTGTTACAGTGGTTTTACGCTTCTTGGCAACATGCTTCTTCATTCCTGCGCGTCACCCGGAAGCTGATAACAAACGAATCACAGCTTAATTCAAGAGTTTTGGAATAAACCCCTCGGGAAGTGTTGGTCGATGTCATGGCTAAGTTTTCCCCAAACCTGCAGCTCCCCTCTCATTCTTATCTGAAATGACTAGCATTTCATTCCATTTTCTTTCTCCATCCTGACCAGCGCTTTTCTTTTGAAGACTATCCCTTACCTGTGAAAAACAGTGAACTGTTTAGGGAAACCTTGTTCAACATTTAAACGCCCATAACTAGCTCAAACTGAAGACGAATATTGTGCTATTAAAGGCTAACTCTGACAGTCCTCACCCTATCTTCCTTGTTCTTGATGACTAAAATTTGGATTGCATTCTCTTTATTTGGTACAATACAAAGAATTTACCATCAATTAGAAAAACCATGTTCACCCTATCAGTTGTTCAAAGATTGATATTAATGTGCTATTAACTTGTAACTCTAGCAGTCTTCACTTCTTGATCAAGATATGGATGGATTTACACACTCTTTAAATGATACTTCTTCGTAGACAAAGAATGTTAGCATTTGGTTTGAGAAGTCATTTAAAACTGATCCCCTCTCGAAAATCGCATGGCCAGATTTTTTTGGGTTAATTTTCACTAATACGTGACCGTATCATGCTCGTTCTTGGGCAATTTCTTCGTACAAAAGAAATATTTTCCTGATCTCTTCCTGGATTAAGATGTTCAAAAATAGAATTTCTCAAGAGACTGCAATGTCTCCCACTTTGAGTCAGGATATTCATGTAAGAAACTGATTTATATTTTTAGCCAGCCGTTTTAACGCTATTCTTATTTGCGGTGTCCCATGTAGGAAAACACCGGCCCGCGAAAATGAGTTGGTATGAGTAATGATAGTTCCGTTGACTAGACTTTCTAAGGGGTAAAAGAGGGGTTAATTTTAGCTGGAGTAGATGGTCAATATTGTGGTCCCAGAAATGATTTCTCAGGAAACACATCACTAGTTAAATTTATTTGCTTGACGGTATCGCAGCCGGTATATTGCACAGCTTTTCCTAGGTTATTGAGGGTCCATTTTTAGGAGGTGGTCAATCTGTAGACTGACTTAGAGATATTTGCTGGGGAATACATTTTGTTAAAATGTACTGTTGGACTGTATTGCACAGTATTGCGCAGCTGAATCTTTATGAGGAGCAACTGAGTGTTCATTTTTTGAAAGGTGGTCATTTCAGGATATTGTGGTCTCAGTGATGATTCCAGTGACTAAATTATCCTAGTTAACTGAATGCAGATGTTGAGCCGCGGGATGCACCAAGAAAAATCTCAGTACAAATCCATCGTTCTCTTCAAATGACAGCATAAGCTCAATTTCTCAGCCCTACAGATGCAAATGCATTAATATCTACATGCATATGCATGTGTCATCTTGTTTGATTTTCTCATCGATGATGAATGGCGGGACTGAAGTACAGAACACAAGTGGCCATCACCAAAGCCCGGTCCATTTTAGCTATACTCACTAACCTCCATTATTTCAGCGCTGAAAATAATTAATCAGCTAGTTCAATAAGTATCGAATAGTGGGCATGCCTTACAAGTTTCCTTTAGGCGTCCTGTCGAATCTTGTTAATACGGACACCCAGGGGAGCGGAAAAAAATAGTATCCGTATTAAGAGGGTGTCCTTATAAAGCGGGTTAAAGTGACTATCAACCCTGACGGTTTAGTTTGAAAATCAGTTTACATGTAGGGTATAATGCGATGGCACAGTTAGTTTACGAGGTATGGACTTCACATTTCAGAGATATAAAGGTTTAAAATGTAAAAATGCAAATGAGATGACGAGAGTAAATGCATATCACTGGGACAAAAACGAGTACAATTGAAAGCAGAGATTCATCCTTCTGTGTATGTATCAAAATCCTTAATCCCCATTGACTGCCATACTGGGCTCAGCTTTTAGCTGCAGAAATTATTTCAGTTCCCGTGAACTGACAGGCCGGAAAGACAGAAAGACAGGGAGAGGGTTTATGAGGGTTTGTATTGTTATTTAGATACCTGATGGGGGTTTGTGCAAAGAAAACTTAACCAAAGATGTTGACATGATCAAGTACGACAACGTATAAGGATATTACGTCATTGCGAGCACGTAGAGAACCACATATCTAAATTTCAATCTTTGAACTCCGAGCAATAAAATACTGTGATATTTTTAATAAGCATGCATGTTATTTTAACTACATTTCATATTTATTATTAAAGTAAAAGTTCGTCTTTTTCCTCTAAATTTCCGTAAAATTTGTACAATCCGGCAGTGTGTTCAATTCAGTTAACGAACGAACGCGGTCAAGACTAGAAAAGCGCGCGAAAAAAATTACGCAGGCGCTACCATAATGATTGATTATGCTTTCATGATATATCTCGTAGATACTAAATACTTGCTGTTTTGTGGACTGCATTACGTACCAGAGTGGAACTTTTAAGGTAAAGGAAAAATAGTACCCTTCCAAGTTCCCTGCGCCAACTTAAAAGGTAGCCGTGCCTTTGCATGGAAGCGAGACGAACGGGAGCTTGCAATGATAGAGACATGTGAATAATTGTCCAAGGTGCTCGTCTTGCTTCGATGCAAAGGCACGGTTACCTTTCAAGATGGCGCAGGGAACTCTGAAAGGGACTATTAGATTGTGTTTGTGTAACACTACTAAGATGTCATTTTTCACTGTTTTTGGTTCCTAAAAGACTCTTTACCATCAGCAGCTGCAATTGATGAGGGGGGAAATAAAGCGAATGGGGAAAAATATGGGTTTGAGTGGTGGGGAGTGGGGAATGATTGGATAAAAGTATCAGGTGATAATGAACGGCAAAAGAAAAAAACTTCCAGTTAGGATCGTTATGGAAGACAGTTTAGGATGGAGTTAAAGAGGTGGGGGATACATTCAGCAATAAACTCAAGACAAAACTTGCGAGATTTTTAAAGTGATTTAATGGATAGTCATGCGGTAGTGCTTAGATCTTTATTTGGGGCTAAAATAAAAGCTAGCACAACCGCGGGTACAGGAACTCAATGTCACCGAAAAACGGAGAAAAATGGATTCGCAGTTTTTGATGCTAAATTCTTTGTCAAATAAACGGAGTTGCGAAGCCAGGTTTTGTTTATTTTGGAATTAAAAAACTGGCAAGTTCGCTGCAGTTTGGCAAAAAATGTTTTCGTATATCCGGCATTGGAAAAAACTGTCCTGATTCTGAACAAAGATTTCAGTAAAAGCAAGAAACTGTGTACCTTGATCCTATTGTTGATACTAAACTGTTTATTCATCGTGTTACAGGATTACAAAAACGACTTTGAGCATATTTGTCTTGCAGTGCGAGCTCTGCTTGCTCTATCCAAGGTGAGAAAATACGAACATGAATTGAAAGAAATGATTGAATGTGTATCAGTTAACAATGTCGATACAACTGACTAAAGAGTCTAGCATGTATCTAGCCTGACTTTCCCAACAAGACCTTTCAACTGAAACGTTTTCTATTGATCGAGAGCAATCACTAAAGATTCAAAGATTTAATGGTCGGCCAATATTTGCCGAGGATTACTGGTTTCTGAAGCAGCTGGCGATACTTCTCGTACATACAAGTCTTCAAGGGCTTGAAGGTTTCTCGCTGAACAATTGAACAATGTCGAGCAAATCATGCAATCTATTCAATTCGAGTCGTTTGCCTTACGAGAGTATACTTCTGTCCAAACACTCCCCTAAAATAGAGCCGGGCGGTTATTCAATAACTAAACAGAACGACCTATCTGATGATGATTCATGCATTGTTCTTAATGAACACTTACATGTTGGTTGTTTTAATAACGTGGCAAGAAAAGCTGCGTTAATTGTTGTATGTCTACGGTAATTATCTAAACTGTTCCTAAATGAACACTTTGTTCAATGTAATGAATGAATGTTGATTCAAGGTAGTGTACGGCTTTTCCATTAGCTTTAGAAAGCATGAGAAATCATGCAACTACAAATTGGGGAAAGAAAGACTCGCCCCCCATTTCAATACCTACTTTGATTTCCATTGTTAAAATAAACAAATTCTTTTCAACAAAATTGAAAGTACTTAACTTTTAAAACAAAGAAAAGTGAGTAAGAGCTTTTGCACGCATGAGGGGGGAAAATGACGTTTTGAATTTGAAGTGTGTTGGAGAACGAAAACAGAGAAAAAAATGGCCTGAAATACGTATAGAATATAATTTTTCACTCGGAAACTCCAGAAACGAAATTCACTATTTCGGTGAAATTCAGGAACCTCTCAAGTCCAAAACGTGCAATCGTTAAACAACGATTCATCTGTTACTTAAATAAAAAGTCGAACTTATAAGACAAATCAATAATCTACCAAACCAAGTGAAAGTACTGATCTTACTCCACTATAATCCAAACCTTTGATAACGGACTGATATTCTATTTAATGATCAGTTATGCTAAGGGGCGTTGCCAAAGAAGCCAGCATCTTTGATTGCATAAACCATTTAATAATATATTAGTGTGTCAGTAAAATAGGATTATTTTATCAGACTGTAACGTTGGAGCTTAGCTCACCAAGAGTGTTTTGCTTTGGTTATCAATCCGGAAGCATCTCGTAAGTCCTCTCGGATAACGTACCTTGCTAAAATGTGAACAATCAACCATCACTCTTGTTCACTATCTTTTGTTATCTTATGCTAGGTACTTGTCCAAAAAGCTAAAAGATACTTGACTTGTGAAGAGATGTTTGTTGCGGCTTTATTCAATACGTGTGTGTTATTCGCGTAATGGTAAGTTTTTTGGCTTTGGTGAGTAAACTTTATTTAAAGTAGATACAAACATGTATTTGAGAACTTAGACCTTGATTCAGGGCAAAACGAAAGTTTCACTAAAAACTATTATTAAACCTGTCCAAGGTTTCTATCAATCTGCAAAATTAATTCACATTGGTAAAAATATTGTTAGTGCTATTTGCTTCCTGTTTTTACGGTACGCACCTCGTAATTTTACCCGTAGTAGTCCTAGTCCAATGTGTTGCCTATACAACTTCCCCGCTGTTCGACTCCAGAAGGTCTGTGGATCTGTGGATTGTCCTTGAAGTGTTCGATTAATTAGAACAAATATCTTCCGGTAAAAATACCAATGTCATTGGTGTGGTTTAGTATTTGCAACTTAAGAATTTGTATGGGAAACCATTGACCATCCATGAGCGGATCATAATACCTGAGGCAATTTTGGGCCATTTGTATAACGGCACCGAAAGCCTTCCGGCTAATTTGAAGAAGTAAGGCCGACGGTGTTTGCCATAAATATAGGGCTTATTTCAGACTTTGCGGCCAAAACTGAGTTTATCATTTCAAATTCGAACTATATCTGTATTTAAAATGAATTAAAAACATACTCAAGGAAATGAATTGTGGCGTCTGCAAAATACAATAAAATGAGTTTATTGGTTTTAGATGATGGCTTTTCTTTTAATGAAGACAATTGGAATTTATAAGACTTTACGGAGATTAGAGGAAAAGCCCGAAAATCTAGCGAAACCCCCACCACATGCAAAAACCCCAACACAGGAGTGAACCACCAAGACGATTCTACAATAGCATAGGGTTAGGGCCAATCCCTGGCTGAATTCAGAGACGACGAGTGTTCTTGGCGTCATAGTCGCCATCAACTAATGCATATCCCATATTGGGAAAACGGATTGTTACCAAAAATGTTTTTACAAAATCACTAACCAAGCACAAAATCAATTGAATTTCTAAGTTTACTGTAACGTTTAAATTCTTATAAGTGCTTTGATTGACAAGTGGTTAGTGAATTACGATTCACAAGCAATCCGCTGACCAAATGTATCCGACGTCATCATTCAGTACACTATTTTTCTCCTAAACTTTGATGGCTGAATAATATAAGTATTGGTAATGGTTAATGTAACGTTTAATCTTACTAGTCATTGCAAAAAAAGATATATAAGCCAGTATATTCTTAAACTAATCGCTAGTAACATTCTTTGTCGGATGAAGAGACGGAAATCCGTGGTGAAGCGTAATGCTTAAACCTCTCTCCCACTGGTTTTACAAACAGGTCTCAGTGACAGGTAGTCAGCTTACGATTTGATCTGACTTGAACATTAATGCGCCAACTGCTAGAAACAGGTCCAGCAATCTGAAATAACATCACTGTGAACATTATGTCCGGAGAGGGGGGGACTTTCTCAGTAACACTTTGCCCTTCACGGTATACCATAACATCGCAGTGAACACTTTGTTGAAATGAACTCTTTTTTAAAACACAAGAAAAATTTAGAAACGTATCGCTAGTAAGGTTTTTCATTTAGTCATGGAATCAAGGCAAGCTACTGGCATGATTACTAGCTAGAACACAATGGCCCGAGGGCCAGTGGAGGGCTTCGCATTTCGCATCAGGGAAAGTGAAGACGTCGTTTTTCACATGTTGCCAGGTCTTTTATATCGGGGTGGTTAACAATTGGGCAGATTACTCATTATCAACTTTAAGTATATTCTTTTCTCGTTATATTAAAGCTTTCGTGTGATTTTTTAGACTATTCCACATCATTTCATTTACCTGAACAGCTCCCCTGCAAGGCGTCCCAGTTGTTGTTTTTGTTTTATATTTGAAGCTATACGCGGGGTCTGCTCTCGCTTTCTTCATTTCCTATATTTGTGTATGTTTGTTTTTGTGTGTTTTTTAAATATTACGTAAAGACGATAATTGTTGTACAGTAATTCCAAATTAGAGCATTTTATTTCTTCTCTTCTTGTTTACATGCTCCCTGCTGGGTGCCCTATTTCCAGCTAATTTCCTTCGGTCTGGTAACATGGCTTGTGGGCTAATTATCGTCGGTTTTGACGGCGAATCGGTTCGCCCATAGCTCGGCCTGAGAAAGAAAATTTTCCTTCCCACGGCAATGCTCTCAATTTTCATGGTTTTTTATCTTTCTTCTTCAAAAAATTAGTTAACTAGATCTTTTATCGTTATATTCGCCTCCTGAAGAAAGTTGTTACAAACCGAAATCACTAGAGATTGAAAGCTTAATTCATTAATTTAAGATTGAATCATGCATTTTTAAAACAAGCCCCCACATCAAGTGCTACGTGCACAATAGTTAAGGGGTAAAAAAGTCTTGGTTTTGGTAACCTAGGAATGTTTCTCAATCTTCACTATAGTGAGTTTCCACGCACAGAAAAGAACCTTTTTTCGACACCACTGTTGTCAGTATTGGGTCACTATAGTCGTCAAATCAGCACTACACAGCATTAGTACATGTACGCCAACTTTATGACTGTCTTGTATTGATAAAGCCTTTCAGCGCCAATAAATCGTCGAAATCTGAACTTATACTGAGTCAAGAACAGCGACTTTTTTTACCGCTAATCGAGAAAAACATAAGATCTTATTGACAAAAAATTGTTTAGCGAAGAAACAGCAATTGAAATTGTTTAGAGATTGAGTGTTCGATAGTTTAGATCAAAAAGCAGCCGCAAATCAAAATTTCCCTTCGCTTGAGGAGCGGTGCTCATTTGAAGGGTTCGTTGTTGACGAGAGACTTTACCTCGCTTGGGGGGTTTTCCATGGCCTCTCTAAACGAAAACAAATTTTATGCGTGGATAACTTCCACAGATAAAGCCAATATGTCTCTGAAAACTTCCTTAAACATAAACTGTGATTTCTATTCATATTCAACGCATATTTTAATGGACATTTTCTCTCGGTAAACCCTGAGGGAAACGAGAAAACTAACAATGAAAACGACTTGAGTGAGCTTGGAGTTCTCGCCAGAAAATTGTGGTTGTTTGGTTACGAAAGACGATGGGCTGTCTTTTCTGTCGCTTTCTTAATTGGTTGAGACAACATTCTTCTTTTTTAATTTTGTCCCCAACAGCTTTATTATGGACGTAAATATTCTCTTTCAAAGTCTGATCAGTTCCCTAGTTACGTGTGTCCGAGAGAGCAATTTGTCTTAGAAAAGAGGACATGAATCGGTCTTTTTTGAATTGCCATTGACTTTTTTACTTACAAGGTAAAGAAAACGATTGTGTCTAATATTTATACGTGTATTCAGTTTTATCATTTCGCTATTACCTGGCAAAATCACCCCGTGTACACATTTGTTTTAGTTTGTTTTTCTATATTTTCTTAGTATACCGAGAGATCAAACATTGCTAGTCAGTTAGCCCTCAAACAATCAAGACGAGAAAGCCCGAGAATCAGTCAGAGCTCTATGGGTTTTAATATTCTAGTAAGGTTGTTCAGATTTGGAGCATTTTTATTTCTATGCAACAGCCATTCTGATAACTGTCGTTCTCAAATACTTCGTGATTGTCATTAACGCTCCGCTTATGTCAACTCAAAAACCATCCAGAGTTCAACTAGGGCCTTTCATTTCCTATTGCAAGGACATTTTGAGTCAAATGAAAATCAACTTCTTGTAATAAGGACGTTCAAATATTACTTGGGAATAAACAAAACTTCCCAGACGTTCGTTTGCAATTGAATTGAATTTTTCAAGTAGTTTCAGGTGAAACGGCTTTTGTGGGTCCCAAAGAAAGGACCAGTACTGAATCCTTCAACGGATCTATTAAATTTGTATTACTCTGTTAGTTCCTTTTATTCTCATTGTACAAGATTTGAAAGGAAGTTTGACGGTCCGAGAATAACGAGTGTTTGAGCGTACGCTGGCCCAAACCGTAAGCAGAAGGGAAGCATCGTTTATTTATCGCCTTCAATCGGAGATTTAGCACATAGACATAAGATGGAATTAATAATAGAAACCGTAAACTAAGTTACAGAGGAAATGTGGTGATAACGCTCGGAAATGTCATTTTGAATTATACGTCCAAGATAAACTTAAGACCAGGACTACGAGCTAACAACTTCCTAGTTTGTTATCACAGATCGTGGCAAAAACATTTTCTCCTAACTCTAGCTAGTCCAACAATTGCTCAATCCGATGTTTGGCGAGACTAGCAAGTAGAATACGCGTACGACAAGATTTTTTTCCTCAATGAAATTGACTATCACACCTGAAACTACAAAAATAAAAGAAACAATAGCAGCCGTCAATGGCTTAGTTTGATCGTCAAATATCTTTGCACAGTAAACGGCGATTTTTAATTAAACTTAGTGTTATTAAACTATTGTTGGTTACACAAAGCTGGGATAATAAATACACACAATCCCTTTGGCTGGGCTGCTATTCGTTGAGATAAGATAACCCTTCAATAAAAATCGCACGCGCGCGCCATATTTTGTTCCCGCCAAAAGGGAATTTAACCACTTTAGGTTTTCAGGTCGAGAGAGAAGTTATTGAAATCAGAAATGAGCCATATCAATGGGGGCTTATTTTGGGGAAGATGGCCTTATTAGAAACAAAAGCATGGTTGTTAAAAGTGACATTTCCTATGTTCTATTTAGCGGATGATTTTCACATGTCATTCATAAATTGACGTAAGATTGGAATAATGATCGTCACCATTATTCCTGTTTGACATCCAATAAAAACTTCCAAGGAAAATATTCAACCCCAAAAAATGTCCACGATTTTAAGAGATTCCAACTCGAATAACGTATTCCTTCTACTGCTTTTATCACGAAGTACACTATATGTTTCTGATTTTACTTAAACGAAAATAGCAAATTCCTTTTTTAATGAGAACGTTGTCTTGTCTAAACAACTCAAATAAAAGCTAAGCGTGAGATTGAAGAACTAAAGATTTATTATCTTAAGTTCCCGCCCTGTGAAAAAACAAGATATCTATAATTGGGTTGTAAAATGTAGAATTTTAAAAGTAAATTTATTTGGTGCTAAATATAAATTCAGGGAAAATTCAGTTCTCGTGTCATGTCGATTTGTTTTTATATACAAAAGTATCGTTTTAGTTTTCCTTGTTTTGAAAAACCATTAAATTCATCCTTGAGTTGGTTTTTATTTTGAAGAACACTCTTTGGATACCCATTTACACGAGCCCGCAAATTTCACAGTATAATTCGAAATTTAAAACTAAACTTTTAGGAGTTGCTTCAGAGCAAGTTAATTCTGATAGTCGTGAAATTTTGGGCATCTTCGGGAACGAATTTAATAAAATTTTTTTTTTTTTTTTTTCGTGCCCTCATTTAACTGCACTCAAAGATAGATATCGTCTGCTTTTGGCTACTTCAAACTCAAATACTCACCAACTACCAAACCCTCGAAATCTTAGTACCCTATTTACTCCTGAATGGTGAGCTTTTTCACAGCAATTTTTTCCAGAGAGTCTATTATTTAGATTTGGTTGAAATCCCAGCTAGGGACTTCATTAACTCATTATAGAAACCCGAACTACATTAATCTACCGAATATTGACGAGGGACATGGCTGGAAGTCTTCCTAAATCTCTGGGTTTTTTTCTCGCTTTTGGTTGTTATTTTATGGATTTTGAGAAGGAGAGAATTTATGTTTTGTGGAAGGAGCTGAAACTGTTGGGGTATTGATACTTTGACTATAGGACCGAAAATCCAGTACGAAATAGGCGTTTTGTAAAACGTTTATCCTAGACTTTTCAGGGTTGTCACTGAGTGTCTTTGATCTTATTATTTTTCGTGTTAATAAAACTGTAAAATGTCTAGATTGATTCTTTGAAGGGAACGGTTTGGAAAGTGTCTTTCTGGCTAACGAAGAAAAGGTCTGAAATGAAAACCTAGTGATGCCGTTGGGAAGGCGGTTGTGCAAGCATTTTATTTGCTGAAAAAATATGGAGAGATTGAAACAGCAGAAAGCATTTCTTCATGGGCTCAAGAAAGCACCGTTAATCATGGGGTAGTTGGGTACTTTTTTTATTCTTCATTTGGTAGCCGAAATATCGTTCAATCCGTTGATCAAGGCCACATCGGGAACTTGGGAATGATAGCTTTTGGGGTTCAGTGCAAACTGTTGCAATGGTTCGATACATGCAACGTAGCAAAACTATAGCAAGCGTAACAGTCGCAGAGTCTTTAACAAATCATTGACACACTTATTGTCTTCAATACAGTTATTTTATTCGTATTTTACAGAAAGTTGTACAAAGTTTGTGGAATAAACACAAATGAATTTACAACAATAACGTACTATCTGATGTCTCAGTTTTCTTACATTACTGGGCATCAGACCTTACACGAACCTTATACAAATACATATCCTTTGAACCAGTTAAATTTCACTTGTGCCCTAAATTTTGCTGCTCATTTTCAAAAAGGAACTGGAATATTGAAAGAAGCAGATAATAATTTCATAGTTTATACATTATAAAACCAGATTTGAGGAAGATAAATAAGATGGCAATCTAGGTTGCCAAAACTACATCATACAACATATATATATCTAACCTTTTTCTTTCCTTATAACTTACTTTGCTTACAACACACTAAATATCATTAAATGTCTTAAAATTTCTTTTTACACGTTCAAAACGTCATAGTTTGAATCAAAACAACATCATAATAGCCGCAAAACGTTTTCCATTCGTCCCGGCAATCGTATCTAATAATTTTTATTTCAGTACTCATCCCGGCCCAAAACAGCGGACCGCCCCACGAGATATTCGTTCGAAGAAAGTGAATAACTTTAGTGTTCAAATACGTTGAACTTGGGTTTGTTCAAGCAACTAGATAAGTCATGGTTGTGGGTGAATTCAACTTTTAAAAATGTAAAAGTAATAGTATATTTTATATTACATACGGCTTTCTGATAGAAGTTTGAATAAGAACGACATGACCTAGGTAGATCTCGCCTTAACAAAAAAGAATGAAGACGTTTTCAGTTTTCACCAGTACGATGAAGATTGTAAGTAAGTGGAATTCATTGGAGAAGGATAATGTAGATAATCTGGTGCTGGTTGGTATGGTGAACTGGTAAGATAACTACAACTTGGGCCAACACAACTACAATATTGTCCAGATCCCGTTAGGAAAGGACCAGAGATGTACGGTTTATCCCAAGGTCCCTTTTCACTCATCTGTTTGCGAAATTTGTACCGATGATTTTGGAACCAAATCTTGACTTGAGCTGGAGTTAAATTTGCTATTCTTGCGAGTTCTTCTCGCTCGGGAGCAGAGAGATATCTCTGTTGTTGAAATCGTCTTTCCAGTATGAAAGTTTGCGCTTTGGTGAACAGAATTCTCCGTTTTCTTTTCTTCGGGATTTCGAGTTGTTCTCGCTTCGATTCGTCTGGTTTTTCGTAAATCGAGAGACGGGTTTCTCCTTGCTCCGCTGGGGCATCTAAACACAAACACAACAGCACTAAGAAATCACGTTCTGCTGTGCACAGCAGGATAAAATCTTAACCAAATAAAACTGTAAGATTTGTTTCTAAACAACTTAAACATTGTGACATGTCTTTCTTTCTTTCTAAATAAAGTATTGGGTTCTACATTTCGGTCTCTTAGGACATTATTGTAACACGTTTGCTTGCGTTAAATGCCTACAGCGTACAGTTGACATTTCTTTCACGTTACAAAAAAGAAAAAAAATTGTTGTTGGTTTAAGAATTGGCACGTTTATAAAAGTCAGAATTTTTGATTCAACAAGGTATCCGGCTTATAACTTTTTGTTCAAATTTTACGGCAAATCCCGACAACACGACATACAAGTGCGGTTAGGAAAGCCAATAGAGGCCTCTATTGAAAAGGATACCCCATTCTAATAACTCCAATGTGTCAACTGGTATTCCTAAGTCATGCCCCAAAAGGCTTTTGAACTTAAAGTGTGCAATAAAAAGTATTCAGGTCCTCAATCTTAAGCCCTCTTCACTTTGGCATTTCCAAAACCTAGTAGTAATCTTCAGGACAAGCCCTCGGGGAATTCAAACACTATATGGCTATTATAGAGATGTCATGAACTTGAGTTACAACATCCATAAGACGTACCATCAGAAACTGGAGCTTCGTCGACTGCTTGTTGGTTGGCATCTACGTCCGAAGTTGGACTGGCTTCCGTGTTACATTGGTCTGTAATCGTACAAGATGACATTCCAATATGTGGTTTAATCGCTTGTAGGGAGCGGATTGTGTCCTCTGGCAAGTCGAGAATGTCTCTTATGGAAAAGGAACTCATAGCGCTCCTGTGCTTCACTCTGTATACTCGGTCTCAAATAGCTACCATTGTCTGTCGGCTCAAGATAACGAGTTGAGTGTTGAAGACCACGGGGCGAGCAGGCTGGCAGTGTGAGGTAGGTGGGGCTAACACTTGAAAAGAAGACAATCTAAGAAATACAAAAACAAATTTTGTCTAATGTCACCAACGTGTTTTGTTAAGCGATAATAGGAGGATAGTGGTGACAGATCTCGAAATGACAGTCAAAGAGCATCTCAACAAACGTCATATCAACTAGCTTAATCTGACACAATTCCTCCATTCAAGACTTGCTAAAAGTTTCCATCACACATGCTTCGTTTGTGCCTTTAAAGGTTTGTTGATATTGGTTTTAATTGGATTGACAGTTTAGGAAGTGTGCTGTTGTTGTTGTCCCTTTGTTCTTATTATTACTTTGTCACATTTTCCAAACACAGCCAATCCAGACACGCCCATAATATTAGGCTTCCATCACGCCTCCGCTCGACAAATAACATCCCAGAGCACTACAAACCTCTACTCTATCATCACTGCATCTTTCTATGAGACTCTTTTCATTGTGATCCCGACCTTGCTCAAAGATATCTACACTCCAATCCATTTAACCATCCGGATTCCATAAGAATAACACGTTAATAGTTCTAGCGCCCTTGTGCAAATCCATATGGAATTCAATGTCACTCTCCAACTATCCAAACGTTTAATGATCGCATTCTCCTGCTACTATTTGTTCGAGTCGATTCGTTGAGAGCAGAGTTTGATGAGTGAAAACCTATGGTTTTTTGTGCTTCCGTTGCTTATGTCAGGCTTCCTAACAAAGTTGACCCACGAAATTGTTTCGAGAAATGAATTTTTCGAGGCGAAACACACGAATATTTCTTGTCAAATCTTTAATTTGGCAAAAGGCACTTTCTTATCAAAATCACTATCGTATATACTTAAAATAGCTGCTATTCGTGATCTTATGGTTTAGTCTGTGACTAGACATAAACAACACGATGCATCCCGTGCTTTTATGATTATTTTACATTTCTGTGAATAGGTTCGCCTCATTTAAAATCAAAAGCCCTTAACGGGTATTTTCTAGAATCAATGGCAATTGCAATGATTATAACAGGATAATTGCTTCGTGAAATAAATATCCAACACACTATTCCAGTCTTTGTTTTCTAGCAAGCGAACTAAATACCACTAATCATACGGTTTTCAGTTGTTAATTGGTCAGTACAAGTTTACTTTCCTCTAAATCCAAAGAGAAAACTAAAAAGTGTCATATTTTGCTAAACCTGCCATTCACTGTCTAAATACTGCGTGTGTACTCGGGGATATTTTTAGAAAACTATATGTTAATATGGTCAACGGCCCCCATAAACCACGTCGTGTGCTGGTAACCCATCTTACGTGTTCCAAATATCTTCACAACATTTTAGTCCCACTGAAAGTTCTTTTCCAATACTATTCAACGCAGCAGCCTTTATACTTTAGAAATCTTGACAAGTTATATCCATGAATAAAGCAGCCCATATACCGGTATTTCTTATTAGCTACTTAAGAATTTAAAGCCAAGGACTTTATTTTTGATGGCCAATAACAATCTTTGCTAATGTTCACAATAAGGTGTACTTAACTAAGTATTCAGACGCGCGGGTCTTCTATATTCCTCGGGAACAAGTATCAAACAAGAGCCTCAACTTAATAAATGTTGAAAAAATGTCAATTCCTGAGAGTTATTCTTGAGGGAAAGTCGGCCTCTAGCGACCGGTGTCGAGAGATAAACAGTGTTAACAAGGATGCCCCCTCACGTTTTAGTTTCAGTACCCAAAAGGCATTAACACTAACACTAAAAAGTTTTGCTTATCTCGCTCTGTACATATGTTTAGCCATATTTACACTTGTCAAAAGTTTCAATCTTTCCTGGAGAAGACAATACAATAACATGGTGGAAGTTTCCAAAAGCGTTGCCTTAAATCAATAATGTGTAAGTTTCAATAATAATAAAAAATAAAACACCAGCTTGACTGGTCTGACAGGGGAATGACAGGGCGACTGGTAAGCCAACATACCAGAATAACCTTGTATATTAGATCATGAATAGGGTCAAATTAAAGTAAAATGCATTCATTGTATTGTGTCTGATCAATAGCTTACCGAGATAATCCTTTTCTTACACAATATTGTTGGTTTAGTAGCTAAATAAGTGGCGGGAAATTGGGAATTGAAAACGTTTTTTTGTAAAGAGAACAAAACCATAAATTTCAAATTAATCACCTTTGAAAAAAAAAAACTACTTTTGTTTCGTCTCATTAATTGTCCAAGCCTGAATGGGAAGATTATTATTTTGAATTATTTCTTAAAACACCAAAGCTTCATGCAGGTGGAAATCCTGAAATGGGAAACTGAATTGATCTTGTTGAATCCTTGAAGAGCTTTGCTGACATTTTTGGCAGGGTTTTTGACGGTTTAGAAGTGTTTATAAATGTTCAAGCTAAAGTAATTCATTGATTCCGATTGCACAAAGATCTAGTGTTCTCATTTCTCAATCAATTCCATTTTCACTACAGGTCCGAAACCAGAGAAGCCTTTATTCAAGCTAGATATGGTGTGTGTTCAGCTGCTATCCACAGTATTCATAGTGTTAAACAGAATACTTCAGTCTTACCTGTATATGTGATCTGTGTTATAGGAGTAATTGAATTCTAAATGTACACTCACGGTATGGCGTCCATACATTCAACCCAAAAACTTTACAGAAAATCAGATTTCAAATCGATCGGGGAAAGCCATGCGTTATTGGACTGAAAAAAATTCTAGGCTTCTATTCCATCGGCAATTATGCGAGAAATGTATTTTGAATTTTATTTGCTTCCCATGCGGTCATCCCATTTCCCTTTCATGTCATTTTTTCTTCCTTCGAGGAAGTTTTTAAGGTTAATGTAATGGAATAGTAAATGGAATCTTGAGAAAAAGAGATCCTTATTTGGCGTTGGAGAGCGTTTCAGTGATGAAAAGACACCACTGTTGCTTGGAAAAATCTTGGCATGGAAAATGAATTTGGAATCGTTCCTTGCGTGTTTTGGTTTTATAATTTATTACTCACGATTAGACATTCAATGGTTACCTGCCACAGATGAATGCTGGTAAAATGGCCAATTGTCTTTGCTGTTAGCTGTTCATTTACCGAAAATAATCGTTTTCAAATCCAATCGACGTTATGAAAAACTCTATTAAACATCCACTGATAAAATCGAACGTGTTTCTGCTGCGACTCGATTCCGAGTTATTTAATTTTCGAATATTCAATCCCTCGCTCCTTTAATTGCCTGTAAGGTAATCCGATACCATTAGGATGTTGGTTCAGACCCTTCAACTCGTGTCGACAAATGTCCTTCTGACTTGGCAAATTAGCATAAGCGTCCAAGGGAGAAGAGCATTTTGAAGTGAACCTTCTAATTCTTAGCAAACATAAACTTGTATATGGATTTTAATCAAGATGGAAAGATCGTGTACTAATGGGTTGATGAGAAGTCTCAAGATATTGCCATAAATAAACAGTATTCTGACTTGGGTCTCATTCATTCACTTGTTTCTTTTTATCAGTTCTTCCGCTAGATAAGGCGATGAAAGGGGGCAGTTTGCGGAAAAGAATCGAGAAAAAAAAAACAACATAAAAATGTCTTTAAAAAAATATATTTTAATAGTTTATTTTTGGCTGAATCTTTGATGAAATATTCCTCGACGTCCTTCCAAGTCCTACGCATTAAGTCTATTGACTTGGGATAGAATGTTTAACTTTAAACTCTAAAAGTAATAAGGAGGTCGGCATCTCATGGCATTAAGCACTTAATATGATAGTTGATCATTTAGTTTTGAAACAAGAAACCTTACGAGTTCGATTCACCCATTTAGTCTGTAAATCCATCAACAGGGCGCTTCCGTGGAACGTCAAAAGGCCTCATTTAGATTCGGGAATGAGACACTTTAACATGAAAGATTTGTGAACAGCGTTTGTGCCTTCCAACTTAATGTACATGTTTTGGAAAAACCATCGGTTCATTGGGTTTAAAAATTGCATCACTTTCAAGAGCGGTTTGAACGATAAAAATCCATCAACAAAAAGACTTCAGCTCATCAAGATTTAATGTGTTTGCCAATTTTTATTTTATGAAACCAGAAATTTAAGCCAACACTAAAACTCTCGAAGCGATCAACAGCTGTTTTAGTCCTCATTGGGTGGAGTGGTTTGGACCTTTAGCCTCATAGAAACGAAATCCGATTCCATGCGAGAGAAAAAAACACCTTGCACCGCTCTCATTAGTTTATTTTTACCTTATTCCACTACTAGGGCTCCTATTGGACAGGCACTCAAGCTGGTCCCGCAATAGAAAAAGATAAAATGGGCAACATGACATTTAGGTTTTTTTAGGTCCTGAACGTTGGTTTTTGGAATGTTATTTTTGTCCTGTTTTCGAACGTAATAAACTTGTTTCTTCTCCTAATGATTGTAGGCACTTGATAAATTACTAGTCATCACTTGAGATCTGTTCACAAGACACTCCTAACGACAAGTCAGATTCGTTTTCTCAATATGGTGGTGTTACATGATCCCTACAAAAGTCAACTAGAGTAGATTTTAAAAGTGTTGTCATGAATAAGGGGTGGTTGTTAAGGTGAACGTATGCTGCCAATCTAAAACTGAGGTGTAAAGTTCGGTCTGCGAACCCAACCGATGATAAATTTGAAAGAAAAGATCGGAGTGTAAAATGACACTACAACGGCTCGTGCAGCCTCAAAGAACAACAATAATAGAATGAAACGTCGAATGCGATCTCATAAAGATTTTAATCATATATTCCACAGATCATTTCATATTAAGCGATTCCAATTTAAGTGAGACCGGATCGAACCTAATTGGTGATGTCTACTATCAGTATTATTATTCAAATGTTGAGCTTCTTCTGTGGTAGAATTTCGAGTGTGAGGCGCTCTGTCTGATTGGACACCGAAACTAAAACAAGATACGGAGTGGCTATTGTAGATCTTACAAGATGTTGACCCTATGGATTCACCACTAAAAATTAGAATATCCTTGGCTAATGGTTTAATTGACAACCTGTCAATCACCTTATGACACGGGCAAACATTTTGGCCTAATCGGCTGGTTGTTAGTCAAATAGCTATCCTACGTAATGGCTTGGAGCTCGATGGCGCGCTAGACCTATATTCCAAGCAACCTTTGAAATATTAATTGGCTATTCTTCTTTAATTTTTTGGGTCACCATTCTTTTCATTAGTAAAAACTCATCATATCATTTTCAAATGGCAAAATATTAGCGCCCCCATAGCGCCCCACTGTTAGCCCTAGAGGGTTCCATAAACGAATCAAACTGGTTCGGTCGGATTGACGACTTGTTAAAGGGAGGATTAAGGATCTGAAGTACTATTAACACACCCTTGCATTGAAGCCTTTCTCATTCTTAAAGTACTCAGTGTCAGTTATCGTATGTCCTTCAAGGATTTATGATTGCCAAACCTTCGACAAGGACACACGGTAAACAGACTAGAGCTCTGAGAGCGCAGATGTCGATAGATGTCGACATATTTGGCGAAGAACCCTCGATACTGCTTCAAAACTATTAACCTTGATAATGCAAAAACTGGCCACCTAATCAGCCAAGCGAGTTGATATATTAAAAGCTTGACCTGATCGAATATTTGAACTGCCAGGAAAGTAAAATAACATTTGTCTCTTTTGAAGCGTTCTGGGGACGGGTGAATAGCGAAAAGATGAAAGCATTTTAAAAATGCTTCAATGGAAAGCCCCGAGAAGTGCGTCTCAGTCACTTCTGTACTTAGCTTAAGAGACTTTAGAGGGTTTATAAAAGAAAAATAAATACTGAAACAACTCACACCGTCGCCCTGTTCGTACGTATCTTGGTCGGTTTGTGTTTAAAGGCGACATTTTCAAAAGTCTATGGCGACTAGTGTGCGCGTTCCCGTGATACATAAAACAAGTGTTCAGTGAAAGGAGGGAAAATTGAATCATATCTAGACTACAAACGCGATAGACAGGCTAAGATGCTGTCGCTCGATCGCTCATTGGTTTTATAAAGATTTAAATCTTAAGTTAACCTTAAAGAGGTATCAAAGAGACGTAATTACGATCGAAGGTGCGCAAATCCCACCTTCGGCGATGGAAAAGGGATAAGAAAAGTAGTAGCGAGTTTCTGGGGCTTGTATTTTGAAACAGAGAACGGTCATTGTACAGAGTACAGTGCGTGAAGTGAACGAGTGCAATATTAAAATAGTTTGAACAACCAACGCACAGACTTGTCATTGGGAGTCTTCCCTTGGCTTTCTGTCATCTTACAGGCTTACATATGACACACTATTCAATAGTTATCACTCTAATTAATAGTGTTGTCAATCCCGTCACCACCTTATCCTATCAATAGCAGTTGACTTAGCAGAATTTATCCAACCTTTGTTTAGTGTCAAACATCTTGTTCACGAGTTGAGTGGCTCGACACACCCTGACGTCAGCAAAGGTGTCGTGGCCCTCTGAGCATGACCGTTGTAAGCCTGATAATGGAATCCATTTGAAACCGTGTACACAAGGCTAAAGTAACGAGCCATGACTTCGTTCTCTGTGAAGGACATCCTTAATCTGAGTGAGTCAGCTACACGCGCATCTAGAAGCGAGTCGACGCCAGAACTATCGGTAAATTTTGAAAAATGTGGCGACGATAACAGATTGGAGGCTTGTGGCGTGGCGTCTAATCAGACGCAGAAGTCCTCATATACAAGTAAGAAAAGACTTGATTTTGTATCTTTGATCGAAATGAAAAGTAACGCGGCCAAACTTGAAGAGCTTGCCATCATGGCCGGTGAAACCCAGCACTACTGAACTTAAGATTGTTTGTCAATTGACATGTCTTTGAGGAGTAGCTTCTTACGCATTCGTGCTAGATTTACACAAAACGCTATTCCGGCGACTAGTTTACAGTGTTGAGACACTGCAAGTGTTTTGGTGTTGCGCCGAGAATTTTGGCCTCTGAAAAGCTTCCCAAAACTTCAGCTTATCAATGAGTATATTCATTCTCCTTTTGAGCGCAAACAGATATTTAGATGAAGTTCGAGAGTGAGTTTTCATTGTTTTGTTCTTAGCGGAACTCATACGATTTACGAAATGCCAAAGAAAAAGTGAACTGAAGAAGTAGTGTAAGCATTAATGATACCTGTGTGCATTTGCTGAGCTTAGTCGGGACTGATAACTATTGGATTTGTTTTTTTTCAGATAATCAGGATAGTGCAAACGAGGATCCCTTAAGTCCTGCTTCAAGTGATCAACAAAATGAATCGAACGATGAAAAGAGAGACGAAGGAAGCGACCCTCCAAAGAAACGGAAACGAAGAGTACTTTTCACCAAAGCACAGACCTACGAACTAGAAAGAAGATTTAGACAGCAAAGGTATCTTTCGGCCCCTGAAAGGGAGCAACTTGCTCGAATTATAAACCTTACTCCTACTCAAGTTAAGATATGGTTTCAAAATCATCGATATAAGTTTAAAAAGCAGAATTATGAAAAAGGTTCTTTGAGCGAGCCACCACCGTTGTTCACCCCCCGCACAGTTCCAGTGCCAGTTCTTGTTCGTGACGGTCAGCCATGTCATGGAACAGCCATGAATAGCTATACCTATCACCATGCTGCAGATTTTCTTCATTATCCGCCCGTTAGTACGAATTATATGGCAGCACATCCTTATTGGACTTGGTGAGGGGGAAATGTGGCACTCGATGAGAAAACTCTAATTACGTGAGGAAACTGATGTGATGAACTCTCGACTTGTTGAGATCCAATCTGCTCTATTGCCTGTACCTCATCGACTGAGTATTGAGCTTAAATTGGGGCTGTACAGGAGAAGGAACTGTTGTAGCTTTTCGGTGTGAAAGCCCGATCTACTACTCAGAAATAATGCTGTTTTTGGAAACTATTGCAATTATTTTATCGAATTTAGAGCAGAAAAAATGACGCTGCAACTATCAGAACAGCACTCATCTTCACTATAACTTTCTTTCGCCGCTTCTTGTGATAAGAACTCACGCACTCAATGAAACGCTTACATCCAGTTTGTATAGTATATTTGTTTTAATTTCTCGGAGATTGTAGTATTCATATCTGCTCTTCAATTGTGTATTTTTCCAAAATCGAGTCGTTCGGGAGAGGCAGGTACGGATTTTGAATGTAAAGCGAAGGCATATCTAGTAAGAGGGGGCTTGTGAATAGCTCGTTAAGAATGAGAGGCGATCTCTTGCAGTGTTGATTGAATTCTAGCACTAGATTTGAGTCTGATACTAAATGCGACCCTCGTCTCTGGTCCTGCCTACTCTCAATGGCTATTTGTACATAGGATCATTCACAAATATGAATTTCTTGACAGCTAAACCCATCCAAAAAGAAATATATATCTAAGCCAAACTATTGAAGAGTAAACTCATGAACTCGAAATCAAATTCACCATGTGAATGCCAAAGTGATCTTTTTGACATAAGTGATATAACCACAAGGAATAAGATGGTTGGAACAAAAGGCCAGTTTATTAGCAAACAACACATTGCTTTTTGTACTGACTCCTTCTCAGAATTTCTTGGAGTTTTTTTTATGTTTGGTAACATGAAGCATCAACGAAGCCGTAAAAAAGAAAAACGCTTGAAACAGAATTCAGTTTCATTTTATCCGAGCTCAGTAGCTGGCCGTCAAAAGAAAATTATCCGAAGGTCTTCGTTCGGTGAAAACGGATTGGAAATTCTGGGGCCTAATTGATAGTTGGAGTGTTTGCTCGTTAGAAGAGTAGGAGGGACGTATAGTTCACAAGAATTGATTCTTGGTAAATTGATTCGTCTTTCGTTTGGATTTAAGATTAAGGAACTAACAACAAAACGAGTCACTCAAACAAAAGGCGACTTTGTTGCCACTCTTTGTCAAACCAATCGCACAACAATGACTCAATGAAATCTCCTTTCAGTAAAGCAAGCTTTTATGTACACGATGGCTGGTATAGTTATACAAGAGTTAAATTAGGCCTTTGTATTTCTTTGTTGTAGAGTTCAAACTTGCTTGTGGTTAGATTATATGGAATGTGAACCTTCGTTTTTCTTTCGCTTGTGTTTGTCTCCACGTATTGAACCTCATTAATTATAACATACATGAAACTTGTGGCAAGGCAGGCTAGTACTGACCCCGTATTTTCTCCCCCTAGAGTGTTAATCGTCTTTGTTTTATAAGATTTGCTAGCATTTTAAGTTCTAACGTCTTAACTGACTTCATCTAGAAGTAAAATCCAGAATTACTGATAAAGACAACCAACCACTGAATATCACACACCTTTTGCGGGCTATATTTCGAGTTCGCTCTGCCCTTTCTTAAAGTCAAATTGTTGAAAACATTGATATTGAATTTTTGTGTTCATACATGCATATAACTTATACTTTAAATAATGATGTTTTAATACTATAATATAGCTGTGAATAAAGAATGTTAGTACAAGACTGAAAGATGATTTCACCTCTTTTATTAAAGATTTTACATATATTGATATATTTAGTCTGAGGTTACTTCACTTTTGAAAACTGGGCATGACAGTTAAGCAACATCATTATTGGAAACCGAGTCCAACAACAACTCGATCTCCTTTCGATTTCAGTTGGACAAAGTTAGACGAAATGTCCACGAATGTTTTCAGTTTCTTCCTTTCGTTATTTTTCGAAGTTATAGGAATACTGGAGCCAAGAGAATTAGATCCAGGTTGTAGGTTTTGAAGGATTGACTGCGGGTAGTTAATGTTGATATAGCACTTCATTAATCTTAGCTGTGGAGTTGGCATCATGAAAATAACTCTAGAAAATACCCTATATCATATCAACCTCTTTCCTTCTTATCTTATTCAATACTTAAACGAATTTTGGGCACCAAGAAAGATGAATCTCTTTATAATAATCTCAAAGGAATAGAACAACTTAGGACCATTTTTTGGGTGGGTTGTTGACTCAAATCCTCTTTCTCGAAAATGTTCTAATCCTCCTCAAAAGAAGAGCTGCAATTTTCTCAAATTCAAGAAAGTTATATACTTATTCTTGCCTCTAAAAACTTTCCCAGGAATAGAATTGGTTGATTACAGGGCTAAGCTCCCGGAAAAGAAAAGGGTTATATAAAAAATCCGCACGAAATTGTCAATAACCCCTTCAGCTATTTCCAAAGATGTCTCGAAATTTGAAGATGGGAAACTCAAAGCACTCAGAACAAATGTAAATGAAGCAGACGCAATTAATATCTAGACGGCTAAAGAAATGTTTGGCATGAATTTTCACTTCGTACTAAGTAAAATAAGTAGCTGTTTTCGGGTTAGATTGCTGGAAGGCCTTTTTGAACTTTCCTTTTGGTGGAACTAAAACTTTTATTCACGCTCAAAGTCTAAAGCATTATGGAGTGGTGATATTTGCTTTTGTCATTTGTAGAGTCATTTATGGCGTGTTGATCCTACATCACTTAATAAGATCACCCTAAACCGTGAAAATATAGAAAAGACCAAATATCGCTAAGAAGACGAGATGGGATTTCTCAGCTCAAACGGAACGTGATTCTTGCATGACACTTTGAAGCAATGAACTTGGAGAAGTACTTGAGCGAGTCGAGAACAGCTGGTCGGGATAAATTACATTTATCGCTATTAAAGATAACACATGAGAAAAGGTTCGAGTAGCCGACGAAATGGGGATATCGGATGGTTTATTTTCTATGTGTTCCTAGCACTCAACAGACAGGAACTACATTTCAAATAGAAAAACATGCCAACGCCTTCTCGTCAACACAAGTAATAACCAATGTATGAAGTCCGGTATATTTATTGTCAAGGGTTCACTCGTAGAACCATTTAAAGTAAAGCTTGTCATCCAACTGAAAAGCACAAATAATTATTATCATAATATTTATTCAAATATTTTTTTGAGGTTGTTCCACAATGACTACAAGCACTTGGAACTTTGAATCGGGGTCCATTTTTTTCCATTTAGATTCACAACCTCATGTGTAATTTATGCAATTTTTGCACACCAACCCGTGACTGTAATTTGTAAAACCAGTTGATCTTAAGGAGGAAGGGGCTACCGTGTGTAAAGATCATGGAGGTCCGGCGTGTCTTTTTTCTTAACTTTGACAACCCATCTGATCCATAAAAAAGACCGCCAAAATCTTAATTATCATGCACCCTACAATGAAATCGAACAGCAACTTTGCCTTTAGAAAGTTAAAACAAAACACAAAATAGAGGGGTATTATGTTTCGTTGTGAGTAGGGCAGCGATGTTTGCTTATATTCACTTAAAAAGTACCGCCAAATATACACTCCAAATATTCCTCAAGAAACAAACGGCTTAAGGAGGTGTACTCCAAGCGCTTGCATTCCCAGTCCATGTGTGCCCGTTCTTAGGGGACCAGTCACCTTCTCATTTCCCTCGCTATCTCGCTATTTCGTGACATTAATAACGGAGAGAATGGTAAGTTTAACTTATAATTATGAGGTCGAGTCCATGATTAGGAAGATATTGGGGCTTGCATGTCAATATAATGCAACAAAAAGGATAAGCCATACATGGACCCTGGCTCGCCTATTGTTCATGCCGCCAGCTCTCACTCATAATATAACCGACATTCACATCTAATTTTAGCAATCCGAACAAATTGGTTTCCATTAGAACATCTTAATAAAAGAATGAAATGGAAGAAAGGAAAATGAAAACTGGAAAGTGATAGACAATCTATGGTACCTGCGAAGGGCACCATGAGACAAGTCGACGGGCACGTTTTGCGTGATATCAAGTTTTCCTTTTTCCATCCAGCTTCAGTATCACTTGTTGCGATTTTGAACTTTTTAATTGATTGATTTATTTTCCAATTTGAAAACATAGGATAATTTGAAGAGTTGGATCATATCATCAGATCAAAGCACTATAGTACCTGTTAAAAGCCCTTTGCCGCTTAATGACACTGAAAGAAACGCTGTCCCGAGAGGAAAAAAAAGCGCTCTATCTTATTGACTATGGTATTGGAAATGCGTCACAACTCTTGACAATCCACAAGATAGCCCCTTAGCCTTTGCTAGTGGGCTCTTTTTCCCTTTAATACTCTTTGTGTCGCTTTTTTCCTGCTAATCACTCGCAGTTAAGAAGTTTCGGGTTACTCTTTGCTATTAAAACTGTTCACCCCATAAGATGGCCTCGTGACAAAGTTGGGATCTCGTTATTCATTAGAGTTTTTATCAATTACAAGGAAATGGCTTGTTTTAGATTTAGACAATTTTTTACACTAATTCCATTTTTTCGTCGTTTCCTGTACCTATGCCCTCCTCTAAATATTTCCCTGGGAATTTCATTAAATATCCCAGTTAAAAAGTTTTTTTCGTTTTTGAAAATATGATTGATCTAAAATGGCTTTGATCACATTTTCTCATTCGTCCATTGAGCAAACATTCCTTCAACAACCATCTGTGCTCAAACTTTAAAAAAATGAATATTTTTTATGAAAAACAGAACAAAATACAACAGCGAAAATAGCCCCAAAATAACGATTAAAAAAACGACAGGCATAATTTCACTAGAGATAATTCTCTAACCACTCATCGTGTAAGCCTTATTCCAAGACTCATAATCCAAAATCAAACAATCGAATCAGAGTCTGTTAATTCTCTCTTCAAGTTGCATGATCCATATCGTCAACCGACTTTAAAATCTTAATTATAGCCTGACGATAACACTAGCAATAGTTCATAAAAGGATGGTTCGATTCCCTTAGTAAAGTCTCCTATCTCTTATGATTCCGTTCGCGTAAATGGCTTTGATATAATTGAGAACTTTAATACACTAAAGTTTCATTACGGCCCAGGCGATCGAATAAATACACCCACGAATGATGATAGCTCACAAGTTGGAAATAATCTCATGGGTCTTTATTTGTCTTAGTCAATGAAGAGACGTTGTGGCTGAGCCTGCTGATGCCAAATAAAATATCACCAAGATTACCAAAGTAATGAGTATTTATCGGAAATGTGAGGAATCCTGGTACAAGTGTACCTGTTCCAAGCATCCTCATATTTAAGGCATACGACGCGTATGTACTTGAAGATCGAATTGCGATTACGCTTTCTTTTTTGGGCATTTTTGACAGCGACAAAAAACTCTTGGGATTAAATTATGTTCCGTTCGCGAGCGTTTAAACTGTTTAATGTCAACATATCGGTATAAACAGACATCTTTTTAGTCTCAGTCGAATAAATAAGACATCGAAAACTTCATCAAGAGATTTTTTGAACGTGAAAAGTCGAAGTAGGCGCCAATGGTGCGAACTATCGTGCCATTAGGGGAAAAAGTTAGTTTAGAGAAGAAAAAAAATTCTCTCAAAACATCTTTTCCCATTCGAGTAAGCAAATACTCTCGTTTACTGTTGAAGTGAGTAACTTTGTCAAGACAATATACTTAGATATGTAAATGCAGTGTTCGTATCTTCTTTCGTCGCTAAAGGTTTGCCCGTGGGGCATTAAAAGTAACATTTATGTGATGTTTGGAAGAAACTGTGGTCTATCTTGTAAGGGCCAATTCAAAATATATTATCTAGCGAATTTCACGCTATGGTTTATCCACAATGGTTGTTAATGTTTCTGTATGTTTGTTTCCTCCCATTTTGGATTTTCTGGTCACCCAGGCGCTGGATTAACCCAGCGTGAACACTATAAGTCTCCTCTCGGCTTTGATCGATGTAAATATTGAGGCGTAGATTTGATATATCATGCTAGAAACAAGAACACTATGGTTTATATCTGTATCAGATTCCTGTATTAATAGCCTTTATCTCGATCTTTATGAACAGAAAGTAGATGCGTGTTAATCCTAACCAACCCCACTGAGCAATTCACGACACCCTTGGGTTGGCGTACGGCTTATGGTGTTAGGTGGCGAGCCAGCGCAAAGCCTTTACTCAGGGCGGCCATCAGACAGGGCAGCTAAATATAAAAACGCAATCGTGGAAGATACAGCTATCATCATCGATGTCATTGGGGGGTGATAAAGATCTTGGTTATTATTTGGAATGGAAATCGTGTAGGGTTTGTTGTAACAACAAGTGCAGACGTGGGTGATATACAGGGCTGTCTGTGCATTAATGCCCTACATGAGACTGAAAGTTTAGGTCAAATTAAAGCTGATTGCTGAAGATAATCCTCGAATCTTTGTTGACTTCACACCCTAGATATGAAGACTGGCAAAATGTGTGGAATTCCGTCTAGCTCAGATTCAACACTAGCCAGCCAAAATGCCTTTCGTGCAGAAAAACTGACCACAATGATGAAACCAAACACCTTTAAAACATAACAAAACCGCAGTGCTATTACAAGTTTTTTGCTAGCCATCGAGGTTACGAGTTATAATTGTGTTGTTTAAAAGCTGTATTGTCTAGGTGCATCTGGTGAATAGTACAAGTAAAACCTTCCTAATGCGCCCCCCGAACACCTTGGGTGGCTTCAAAGAATTAGAGGCCTAGGTCATAAGCGGGAAATCATCGAACTATCCGACAAGACATGATCAACATTTCAAATGTTAAGCAGGCAGCACAAGACCTGACTGTCGGTGCGGTTCTCAATTATCACAGATCAATACTTTATACGTTTTGGCGCCTAAATTCTTGAGAGGGGTACTTGTAGGGAATATCAGAGCTCCTCCTTCCTCTTTGGGCTGACGTTCTAACCGCAGCGAAAATGTTTGCAAACATTGCAGATAACATGTTCTGTCCACAAAACACTGATGTCTGGGTCTATGTTTTACGTTCGCAAAGACTGGCGGACAGTTTTAAGCCCGCATGTTCGAAAACATTGAACACAGGAGATTGAAAGCCCACAAGAAACTAGACGTGCATGGATCTATACCGCCCAAGTATGTGATGCCTCTATTTTATTCTAAAAATGTCTGAGTTGCTGCCAGATTATCCGACCTAAACCCATTGCCTCTTTATACTCGAGCAATTATGAAACGATACGAGTCTGGAATTGTACAGATTGCGCGGCCACGGTTCTGTTGTGTATCTTCATTTTGTGGTCAGGAGGACCAATAAATTCTCTGTATTCAGTTGGTATTTGGCAAAACACGGAACATTGATAGATGAGATGTCAATGGGATATCATTGAATACGGGGATTTATTTGCGGCAGAGGAAAAACGAAAAACTGGCTCGAATTTGCGGCCAACAAGAAACTGTGTGGTTTCGAACTGTATGATTCACGGCCAATCATAACGAGTTATTCACTAGGCTTACATCACGTTCTTACTGACGATAGATTCTTTGGTTATCAATCTGGTGTCGGGGCTGCGAGTAAAAACATTCATTTGACATCAAGATTAGAAGATTAATGGAGATATTTATAGGATGATGTATCTCATTTTAGACCTAATACAGTTCAATTTTTCCTCTCCAATTTTGTTCTTTTTTGTTTCAATTTTCGAGATTGTATTTTTGATTCCTTTGATTAAGTGAGTTTACTATTGTGGGCCTAGGAACTCGGGAATCAGTAGAAAGGGTCAATGTGGCTTCTTTTTGGTCCAGCTATTAAAGTTAATTACAATCAAAGCTTTGTGGTTTTTTCCCCTCAATAGATGGTTCTTTTGCTCGAAAGATAAGCCAGTTTATTATTACGTTTATTGCAAAGTGTGATCGAACATTCAAGAATGATTGGAGTTGAATGCAATCACACTTTTGGTTTCATCTTGATAAACTTTCATCTATTTGTATTGTATATTTAAAAAAAATACGGGGAACAAATGATGAATAAAAGTTCCTTCCTCTGGCAAGTCATGCGGCAGTTTTCTTTTCTCAACATGAAAGCCATCCGCTGTCTAAAGAAGACTTGCAGCAACGCGATTGGCCAGCGCACGTTTGAGTGAAACAAGGAAGCCTGTGTTCCGTGGAGAATAACACGCACAGATGGCCATTTGGGGTATAAAATTTCAACACACAAATGAACACTTTGAAATAAAAATATAAGCAAATTTGAATATTCACGAAATTCATTTTTTTATTCATCGAGGTTTTTTTCCGTAAACTTTTAAACTTATTTTGAAGTCAAAATACCCCCAAAAAGTATATGATAAAAAGGCATATCAAATTACCCGGAAAAAATGACTCAACCAAGGGAGTTCAGTTTTTTTCCCGAAGCCATCGTAAAATGACCATCGTGTATTGATAGAGAAGAGGGGGGTTCATTTACAGTTTGTTTGGAGAAGGTACAGCTGATCCAAGGAATATGGATGTTGAAACTCAAACAAACCTTCTCATAAGATTAAAATTAATTTCTCTAGTAAAAAAAGACAAGACGAGAGAATATCGATCACTGTATCGTCAAAACGACGGAAAGCTGTTTTGAAACATCACATATACGTGTTTTATTCATTGTAAAGTAAGTACAGAGCGATAGAATTATATTTCTTTGTTATTCGACACCTTTTTTCTTTAGCGGAATTCTGTAAAATAACGTTACATCAAGTAAACTTTTCGATTCTTTTGCTCGAAGTTACGACTGTGATTCCTCGTTCCGTTCCTATTCTGCTCTCTAAGATTTCTATTCTTAGGTATGCCCTGTCAGTTTTTGGGGACAAATCTAATATATTTTATTGGTGTTTTTTTAAGCGTGAAAAGTTGTAGTGTTATGTCAGTCATAGCGAGTCGTTTCATTATTGCAAGGTCCACCTGTTCTAAATATTTGACCAGTTAGTTCTATTGCGACCAAAATGACTAATGAGCCTCCACTAAAACCAACAGATCTTCGTCGTAAATACAACAACATATGTTCCTGCAGGGTTTAGATATTTTTCTTTTATCAAACGAAGATGAAAATTCGGATTTTTTAATGATTGACGGTTGTTCTGGGATAGCACCAAAGGGCTCTATAGCCCTGTTTATTAACGTTGAGAGTTGGGCTGTTTTTACGTCTTTTCTTCAAAATCACCACTGTTTTAGATGTCAGAGAATGAATTAGGGCCAAGCAGGAGTTCTATAAGAAATGAGTTAAGTTTGGGTTGTAAAACAACACCGTAGTGAATTGATATTATAAATAAATAAAAATTCTTTTGTTCTCTTAGAATAACAATTGTACTTCTGAAAAGCCTGCTGCTAGTCTCGGTATAAAACACTACTGTTATGGTCTCAAGAACAGAAAACTCACAATGAATCCTTGCATGGCGTGTCCTCTCGAATTCTTTGGGTAAGACTCCAGGTGTTGTAAAAACCGTTCGACGAAACCTAAGAAGGAAAAATTCCTGTTGGAAAAGATCGATCTTAGAAGTTCGACTGCGATGAAAAAAACTTATCCAAACAAACTGTTTTATATATCAGCTTTCTATGTTTTAATAGTAGACATCGTATTTTTTTTTTTTTTTAGTTTCAGTCGGGGTTCTTGCTCGTTTGTATTTCTTAGTAAGACATTGTTAATCCCCTTTTCTTTCTTTTTTTTTTTACGAATAACACTTTTAATTTAACTTGACTGTGTTGTTCTTAAGTTACAAATTACTGGGATGGTTTGTTTTCAAAGTGTATTCCTGATGCTTAGCACAGTCATTCGATACTGGGCAGAAGAGGCTTCTGGTGGGTTAATGCTAGTAAATTACAACCGCCATTTACTTCTTCAATACGGTACATTAACCACCCTTTTTCGTGCTGTTCTAATGAGCCTGTCATCCTACTGAAAAGTTTGCAATATCACCTCAATATAATTACCAGAAAATAGTGCTGTCTAACGCTATGGTGGACTTTAATTTCTTTTCCTAATACTCCCGAGTCGATGATTACTACTTCTATATTAAACATATACTTGCAATATATAGAAAACAGATTGTTAAAGAACGAAATTTAATATGCAAAAATTCCATCGGCTGTTATGCTTTCTCTTACAGTTTTAGTCTGTAATGAAAAGAATTTTTCAATGAATAACTAAAAATTTACAAGCTAATTCAACAATAAGGTTGTGTTCATTTAGTTTTCTTCTTTATTCTAAAAAAAATTCTTCAATATGTCGCTTCTTAGTAATATTCATAAGGTTATTTTTGGCTTGAAGTTGGCCCAAATTTCATTTAATATTAATCTCTAAGCTTCTAACTATCAATTTCCACACCAACACACACTTAAAACTAAAATCAGCTATACAACTGTTGTGTTTTTTTTCTATTCTGCGTTCACTTCATGCTGTGCCTTAGCTTCCATCTTTACACTATTTTAAAGGAGCGAACAGCATGTTTTCACTACACACCTCACAAACGACATACCGTTACATTTTCTAAACGGTCGTTTCCTTGGAAGACGACGGGGGTTCTTTTTATCCAACTCTAAACAAGTGATTCACCTGAAGTAACGTTTTATCTCTGCATGATTCGCTGTTTAAATTCTTTCCAAAATGGCCAAAATTAGATTTCGACCTAAGGACTCACATCGATTTTTTCCATTTTCAAAATTTGATATGAACCTTTCAAGATGCTTCTAGTCGCTATCTTATATAAGTGCAATAAAACATGACCAATTACTGAAAAAACATCATACTCTTACTTACATTCGATTCGGTACGACTCTTCTAGACCTGGTCTTTTCTCAGTTGATGAAAACAAAATTGTTCAAAAGAGTGAAAGTGCTCGATTCTATAATAAGTGGATAAATACGCAGTTTGGTATATTCCAAAAGCCACTAGAGTGAAGTGGCAACATTATTTTTTCGTTTTTATCATTATTATTTTTTTATTCCTATATCCCTTCTTCTCTTTATTTCTTTACCTTTTGAAAAGCAGGCCAAATTTTAAAGAACTGTGTTTTCGTATTACATTAATCTTCCCTCTTTTCTTGCTCCATCGTTATTGCTTCCCTCCCTTCCTTCTTCTTCCTTTTTTTTTTTCCTTTTTCCTTTTCTTTCTCTTTCCTCTTATATTTTTATTTCATTTTTTACCAAAAAGATGATTTATTCATTTCATCTTGGACAAATTAAAATAGAACTCTCTTTCTCCAAAACAATAAAACACAACTGAAGACTGAAGAGGTTTTATTATTATTCTCGACGTATCAATTATAACCGAGCTTTCGATTCGTTTAAGAAATTCACACACTGACCAATAATCTCTTTGATTTTTATTATTGTTGTTATTATTCTCGCTCCTCTGCAAACTAAGGAAGAATTTCATGGTGTTTCTCCAGTTTAATAGGCTGCTACTGATGTTTTTTTTTCTCGATGTAAAACGTGTCGCCTTCTTACTCGCTGAAGGCTCAGTTGTCCCATCGGTGGATTTAGAACCGAGTTTGGCATAACGACCAAAAGTCAACAAAATGACGCTAGCATCCGATAAAGGTCTCATGCAGTTTAACCAAGTAATTAACAGATCAGGTAATATGTCTGAGTGTGTTTACTTTAGCCACATTTATAACACCCTTCTCATAAACGCTTGACAGATGTTCAGCTTGCTAAAATAGCAAGACGATCCCATCTTGGCTATCCTTTCCTGTGGAACCCTGAATATCGTCTTTGGGATGTCATACGCGGATGTTTGTCCAGTTGTATTGACACCGAAAATATTTGTCATTCTGGACAAATCTAACCACCTAGAGCTCCCTGGGTGGGCTCGCTGCTCGCGGGTGATGTCTTAACTTCAGCTCAGTCATCGCTTACTGGGTTACAAGGCTGGTTCAAATGATAGACCAAGTTGAGAACCATGCCCCAGGGTGTGTTTGAACTACGTTCGTATTCATTGAAGAATGTTATATCGATTGCTTACAATTGCAAGTGATGTCATCATCCCACACGGGGTAAATAGTGATCAACTCATTAAGAGATTTTCGAATTGTCTGTGATGACAACGAACTAGCCATAAAACCCGTTACGATTAATTGTTTTGGAAAAAGACTCTTGTAATTAGAGAACTCTCCATTTTCCTACCTCCCCAGCTCTCTTACTAACGTTTCATTCTTTCTTTTCATTTATTGTCTTTCTTTCTTTCTTTATTTATCCCTCTCCCTTGGTCCCCTGGAGTCTTTAGCAAAGTAGCAGCAATCTTGGCCCATCCAACATAACAACAGTGCCAATCACACCAAGAAAACTCTGCTCTTTTCAGAATCAAAATAATCTCTGTAGTGTTAATTAGAAAGGGTGAGCTGAAACCCTCACTACAAATGATTCTATTACACCTCGGGACGGTTATAATAATGATATGACATGTACTTTGAAGCCACGCGCCTTTATTTTTATTAGGACAATCGTTGTGGATAGCACCTTTGAAAGGGCCGTAACATATTGTTCACATGTACACAGACCGCGGCCAGGTGTGTTCACTGAAACCTCGAATAACAATGGATCATTTTGATTAAAAAAGTCCAGCAATGTTCTGTGGATTGATAGGTGTATAGTTCATAATATGGTCATGAAATTCATCGTTTATTTTAGCAGTTTTATTGGGTATTGACAAAGGGTTTCGCATGCAGCAAACTGACACCAGCCCATGGTAGCTGCGGCAACAGCTCAGTAAATCTCATTCAACTCGTGGGAATATTTTTCGAGCAAATCTCAGGCCTTGTGAGTTAATTTTGAATTCCATGGCTGTTCATTGTCATGAAGTCCTGAAATGGTTCGAGTTGAGATCAAAATTTGCGAATATAAATCTGTTTTTTCGCCTTGAAAATTAATCTTCCTGCTCTAAGGTGCTCGGCCCACCGGCTGAGAAGCAATCATCTCCAATCAAGTTTCCAATAGTCTCATCAATAGTGTAAAAAATGCAAGTGTACTACTGGCTCCCCGGAGCTCTCGAAACTACAAAAAAATCAAGATTTTTGTGTAAAAAACTTAATTGGAACAATCGAGGATTGTTAAAGAAAGTCTGTGGTGACTTGCCTAAGGCTATAGCCATACAACCTCAAAAGATACTTTGAATAGTTGTGAAGCGACTGTAATTTCAATTCATTCGGGTTTTTTTAATTTTTACAATCATCGAGTGATCATTGTCCTAAAGTATTGCCACTAAAAAAAGGAAGCTTTCAAACTTTTCAAATTTTCTAAAATTTTATTTCCGATATATTTTTTTAAAAGTTTTTTTTTTCCAAGCTTTCTATTTTGCTTTGATGGCATGTTTCTCAATAAAGCTTAACTTTACTCCAAGGTGTTAATGCTAGATTATCGTTAACACTTTAACGTATTAATCCACGTTTACAAACATTCACGGTGTGAAAAAATAAATCTTCTTTGTTTTATCTGTTCCCAACATCAAATTCAATAAAAATCCAAGATTATTTCATCTCGCAAGCAGCGAGGAAGTTCCAAAATCACTGATCAGGAACGATCAGTTCCCATGGGATCTTTGAGCGAAGGAGCAGATCTTTCTCTCAGAGATGGCGTCAGATTTGATCACATCAATGCGTGGATGAAACAGATAGACATATACTGACCAACGGAGTGACTGAGAGCGAGTCTATACACAGTAAAGGGCGTCGACTTTTCTCATGCACACAACTCACATGTTGTCTAGCTAGCGGCCAGAGTTCATTAAAAGTTCTAGTTGGTCAACATTTTTTCAAAAGAATGTAGGTAATATACATCAATGGACCTCCTTGTTTGCGAAAGAGCGGATGAAATAATACGACTCTTTCTTTTCACATGTATGCTTCGAAATGATCTCCCGTGCATCTGGCTTCTTTCCCATGGAGATCATACGATTAACGCTACGTTTGAGCCTTATGTAGAAAAGCGCTCAACTTTAGAACGGCCATATCTTAATGAAGTCGAGCTGGTCTGTGCGTATCATAGGCGAAGCGGAAGACATTGGACAATCAAAATAGACCTTGACATAGATATGGGAAACCTAATAGTCCTTATCAGCCAGCCATAAAGCTTCAAATAAAATAAGAAACGAAAAGTTGTCTATAATCATTTCTAATTAGTGACGATGCTCTTGATTGGAGTGAACAATGCCAATCAAAACTGATAATCGTATATTGAAAACAATCTTCTTTTTGCCATTTTCACCACGATTTAAAAAGGATGAAGCTTTTGTTGGGTTTTATCGCTAGAAAAATAGGGGCCAGTTTTGTGTGAAGCACAAAAGCAATTACGTTCGGTCTTTCGGCACTCTCATATAGGAAACCCGTTAATGGCCGAAGTTTGACCATTAATTGACTATGTGACTATCAGTTCATCCCGGCGCACGCTTTGTGGGCTCTGCTAGCTTCACTCACTCGCTTTCTGTATCTCATAAAACATGTACCTAAACCTTATATACTGGATAAGTTAACTTATGATGACAATTTCGTTGAATTTTCAGTTCACGACAACTTGGCTAACATGTAGTTTTTTAAACTTTCTTTTAATTTCTTGCACAAATATCAAAACTGAAAAAAAGCGGTCATAAAACGAAATAATTTGTTCGGTCGATCGGTTGACTGAGGACGAGTGTGTGAACTTTAAGTTTTTTTAACTTCTGCGTTGTCTCCAAAAAAGGAAAACGATCAGTGTCTCGCCATCGTTTCTTGATTAAAGAAGAGAGTAGGAGTAGAGACGGTCAGTAATGAATCCTCGTTGATCAAGTTTTAATTTCAGATTCTTATTTTCAAATTTTTCAAGTTAGGAAAAAATGTTTCCGAGATGAGTTTTAGTCCAGATATGGAAAATGAAATAACAGATATGCCGGTCTTGTTAGGTTTCAGAGCGGATAAGTCGATTTGGATCTGCGACAGCTTCAAGATATGAAGCGATAACTACATCAGTGCTTGCTATTAGTGCATAAATATATGCTCAGTAACGCTGAACTTTTCATATTTAATTACATTGAACTTTTAGTCAAATATTCATCAAGAAAGTGAAGAATTTTTGTGATTATTTAGCTTTGCTGTTTTGTTGTTTTTACCTTTTCGTTTATTTATTTATTTCCTTTCGTTTGTTCGTTCTTTCTTTTCATTTTTTTCTCTTTTTATTTATTCGTTTATTTTTGCTTCCTTTCCTTCCTTCTTCTTTCATTTTCCTTTTCCTTTTCCTTTCCTTGTTTTCTTTTTTCTTTTTTTTTTGAAATTTAGTATTTTTCCACAATGGCCCTTTTTTTTTAGAATAATAACCGTCACACATCGAAGAAGCTATCTATACCTTCTTCCTAAATGTTTGTACATTTTGCCCATAAAAGTATATCGAAGTTTTGCATATAGCTTTGTGTACATATATACAAACTAGAATGGCATGGTAATGTCGATCTATTATAAGATATCTTAAGCTAATGTTCTTAGGCTGCAGAATACAATCATAGATGTCACCTTAAAACATTAATGCTCTAAATTTGCTCGGCTCCATCCAAAGCTGATTATTGGTTAAAAGGTTTCAGTTGTTTGTCTCAGTATTGACAGGATAATGACACAGGGATCCCATCACTTGGAATTGATCTACAAGTGACAAATGAACTCTGCTGAAGTTTGACAAGAGCAATGCAGGGAAAATAGACTCAAGATGATAAATTGGGTGAAAATTCAATCAACCAGTCAATCAATGCAATCCGTCGGCAAATAAATTGAGCAACTCATTTATTGTAATTTATCTTCAAAAGAATATGAAAAAAATGAAAGAAGGAAAGAAAATCTATGAATGAAGGCCGAATAATCCAACCTTAAATCATTAACCAAATAAAGGAATAAAAATCTCAATCGCAGATTAAAAGTACTGACTAAGGGAATAAAGGAGCTGAAGAAGAAAATAAGCTAACACTAGAGCTCATGTAGGAGCTATGAAATCACCGATTTAGTCTCTCGTAGGTCAAGGGTTTCAAATGAATTGAAGTTTATTGGTCGACAAATCATCTTTATTTCCAAAAGACTTCAGTATGTTGTGTTAGTCCTCAACCTTCTTCTCCAAGCTAAGCTAAAAAATGTCCTCACCACCCGATCCGGGATCCTAAGTGTTTTTAGGCACTTTGCATAAATGTTCCTGTCATATGCACGCGGACCCTAAAAACACTATTTTCGGCACAAAACAAGAGATGGGTTAGTTAATGAGCCCAGCCGTTGTTTTATTGCATCATTGTGAAACTTGAGATATACCTGTATATGATTAGGACATTCACGTAGTTTACATATCCTTTGCATAAATAATGCAAAGGATCTGAAAATAATGTACCTGAGCACCAAACACCCACTCACTCATGCACCTACTCATTCATCCATCCAACCAACCACGTGCACCCATCCAGCTACCCTTCCTCCCTCTCACCTATCCATCCATCCATATCCACTCAAATAACAAGCCATGTAGCCATCCAAACAACCAGCTAACAAACAAACAAATTAACCAACCAGCCAACCAGTCAACCAGCCAATCAATCAATCAACCAACCAACCAACCAACCAACCAACCAACCAACCAACCAACCAACCAACCAACCAACCAACCAACCAACCAACCAACCAACCAACCAACCAACCAACCAACCAACCAACCAACCAACCAACCAACCAACCAACCAACCAACCAACCAACCAACCAACCAACCAACCAACCAACCAACCAACCAACCAACCAACCAACCAACCAACCAACCAACCAACCAACCAACCAACCAACCAACCAACCAACCAACCAACCAACCAACCAACCAACCAACCAACCAACCAACCAACCAACCAACCAACCAACCAACCAACCAACCAACCAACCAACCAACCAACCAACCAACCAACCAACCAACCAACCAACCAACCAACCAACCAACCAACCAACCAACCAGCTAACAAACAAACCAGCCAGCCAACCAACCAGCTAGCCAACCAACCAACGAACCAACCAACCCACAAACCAACCAACCAACCAGCTAACTAACCAACCAACCAGCTAATCAACCAACCAACCAACCAGCCAAACAGCATACCGACCGACTAACCAATCGACCGACCAACCAACAAACTAACCAACAAACAAACCAACCAACCCACAAACAAACCAACCAACCAACCAACCAGCTAACTAACCAACCAACCAGCTAATCAACCAACCAACCAACCAGCTAGCCAGCCAACCAACCAATCAACCAACCAACCAGCCAAACAGCAAACCGACCGACCGATCAACCAATCAACCAACCAACCAACCGACCAAATTAACCAAACAAACAACTAATCAATTAACGAAACAACCCGCAACAAAAAGGCAAACCAACCAACATCCAGCCATCAATTGTTCCGCACACAATTCTACCGATATATACAGCGGCGGCGGAAGCTGAAAATCATTTGGGGGGGGGGGGGGGGGCACTAATTAAAAAAAATTTTTTATACAAAATACAAAATACAAAATACAAATGCCTTTAAAAACATTTATGATTTATAGTTTATGATTTATCCAAACCTCAATTTTCTTGGGGGCCCCCCAAAAAAATAAGTGGGGGGGGGGGGGCAGTGCCCCCCGCTTCCGCCGCCCCTGATATATATAATCCAATAAAAACATTTAACGTCAGTTTATAACCAATCAAACTGCCACCTTAGCAAACTAATTAGCGTATCAACCATTAACCAGCCAGGTATGCTTGGCTCAAACTGAAGTAATAACTCGCTGAGAATTAGAAAAACACTTAACACTGTGTTTATTATGGCGAGGATAATACTGAACATCCGATAAAGTTGAATAAGAAAACGGCTCACTTGATAAAGAGAAGGTCTTCTTACACGTTCTATAACCATTGCAACTGCTGATGGACAGATTTTTACAATATTTGAAGAGAGACATTGTCAATATTAGTAGGATGAAACTGAATAGATAAAATCAATATGTTAACCAAACATCTCCAACTGTTCCACCCCTTCAAAATTAAAATCCATCTAGATTCTTGCATGAGAATCATGGGTTGGTAATTGTTGATTATATGTTTAAAAAAACCAAAATACTTTTAATAAAAATATTGCTAATTCATGTAACCTCAGCATAACGTTGGTCCTAACATGTATTACTGGGAAATGGCGTTGCCTTGCCAAATCAATAATTGTTTTAGGGGAAGAGAGGCTTTGCGATATATACATTTGTCATGTTTTAAATAAAAACACAGATGGCAGCTCAAACATTCTAACCAATTTTGTTCAAAATTGTTGTTCAGAAGGAAAACATATTTATGGTTTATTTTCTCCCTAAGATTGAAACACAGATAACTGAAACAAATTAACAACTACTGCCCAACATGTTCAAGAAAATTACTTTTTAGATAATAAGAACATGCAAACTTGTAGAATAAACAAGGTCAAACATACAGATCAAATATATACTTGGTTGTATCGACGTAAAATTTACTTTGCACAAGTCAATGAAAGTCAACAGTACAATCTGTGTGTTGTTGATTTAACCTCGCAGTAAAATCAGGAATAATTAAAAACACAGAAGGTTGGAACCACAACTAAAAATAAGTTCATTTCAGAAATATGTTTCAGAAACATTGATACAGTTATTGCCTACTCTGTAATCCCCCCTTCAGTAGCTACGTACCCTAGGACACTCCCCGATCTAATTTCAACCCCAGACACACAGTACTATACATGCGCGCATGTAGTTTGTACGCTATCCCATGATGAAGCAGAGACTGATATTTGTGACGCAGACAGCTCATCGTATGGTATCGAGAAATGTCTTGGAATGCAATGATTTAACGACAAAGAGATAGCATGCAGCCATGTTGGATGTTGTAACTAAACAACGACAAGTCTACAAGTGTTGCACAATGAACGATGGATCTCAATTTGGTCCATGCAAGTTCTTACAGTCAACAAAGTAACCTTAATACCATGAGCATCAGTGTATTTCGAAGATGGGTGTGGCACTAGTGCGCTGTTAACATAAGACAAAGCTGGTCTCTTTTCCCAAACGTGTACAGTAGTCACATTCTATTGATGAAATTATGCAATTGTGAAAATCTATTCAGTCTCACTAGCTGTTGAAATGCTGGTTTTGCTATATACATCTAAGCTACGTAGCTTTTTAATAAAGAGGGTATGCTTAAGCTGTATTGTCATTTTGCTTCAAATCATAGAATACCACTTACTTACAAAGGTGCTACCAGATTACCTGGAATAGTAAATAGCTTACATATTGTAGGTGATGTGTCGTCCTATGCAAGCCGAATGAGATTAGATTTGGGGGAACCAGGGTAGTATTCTATCATTGCACTCACCTCTCTCACCTCTGGGATCTCATGTTTGATTGCTAGACTCGATATCACATGTGAGTAGAGTTGGTTAGGTGTCTCCCTTGATTCGAGAGTTTTTCTCCAGTTACTCTAGTTTTCCTACGTTCCGGCAAACCCGCCCAACATGCTATATTCCATTTTGATCTGTGAGTTAGTTCTGCCCTGACTTTGATTAGCCCAGAGGTTGTTTCAGGGTTCAATCTGTGAGTTAGTTCTGCCCTGACTTTGATCAGCCCAGAGCTTGTTTCAGGTCAATCTATGAGTTAGCCGTGCCCTGACTTTGATCAGCCCAGACTATTGTTTCAGGGGGTAATCAGTTGAAAATTTACCCACTCTATTATTTAGACTTTTAGCGTACCTCTTTCATGTGGCTTAGAGTAATTACTACGAAACGTGAAAATATGCATCCATCTTCATAAATCAGACATAACCAGGCGCTGCCGTATTCGATTGCAAGTCTACTTAGTCGGATCATTAAAAACATTACTGCGGAAAAGTGCTTAATATATATATACAGATATACATATCCACGTTTTTTTTTTTACTGTCTTTTTAATGCTCGTCATTGATTATCTATTAACTATATCTATTAACTATATCTATTACATTTTATTGATATCTTTCATGTTACTAAGTTTCGATGGAATACACGATAAAACAACCCTGATATATTTCCAACCCCTCCCCCGTCAAACCCCAAGATGCTTCCAGAGAACGTGTTGATTACCACGTCCTGTTTACATCAATTAATGACACAAATGTGCCATGCAACTAACATAACGTAAATGCTGGTTTGATGTTGTGTAATCCCTCAGTTACCAAGACTGCGGTTGTTTATATACCTCACAGATGGTTTTGCGTTCTTCCTCATCATGGCTGTTTATCAGGGATTCTGGTTTCTGTGGTGGGAAAAATTAGGTTGCACACCGTACAAACTGGTCTTATTTTATCTTGTTTACTTAAGGATTACACGTGGCTTTTGTTCAACAAACAAACTTAGACGTGTACTGTTAACTGCTTGATTAAATGATTTAGGAAGTAAAGAAAAGAAGGAAGAAAAAAAATAAGATAACCAAAATGAGAAAAGATGATATGAGAAGTAAAGAGAAGAGAAGAGAAGAGAAGAGAAGAGGAGGGAAAAAAGAAGAAAAACGAAGAGAAGAGAAGTAAAGAGGAGGGAAAAAAAGAAGAAAAACGAAGAGAAGAGAAGAGAAGAGAGGAATGGAATTGAAAGGATAAGATTGATCCAAAATTAATAAATCTGTAAATTCAGTAAGTAACCATGTTAAACGACGATTTACTCTATATGCTTTACATTAGTCATGTATAAAGTCTGTGAAATAGAAGTGCATGGCAGCCATGTTGGAAAATATTCAGTATAAAGTGTGCAGCTTGCGATTTTACCATTCCTAATGGAACAAAGAAGGCGTACATACTACTGAATGGTGACTCGCATTACAATCATTCATAATTCATTTTACGCAATAAAAGTGGTGATCATTTTGGATGATGTTCACAAGTGGCATTGCTTGACACTCTTCATAAGGGAATAAACTTGTCAGCCATACTTAATCGATAACAATTCATTTACGTCTTCTGCAATCATTTCTTAATAAAAGGAGAAAAGCAGGGGTCATTTGGATTGACAGCTAACTGTGAATTTAATTTTCTGACTATATTTCTTCGTTATGATGTCCAACCGTTAGACTTTAATGAATGTAGTGTGGGGTACGTTTGTAGTGTGCAAGGTAAACAAGGAAGAAGATAGCTGCCATGGGGAGTATTCGCTTGTAAGGACATGTAATAACTATTTTATGCATTACTTAAAACCAATAATAGGCTTAGAACTAGTAAATCTTATATAGAAAACTAGTATTTTGGGGGATATTTTAGATGTTTACTCTTCCGTTATTCGGCAGTTACTAGAAAACAATTTTTTTGTTATACAGACAGAAATTACAATTTTTCAGATATTCCTCAACAACACAAAAATAAGGGAGTGAAGTGTTTTGTGAGTGGGTAAGATGTACTGGGATGAGAAAATGTGATGGGATGGATAGTGGTGAAGTTTGGTGTATCTAAGGATATCTAAGGAGCCAAATATACAAATACAATTAAAGAAACAAATATGGAACCAGATAATGCCAAAATTTGTCCGTATCCATAAAACACATTTTGTACCCTGAAAACCCATAAAGGTCACAGGTACTACCGACCAGCTTTAGAACTTGGCGAAGTATAGTTGGCCAGCTGATATATCGTAGAGGAAATATTGAAAAATTCACTTTTAACCACTAATTATCAAACTGTTGTTGTTTGCTGCTGCTTGGTTTGCGGATGATGATGATGACGATGATGACGATGATGATAGTGATGATGATTACTCAATATTAGTAATGATGATTACTCCATATTACATCACTCACTAATAATAAAGGAACAAGCAGAAACAGTATGCACGACTAGAAGCTAATTAGATAGAAGGGTTCTGAATGTAGGGTAGCAGTATTTGTTGCAACAACAGCAGCATGCCAATTAGTAACAGCGAGAGCAAGAGCAAGAGCAGGAGTAACATTGAGTTCAATAACATTAACAGAGCAGTATTATCATTAAAGGCCCAAGCAAAAGCTTTTGGCAGTGTTACTAATCAAGTCGGCAGACGCATTCAGTAGTATTTTGAATATCGAGCAGAAGTAGCAGCTGAAAAAGTACTTAGCAGCAGTGACCGAGTAGAAGCCTATGTAGCTGCAGTGTATGGTAGGAGTAATATTTTTAAAGAGCAGCAGCGGTTAATAGTAAATCCAGAAATAGTAACACTGGTAATAGTGACCTTATATAGTCGCTTCAGCTAGCGGCGGTGTCTTTTGATGTGGCAATAATGTACAAAAACAAAACCATGATACATAATAATAGTAGTGTGAGTCAGACATATATGAGAATGACTCATGTACGTTTACAAATGGCCCAAAATATTTTTAAATCGCACGTGTTTTGCAGATATATTTACACACCTATTTCAAAAGAAAATAACATTTTCTTGTCGAATATTTGTCGAACACTAGATGGTGAAAAAAGCAATACCAAGTAAAGAAACACATTTTGTTTCTTAAAAAAAAGAAAATTGTCAGCAATATGTTAGTTTAAAGGCTATTTTTAGCTTCAGATTGCTAGTTATCATTTTCCAAGCAGACTCGATCAGCATTCCCTGTATTTGCTGTATAAATGATAAAAGTTGTACTTAATCATCCTAGATGGTGGATTAACATATGGGATACACTTTCATAGCTTTCTATTAATTTTCCTATTCTAGATTGTCATGCTTCTTTTGGTGACTGGGAACTTCTGGCACACAAGTACCAGGAACACTCGACTCTTAGAGTAAAGATGTAACCATTTCAGTCATTTGCTACAGAGGAAGGTAGAAGAAACACTAGTTCCTGCGCCTCAACAGCACTAAAATAATCCCTATGGTGGGATATGATAGCGTTATATACTTCTATCATCAAACAAAAGAGGAACCTTCACATGAAGTTAGAGAGGATCTGTCCTCTGCTGAAAAGAATTCTTAGTGGGAGCAGCAGAAGGTCGAAGGAATTGGAAAGGAAACACAAATGAAGTAAAAAAGGCCCAGAAGAGAAATAAAGGAATAGAAATCTTAATGTTATTTATGTTTTAATGAAGAAAATTACTCACGATAATTTGTAATCCGGATCAACGTACTGACGTATTCAGTGTTTAGCCAAGTGTATGCTTTAGAAGTCACGTGAACGAACACGATCCTGAAGGCGGTTCGCCCTTTTCTTTTTCTGTGGGGAATAATAAAGACAACAATTTACAAAAAAAAACTCTAAGTATTTCATGTAGGGTATTTATAACCAAAATATCAAAATCTATTGAAAATTTGTAGATAAAGATTGTAGAATCATACGATAATGTCGTAAAAAAATTAACAAGTATTTGTATTTCGTGAATTTTCATATTGATAACATATTCATAAATCAGTTACTTCCAAGATATCAAAAAGATTACGAAATATCTCTTCAAGAAAGAAAAGATACTGAATAGAATATGGTCTGGTCTAAAATGAAAACTTGCAGCCAAAGTAAAAGGGCACTGAGGGCTGACTTTATTTGTACTTTTTCTTTCACTCTTTTTAACCTAACCTTCCTCAAAAGCTATTTCAGTAACACTGACACAGTTGTTCACATCTTGGTTGACCAACACCACCGACCACAGTCAATAAAGATGATTATCAGTGAAATCTGTGCTTAACTCTTTGACCATAAATCTGTGATTTATAATTGAACAACACACAAATACAGTTTTGTTTGTCTTAACATGGAAACTCAGTCTCTTCCATATGAAGTCTAACCTTGTTTAGACACTCCAATAATTGTTTTTTTTGCTCTTGAATGGAAAAATGGGATTGAATTCTAGTGTCATCAAAGGAAGAGCATCTTTTTTATTTGCACGCAAAGTGCAAGCTCTAAACCACATTTACTCGCTGTCTAGTGATAATAGGAAGGGCGTACGTGCAACCGTTGGGATAGCATCTTCAAGAGCAACATGACAATTCCTTTAATTGGATCAAACTTGACCAACAACGTTTTTGCCACCTCAAAGGTTATTCTAAAGCCATCAAGATGTAGCAAAATATATTCATGAAGGTGATTATAGTATTTGTACTTTTTTGTGTCATTTTTTTTACATTGAATCAACAATATTAAAGACTTAACCAGATAATGTTGATAATGGTTTCAGTTTCATTAGCACACCTGAAGTGCATGCAGAGAGTATTGACCACTGATACATGCTCACAGGAGGTAGCTAAAAGAAAGTATAAGGGGATCAACTTGATTTTGCCATAAATACCTCGCAACTTGTCAAGTTAATACTACTATACATACTCCTTAATAACATGATGGTGTACACATACATGTTCAGAAATGTCAAACTCTTTCTGGAAAGTTACTAGCGGATACTCTTTTTCTACTTGGTGCTTAAAGAGCATCATCTAGGGATTACAATGCGAATCGCTAGATATTAGGAAAAGGCTCGAGATTGAGTATCAGTGGTGGGTAGTCAGAGAATTAAAAAGAAACTACCAAAAATTAGAAAGAATCTAACCAAGTTTTCAGATATACTAAGGACTAGATCAGTTTTTAAATAAATTCCAAAAAATATTTTTTCATGCATGAAAAAAAAGCATCATTACATTTAGAAATACTAATGAGTCAACAAGGTTTCTGGCTGAAAACTGAAAGGCAAGGCTATAAGTGTAGTACGTTTTGAAGGAAGCAAACTACTTTGTCAAAACCTATAGAATCAACTCCAAACTTTCGTGTAGACCTTTAGACAATAGTACTAGAAGTTCTACACGTTTAATGACTTTCTTAAAAAATTTCATGAGAAATATGCAAAGGGAAATTAATAAATTCTAAGATTCTTGTTGGCGTATAGTACAATTTTATCAGTTATTAGCTTTCGATTTTTATTTAGTCTTGTATCTACTCGAGTAATCTTACTTGTTCCGTGAAAATATAGTAAGCATGATGCATAGCAGTAGACACTATTGTCATTGTTTTCTTTTGTTTTACTTTGACTTTTAGTTACTAATCATACAACTTTGTTTCATGGGCTAAGTAAGATTACTGTACCTCTGAACAGCAACAACACTACTAAGGAATATCATATTTACAAAATGTTGGTTGATGTAAAAAAGAATGAAAAACCCAGTGGCATTGGCTAACCAACCCTTGGTTAAAAATAAAGCAGAATGGACAACTGTAAAAAAATCTTATTGACTAAGGACTACTAAAGAATAGCAAATTTACAAAATCAGTTTGTTGATGTAAAAAAGAATGCAAAGCCCAGTGACATGGGCTAACCAACCCTTGGTTAAAAATAAAGCAGAGTGGACAACTGTAAAAAAAAAACTTATTGACTAAGGACTACTAAGGAATAGCAAATTTACAAAATCAATTTGTTGATGTAAAAAAGAATGAAAAGCCCAATGGCATGGACTAACCAACCCTATTTTTATAATAAATCAGTTTGTTGATGTAAAAAAGAATGCAAAGCCCAGTGGCATGGACTAACCAACCTTTGGTTAAAAATAGAGCAGGGTACAGAACTGTAAATATATCTTCTGGAATTGACGTGATTGGCTGGTCTAATAAACCAATAAAGCCAAGTGTTTTAATCCTTAGCTTGCTCTTAGGTAGTTGCCTCTAGCTGAGATAAAAGGGGTGTATTCGAAATATGTAGGATATTTAGAATATGAAGAAGAAATACTAAACATTATGAGGAGCAGTTCATGAATTGAATTTTAAACTGAAACGTTAACCCTATGGAGTGCGATTTTGTGGCACTTCTATGGGTACAAAAACTGTGCCGTTCTTTGAAGTGTAGATTTTTGTGGAGGGATGAAAACCCTAAATTAAGGGGGGGAATCACCAAAGCACGGAAAAGAGCCAAAAAGCACAATTGATTAAATGATAAAGGTGGGACCAGGGAGTGAACCCATGACCACAGCGTCAAGAGGCCCCAAAAGTCTTGTATATATATACGCCATCCTATATATATACGCCATCCTTACATCCATAGTCCTGGTATCCCTTTTTTTTTCATGTAAACTCGTATTCAAGCAGTGTCCAGCTTTTGGGGTATTTTACAGGCTTTTTACGAGAAAATTATTGCAATTGCAGGGTATCAGTAAACGTAAGGATGAAAGCTTCGTGTATAATACATGATTGTATGTAACACATCATGTGAATATGTTAGAATCTCTCAAGTCTGGCACCACACACAATCCTCTTCTCCTACTCTTCTTATTTGTTCTATATAACTACTATTTCAAGTTTCAAAATACAAAACCGTCTTAAAAGTTGACTATTAAAGTTCCTATACAGTAAACTCAAGAAACCACGGTACCTCAATTAACGAAAACTGAAATTGGTTTGCCGTGCCTTCCTATCTCCTAGCAATTAAAATCTAATCAATCAATCTGATCATGGCCTCGAACAAGTTTTTGAAGTAAAATTTTAAGACGAATAGCAAAAGCCTTTTTTACGAATTCATTTTTTTACGAATTTATTTTTTTATTTTTTTGAGTGTTCACGAATTTGTCGCACACTTTGAAAAATATTTTCAACTGTCATTTCTTCCAGGTCAGTCAGACCACTTTACCTGAGCGACTCTAGATGATCAGAGTAAGTGAAGTCAAGAAAATACGCCCTCCATCAAATTGAACTTGACGCTTGCCATATTTTAATGGTCGAAAAGTATTGCTATATGTAAGTAATATCTCGATACATGAATTCTGTACAACATAGTCAATAAGCCCCTAAAAACGAGCCATTCCACGTGTAGGACATTAGTGCTTCATTTCGAGTTATGGCGAGGAAAAAGAAGAGAAATCTTTCAACTCGAAGTTGAAGATCCACAAAATTTTTGTGTCAAAGACATAAGAATCTGTTCAAAACCTCTTGACATGGTTTTTATGTAAACGTAAAACTACTGAAAGAGTAAGATATTTTTGACATTGATAGGCAGGATCAAATGGAGGTCAGAGAGAAACCACAAGACTTGCTACTTACTATACAGACTAGACTTACTACTGGCACATTTTAAGCTCACAGACATAGATTGAGTAGTGCTTGGCTTATCTCCTAGCAATGACCGACCTACCATGATGAAAAAAATGGAAAAATATGTTCCATAACACTGAAGGGATTTTGAACTCATTCGTATGAATAGTGATGTAAAAAAAAAAAATGTTTTTTGCTTGTTGTAACGTAGGCAAACCAAATCAAATAATATTAATTAAATTTAAAAATTTTCACGGTATTATATTCAAAATTTATTTTATTTGGCATATTTCTGATTTAGTGATTGCAGTAGATGTGTTATACTATTGTTGGTGGTTGTGGTGGTAATAGTGGTGCATGATGGCATGGAAGTCGTGATTGTGGTTGTTTAGCACTAGTGCTAGTGTATATTTTGTTTAGAAATTAGTTAAGAAAATATATTATTCATATTTTTTTTTTCATCTTTTCTTTCCCCCGTAAAAACACGAGGTATTCTTCCTTTAATAGGAGCGAATAAAAATCATTTAGTAAATGAACTTTTTATGTATTACTGGTGTCTGAGAAACTCAAACGATATCGATAAAAACCACAAAACTAGTTCCTGTCAGTGGTTTTTTAATTTTAAAAAAAATGCCAGCAATACCGATAAAATACAAAAGTTATGATCGAAAATAGAAAAGAAAACTAAAAAAAGATCATTATCGCTTGAAGTAACGTTCCTATTCTTCAGTTCTCAATGACACTTTTTTTCCATGTAACCAAGCACCGAATTTCAACATCCTTTTTTTTTGCATTATTTCATTAAGATTTATTTGCCTACTTCTTATTAGTGTTGTTCCGTAATGATACGATATTTTTATCGTTCAGTTTAGTCCTTTAATGCTGGCTGTGATAAGGTAGGTAGGCATCAAGGAAACTCAAACCAGTCAAGATTCCCCCGCTAATGTCTTTTTCATTTTGACTTCAATTTCCTTACAGCTTGTCCTATCAGGCTGGCTTAAAACCTTGATGGTACTTATGTATTTTGTGCATCGTATATGTAAATACAAATACCCAACGATATTCATATTTGCTTAGGACCTTCAGATATGACATCTGGAAGATTAACACGATGGTACGAATAAACTGAATAAGAGAGAAAACAGAATATCGTCGACTGGAAACAAAACTGGACGCGATTTTAGGAAAGATGACATATTTTTCTAGCTCCATTTCAAAAATTAAGTTATCGTTCTAAGTAAGCGATTAGGAAATCAAACGATCAGTAAATAAAAGATCTAAAAGCACAATATTTTTCTAAAGATAGCGTAGGAGATAATGACTTGTGAATAAAGTACCATAAAAACGAAAAAAAAAATAACGGGTACTTCGTGTAATACAGTAAAAGGCTTTCCAAAGATGCCCTAGGGCTAAGGAAAAATGTACTAATGAAAGAAAAATGTTAACTAATTGGTTATTAATTGTAAAAAATTGCATAACATATACAGATGATAAATGGTTATTGATTTAGAATGGTATTCATTTAAGAGATTAAGCATAAATCCAAAACACACGTAATAGATTTAGACCTAAACCTCAGTTGACTGTAATTAGCTCCTGCAGCCTAATGTCAGGCAGACGCTTGCTGTCTTAATGGCAGACCCCTGATAATATCACAGCCAATAATTATGCAAGGCTCCCTTTTAAGTGAAAATGGATCTAATTTTGTGTGCTATCAAACTGTTGAGTGCTGCGTCCGTTTTGTCCCATCCAAGCTGTCATCGAGTACTTTGGATGGTTGGAACTGGGCACAAGTTAATGGCGCAGGAGCACGCTACTACGAACAGTAGCGCTCCATTTGGGTAAACTTCAAAAGCATCTTGACTCGAAGAGGATCTCTAGAAGAAGTAGTTTGAGCAATTAATCAAGTAAAAAAGCCCTCGACAATAAGGCTACCTCTTTCGTGAGGATTATTGTCGTTATCACACATCGTATTGGAGCTGTCTTGTCAAGGAGAGAAAGAGGCGTGGAACAGGGCAACTGATTTTGACCTTTTGCAAGAGCTGATACACACATAGACCTTTGATGAAATGCAGTTCGCATGAACTATCAAATATGATTGACGTCAACTGAGTGATAATTCTTTAAACTCGTATAGAAAGCTCTCCACTTTGATGTGCTTTATACACTCTGTTTTGACAAGGAGAAAGAGCAGTGCTCTCATGTTTCTACTACATGGCTTAAAAGCTGCTACATTTTGTATCAATTTTGCATAGACGGACACCGTGGCACAGCCACCACAACTCTGTTTATTTTCACTTCATTTCCGGTGCTCGGAGGGTCACGTTCTTCTAGCATTCTTTGATAGCTTTGGGACCTTTCAGACAGAGACGTTGATCAACTCCGTCCAATTATTACAGCCGTTTCCGGGATTTTGTCTTCCAAAGGAAATAGATGGCTTACATCTTGTCAGAACATAACTGAAGGGTCTGAAAGAAAAAGGATTCCAGTCCAGTCCTTGACCCTCCTAATCAAACGGATTAAGATGGACTGGGCTAAATTAAAAACCCGCAACTTGTACAGAAAAAGATAAGAAGAAATGTTGCCAAAATTCAGCAGGAGAATAAGCCACGAGTTTAAAACTATTATGAGTTTCTTTCTCGAACTTTAAACTCAAATAATAATACGTTGTTATCTGTACTAATAAAGGCCCTCTTCTGTACACCAATATAAATCAGAAACTATAATTAAAAGAAGGAAAAAAGCTATTGTTTACAGAAAGCAACAGATGATGTCAAAAAAGATCACCCAAAATTACAGATAAAATTCTTCGAAACAGCCAAAAGGCCAGCTAAATGAAACTGATTAAACGCACTCAATGGTCTCTAATAATCATTTTCTCAACAAAAAAACCGAGTTTTTATGAAAGCAATATCTTCATATATTTAACCTCAACAAACAAGGAGACATCGGAGTAATAAGTTTAGATTGTCATTGCACGTCATTAACTCAATTTTTATTTTATTTTTTTGAAAGGGGGTGGAAATATTAAATGTTTTCTCCTCCCTCTGAAAAAAAACAAATTCAATTTCGTCGCAAATTAAGTTATATTTATGGATGCCATTCCAACCTGCCAGAAAATTTTCGTGACTCGAATTCGAGTACAAGTAAGATTGCTTATTTTTGGATTATTTTTCTTTTGCTTTTCTTTTCTTATTACTTTACTGATCTGAATTTCTTTTATTCTTTATTTGTTTGTATTGTAGCGTTTTTATCGAATTTCTTAAATTTCATTTCATTCCCATCACGGTTTCTTTTCGTCGCGAACAGACAATAGAGAAAAAACTTGTCAAGACCAAGTAGTCCAATGTTTGCCCTAAACAATGAAACATGAGCGAAAGGAAAAAACACAAGTCAGATATATATTCATTCCAGTGCAATTATCTGTACAAATTTCCGGTTCTAGATTTCATCCCATAAATGAATAAATCAATTTCTGTTGAAATGAACCGACCTCGTCGCCAATTACATTCTGGAAACCGCTTAGTGAGACTGGCAGTGAATGAAGTTTCTTACGAGATTATGAGATTGAAAGATGACGTGTCTGTCAAACTAAGATGTTACCAATTCATAGTTGTAATTGCTATCAAAGCTCATCAAAATCCCGTCCGTAAGTTGAAAACCAACCAATAGGAATAAGTGATAACTTAATATATATACTAACTCAAAAAACCCGCAATTTTCGAGGTAAGATTCTAAACTTTATATTACCTGTTATCGATAACACTCCTTGTAATTCAGTTGTAGTGTTATGCGGGGTGTCGTTCTCGATCTATAAACAAAGGTTTCTCCTCCTCTTTTACTTACTGCCTTGTGCCTCTAGATAGGCGTGAGGACCAAGTTGTATTTGTGGGCGGGAAGTTCTGATGGATGATGGGTAGTTGTTCAAATTACAAGACAAAAGTTAAACCCCGAGTAAATTGTCAAGACTATAAATGGGATTATGGGTGTAATTGGGTTTCTCTTAACGAGATGAATCTATCATACTTGCGCAAAGAGCTATTTGTGCGAATCATTTTAATAGATCGTTTCATTGTGGTTTTGTGTGAAAAGTGTTCGCGCTGGCTATCACTTTAATTAACAGCCATGTCTCCTAAAGTGACAGCTCTTTATCACTCTAAATAAATTCTCTTCAAACACTGGCTAATGACATGTGTTCAATGTCAACTGGTGCGACTGGAGCATGACAAGTCGAAGTCATAGTCACTGCCTTCCCACACATTCCTAGCTCCGCGCCGAGTGTAGTGTGTACATTTTCAACCGGGGCAGCCATCTTTGAGCCACGGAGTGTGAGCTCCACCGTGATATGTCTTCATTTTCTGTGAGAAATATTCTGAATCTAAAAGAACCACGAATGCAAGCCAACAATTCCTCCAGCGCATTGAACCTTAGTGTTTACCAAACGGATAATGTCAGCTTTGAGCCACGGTCCAAGGCAGACTTGGGGCTACATTTAGTTCAGAAATCCCAGGATTCCAGTAAGTTTTTTTAAATGAAAATACAATGCTTGACCGAGGAGTAAAAATACTTTCTAATCGATTCAAGTCAAAATATATGGGCTGTTCATTTTACATACATGTTGTGGTTAATGTGATTAATTCAGGTTCTGGTTTAACGTTTTTCGTGATTCCTTTGCAACATATTGTAAAATCTTACAACTTTGTTTCATCTTTGGCTTCTGAGTTCTTGGTTCATTCTGTTTTTCTCCGATAGGAATAATACTTCTTTACAGCACCGTCGTTTCCAAAATTTATTTGAAGGACTTGTACTTTAGGGGATGTTTATTAGATCGAGTCGAGCCGGATTACACTTTCTTAACGATAGTGCGAATTTGTACCTCAATAAAGATCGTGTAATCCTTAACAAATCTCGCTAGGGCTACCTAGAAAGTGAGAAAAACCACCACAGTTTCTTTACGTTGGTTAAACTTTTATTGAAATCAGAAAATAAAGATAGGATTCAGAGCCCATTTGATTGAACACAATTATTTTTATCGCCTATAACACAATGATATGGCCCCTGTCACCTCTCTGGGGTTTCTAATCGCATTTTCTTGTAACAGCTTCTCAGGCTCATCCTGAACGTCTCAAAGACAGATCAGGAGAACTCATGAATTCACCAGGAGAAAAGGATGACAGCCAGGAAGTGCCAAAGAAGCGTAAGCGAAGAATTCTCTTCACCAAAGCACAAATTTACGAGCTCGAAAGGCGGTTTCGTTATCAACGATACCTCTCTGCTCCAGAGCGCGAGCAGCTTGGACGAATGATCAACCTCACTCCTACCCAAGTTAAAATCTGGTTTCAAAACCATCGCTACAAGCACAAAAAGCTTGCTACTGAGTGTGGAGAGTACAAAGAGCCAAGTCGGTCCATCTTTCCCAGGACAGTACCCGTTCCTGTTTTGATACGCGATGGCCAGCCTTTCCATGGCGAGTACAACACTGGCCAGACGTTCTACAACCAATGCAGCTCAGCAACGCCAAGTTACGGAGACTACAATGGATACACGAACAACATGGGATATGCCAATACACTTCAACCGAATCAGAACACCAATGCTTATTCGCATTTATCGGCAAGTTCGTCCTGCATGCAGGCTTATTCTCCGTATTGTAAGACCTGGTAAGACAATCATGGAGAACTGTATATACAGAACAATAACTACACTCACACATCTCTTGGAGAACTGCTCTTGCTTTCTAATCGATTCTTGAACGATATTTGATGTAGGAGAACAAAGGCGATAGACACAACGAACAAGCAATAAAGATGCTCAAAAGCCCTGAGCTGTCGAGGTAGATATCAAAGACATTAACAGCGTGCCTTGTAGTGGTAGGCGGGGTAGTTTTGAAAGGGAACCCTAGTGAATTTCTTTTATTTCTATTATGATCCAAGCGAAAGAGATACCTCTTTTGCGGTTGTGACTATTTCATTTGATCTGCCTTTAGAGCCGGTACATTCAACCACTTTTTGTGTCACTTCAGCTGCATTTTCTTAACATTACAATTAAGATGACAAACTCTAACACAAGATTTTTTTAGTTCCAATCCTCAATATAAACTTCTCGACTTCTCTATTGCCATTCATAGAGCTTTTGACTTTCGCTTGTAGGTCATGTTTTCCTGTACTTATCTCGAAGGATACATACACGCGAACCCTATTAAGAAAAAAATCATGTAATCGTATTGAATATGTAAGAAGTTCTAAGCCTTACGAGCTTCCTAACGTAAGAGCACCCAATCATCTCAAGCACTATTAGGCAACTTGCAAAGAAACAGTTTTCTTTTGTGCTCTCGTGTTCAGTACAAAAGTGAACCATCTTTCTTTGAATATTTTTCTTTTAATAGTTTTTTGAAGGAAAAGTGGAAGATCTCGGGAGAATAAAAGAGACTTTCGGACGATCAAAGGATTTGTACTGGGCATCTCTTTGCAAGCAAAAGTCAGTGAAAATTTTACCTCAGTTTATAACCCCTGAAATCGCAACTAGACGAAAAAATGCCTTAATTTTTGAAGTGAAGTCAAAATGGGTCATTTCTTTAAGTAAATTTGTTCATCCAAAAAGAACTTACAATTTCACTTTTTATCACGAAACTCGTTAATTGTCACACAGTTTAGTCATAAACACTGAGAATTAGTTCTGGTCGGGATAAAACTATCAAAGAAAAGAAGGGTGAAAAAACATCAACAAAGGAAACTCGTGACCAAAACAAGTGAAGTCAAAACTTTAATTTCACAATTACTGGTATCAGGTTTTTCTTTCTATAAAAAAAACCCAACCACATCCCGCCTTTATAGCCAGTTTTTACCACAAATGCAACCACCAAGCCACCATCAGAAAGATTACTGTATTCCATTCAAAATGACTTGTGTGTTGTCCTTTGAGATTTACTATCATGTCATGGAAATTTTCAATCTCAGTTATCTTGGTTCTCAGTAGTTTTCATTATAAAATAAATTATTTAGTTTGTGCTTTTTATTCCTTCAGGTTTTTTGAAAGTCTATCAAAATGATACCTGTTTGAGGAGATTTATGGAACTGTTGCATATCAATACATCTTATAACAAGAAAATACTTTCCCTCCAAGTTAGATATATTTTTACAATTGACCACATCCGACAGCAAATCTTTCATTTATCTCCTAAATGAGCGTCTTTAATCCATTCAAAAAAATAAAATAGTTTATCCTGGTTCCTTGATTCGGAAACAATGGTCCATGCACAGTGTCATCCAGACCATGTCATGATAATTTTTTCATAACATCAATTGAAAATGTTGTCCATCAGTTTTTCTTCTTTGGTTTGTAAAAACCGAAGTTAGATTTGTTAGTTGTTAGATTTCTTTCGAATTTTGCCTCTTGTTTATGAGCTTTTGAACTTACAAGGAAACATAAAGCTACAAAGAGTAGCATTTCAAGCATGAGAAATGTCACCTCCAAAGAAACAAGAGTAGAGAAAAAATATTATTCTCCTGGTTATAGAAGATAGTTTTTAGGAATTTATTCTTATTGAAAAAGGGCAGTAGACTAGTTTTTTAGTTCATAGGTAAGCTAGAGAAAGATTTTTAGTTTATGATAGATAAAGGTTTTTGTAGTAAGGTAGTGTAGTGAGCCAGAAAAAATTTGGTGGTTAGGTAGGTGAGTAGTATTAGCAAAAAGGAAATTGCAACTACAGCCCTTAATTCGTTTGTTTCAATTAATATATATTGGCTTAAAAATATTTATTGTAGATGGCTTCTTTCTTGTGTATTATATCTTTAAAATTTCTCTTAACCAATATTTTGGTAATCGTTCATGATTAGTGTATCATAGTGTCCATACTCGTTTCGTGTTCTGTCCATAACAACTAACATTAAAATAGCCATGAATGTATGTTCACGCTAACTCCTGAAAATCAATCAATTTTGAAAGCTAGAAAAATAGGTCATGTTCTAGATAAATTATTAAGGTAATGTCATGTTTTTCAATCAAGAAATGATGTTGATTTTGATCTGAATATGGTAAATAATTCAATTGTCAAGTTTCTACTGGTATTTCCTGTGGCCTAACAAAGCCCCTGAAATAAGTTTGCTTGTAAACCAAAGTGTTGTAAATAAATCTTGCTTCAGTGAATAAGATGTCTACCGTGTTTTCTTTGCTTTTATTTCATGGAGTTGAGCAGATCTGATATGAAATTCGTACATATTACTGGAGGTGAGTCAGTCAGATTTTAAGTGCATGAGTCAAAGTGCCAGGCGAGTTGCATTCGTTGAAGCTGAGCACTGGCATCATCCTTTGTCTCAAAAAGAAAATATCTTATGAGATGTTTTTATTGGAAAAGCTACCCAATAAAAGGCAGAACCTGAAAACTGACGGAATAACCTGCTTTTTGAAGCGAAATTCCATGAGCACGTAAAAGAGTGCACGCGTACGTATACGAGATATCATCAACGAAGGATTTGCCAAATCTGTGACTGGGGTCTTATGGATACTTCAAAGGGCTAATCAGCCTTAGAGCTGACTTAGTTTAATTAATCACACAATTACTTTATTTGCCTTTGAAAAGGTTCTTATTTGAAATCAAAACCAGTTTCATTTCTTAGAAAAACTTTTGCAGCCCTAAGATTTCAAATTTACGTTTTCCATGAGTTGACTAAGTCATCGTTTCCAAAGTCGCGTTCGACGAAGATGACCAAGTTGTTACGTCTTCAGTGTCTTGTGGATGAGCACAGATTTTTTAATTTGTCGGCTTCTTTTCAAGCTTAAAAAAACGACACAAAAAAAACTACTTCAGAGGAAAATATTCTTATAAAATTTAGTTTTTAGAAGCTTTGACTAAAACGTAGAGGTTAACGCTTAGTCAGATCAGAGCAGTATTATGGCACTCACAGCCAATCAATCGGAGTTCAATGTCTGCTGCTCGGTAATCCTTTTATATCTCAAGGCTTTCAATAAGATTATTCCTGTCAAAGTTGGAATTTCAAGCAATATGATGTTGGTTTCTTTAAATATTTTTCCATGTAATAAAAAAACCGTGCAAGAAGCACAAAAGAGGACTGTTTTTACCACGTTCTTAGCATACAAGCATTGATACAAATGTGAAGTCTTCGTATAACTACAAAAAGTGCATTCCACTTCAAAGAATATTGGTAATACTAGACTGAAAACGCTGAATTTTGTGAAAACACAATCAGGTTGTTTTATTTTTGAGGGAAATTTCAATTTCAATTTCCCTCGTAAAATATTTTACCTGACACGGAACGAAAACTTCGAGAAGCTTTCTCGTTGCCAAAAGCCCTCTCACCTTTTCCGCCGCCGAACAGTCCCGCCATATTTTTACTAAAATATCAAGAAAACAAAGTTTTCTAATTTTTGCCTATGATATTTTAGCAAATCATTTTTTTAATTAGTCGTTACTAAGATTTATTTATGAAGCAGGTCCTAAAAAACACGCAGGCAAATACAACCACTCGCCCTTCACGGAACATTTCATAATTGATGAAGCAAGTTATTTTTTGTTTTCCAATTTGTATTTTAACGCTACAAGCTACATTTATGTTGCATTCGACTGCAAATTTGATGTTTTTTAAATAGATAACTATTATTATCGTTTTGTAGTTAAGTTTTAACAGAAAAATTCAATGTTTTTGCATATACACGAAGAACCTCTCAGAAGAGGAACACTTGGAAAACCTGAAAAATGTTGATTAAACGAATTGTTCTTCCTTTGCGGGTAGAAGTCTTGTCACTGCGTTGAAAAAATCTTCTGTAATAATCAACGAGTGTCTTACTAGGGCTATTTAGACCAGACTACAACTGATACGGTTTGAAGACTGAGATAGCTAGAGGGATTAAGGAGACTGAATGTCATTCTTGAATTGAACTTGTTTATCTTACACAGGCAAAACTGACCATTGCAACATTTCTCCTAGATTATTCTCTTCGAATTCTTTCAATACAAATAACTTGATAGAAATGTCATAAATACTTCAACTTGGATTATATTTTTGTTCTGGACACAAGTTTTTATAGTTGCAGGTATTTTCCTTGCTTTTCATTCTGCTTGGTCTGGCTAGTATCATTTGCAAACGAGTCAAGAACCTGTAGAATCACACGTAAAATTTGGGCGATGGGCGGTAATGTTTCATGCAATTGAATCATGTAATTGTAAAACTTGCAACAAAAATAACAAATAGTGGAATCCTTATTAAAAAGGAAGCGATTGCTTGAATACACTAGAAAAAAGGATTTATTGAAGCTACGGATTTTGAAACTTTAATTGTATGGTATTTGAATCTTTGGGAGCTCATGTAAGTTCTCTCAGTGCTCGGGTACACACAATAAAGAGATTTTGAGTTTATTATTATTCTACTAAACATCACTTCACAATAATTGGGGTGCATAACACAAGCCTTAATACGATCAGTTATACTTTAAGTAGACCCTATTTTCCTCAAAAGACGAGTTTTCTATTGATTTTAGATTATGGTTTTAGAATTGGCACAAGAGGGATTAAAGAAAAGCCTTATGTTCGGGAGTGCGCTGCAATTTGTCTTACTAAGACTCTTTTCAGTAAAGCAAACTTGTTTTGTCATGAAGTAAACTATCTTTTCAATGCTTTACCAGATTTCTATTCAGATGTCAAAACACTATAGAAAAGTGTGAAGTTGGGACCAACAAATTCTTTACACCACAATATCAACTTTGGCAAACACACTACAAAATTGGAGACAGAAGTTGTGCGTTTGGAATCGTGTTCTTCTATTTTGATAAAGCTTAACCTTTTGTTCATTTAAGAGCAATCATCAAAAACAACCAAGCTTAAATCTGACGTCTCGTTCTTTCCTCTAAGCTGTATTCAAATGATTTGGAGCAAGCATTAACTTAATCCCCTTAATCCGTACCGCAAACAGTTGTAAAATACACCGGGTTTTTTCCACTGCCGATTAGCAAAATCAAGAGATGGAGGATATTAAAAGCTCTTTTCGGTCTTCAGTTGATTTCAAGAGGCCACTAATTCGGTAGCGCCCTATGAAATACGTACAGATCATTTGTGCACTGAACCACTTGACTGTCTATGTTGCAGAAACGCCGAAACACCGGCAAAAGAAAGAAATGTTCCATATCAGGGACCGATCTAGCTCATTAATAAGTTTCCGGTTGAGAATAGAAATTATTAACATGGAATGTGCAGAGGCGAACTGTTATCGCGTATCAAACCTAAGTGCTTTAAGTACGTTTTCGAATCAACATCGACGAACAAGTGTTGGCCCTAATGTTCCCAATTTCCGCCTGGACTTGTACACTAATGTTTTGATGCAGTTAGTAGAGTAGACACACCGGTCACCAATAATGCAGCAGTTAGTGACTGGCCATACGTTGACCCCTCCCTTTCAAAACAATATCTAAAAAATGTAAACAATATTTGTAAAATGGAAAAGGTTACATGGGTGATGGAAAAAAGGGGTTGGTAAGTCAAGATTTCTGGCACCTTAGTTCATTGTTCCTGCATAGTTAGAATTACGTTCATTCGAGACAATATTTACAAGAGAAAGTGTTTAAATGTATTCAATTAGCAAGGACAATGAAAACTGAGAATTCTTCAAGTGGCAGGAAGCTTGAAGCGAACCAAAAATACATACTTTTTGAACGATAAGACTTTTATAGACTTCCAAAGTATTAATCTTTTGGATTCATGTTTAATCCAAACAGATTGGCTCCAATGAACCATTTTGAATCAAGGGCAAGCAACACGAACAGCCAAACGGAACAGCAGTTCCCGGTCGGTCGCTAAAACACTCACTTCGTCTCGGTCAAACCAGCAGCCTGTGATTCCTCATCAATGATTACCACACGGAAAATCACTGAAGATACAAAATGGATGGAATCAGTGATAACTGAATAAATTTAGACACCATTACCGGTTAGGAATATCACTTTGTTACCTCGCTGATCTAGCCTGCTTTAATGTAAAATTCAGCACACAGTTTCGAAGTTCAACCTAAACTTAAGACTGAAAAGATAGTTAAAAATTGAACCATTCTGAAGTTTCATTTGAGAGTATCAAGTGGAGAAACTGAGTTTCGTTGCAAAAAATGAACACTAAAAAAACCTGTATCCGATATGAATCAGATGATGTTTGAAGAAGCTGCTTTTTTATTCAGCACAGTGGGCCAATATCTGAGACACTGATAGTAGAGTCTTGGTGTCGTGTGTTTTTTTTTCTCCCAGCAAGTGTTATATAACACAATATCTATCCCGCTGTTCCTCATTTCCAGATTCGTAAAACATTAATGCAATATTACTCGCGGTTCCAGAATATCCGAACTCAGCTTCATAAAGGGATTAACTGATGTAGAAATGTCCGAGTATTCCAGTCTGACAGTCGAAAAGTTTAGTCTTGGTTAGGCTAGGATGTATACAGTTAATTGAAAGGGAATATGATAAAATTATGAGAAAGAAAGAAAAACAGGAAGGATTTCATACTTATTAAATTAATGTTTACTTTTTCAGACTTTGAAACCTTTTGCTTAAAAATAAAACTTAAAAATAACGTTGATAGCGTTTTTTTGTTTAGATTTAAACCGCCTGCATGAACGAATGTACAAGTTTGCTGTTGGACATGACAGAAACGGGTGCCAAGAATGAATCACTGTTTTAGACTGACACAATACCTATAAATACAGTAAGCCCTATCCTACTGTCGTGAAACAAGTGCGATTATAGCGAGGTCGAAGTAAGGAACTATTTTTAATCAAGATTTAAGGTCAGGTAAATGCACTTGTGGAGTTCAAGTCGGTCGGTTAGATCAGTCGAGGAAGATCAGGGTTAGCAGCCCAGCCGGCATTAAGTAAAACGGATGTCTATCAACTAATCCACGGAGTTTGGATTATCACATACGATGGCCAAGCATATGGATCTTCAGTTCGAACCATTTGTTCGAATCAAATAGAAATCATGTTTCTTTAAGTGATCCAAATGTTTTATCGTTGGAGTCCCGTTATCAAAAGATCAAAATAAGGCTGGTCAATTTGAGGAATTAAGCTTATCCAACTTCAAGAGTTTAGTTAAAAGCATGTTTTTCTTTCGCTAAGATTCATCTTCGGCAGATCTATACTGGTTTAAGTGGCGTTCTTATGGTGGAATATTGACCGTGGTCCATAATCTGTATCAACAATTTGTGAGCATTATATGCGTGGTTATACGCTGAGACTTGATCACGCACTCAGAGCGCAACCATACTCTCATTCTATAAGCCCAAGTCCTATGAAAAAGGTTACTTTAGATTAGAGCATTATTGATTCCAAGGAGAATACATGAAAAATGCGTCGACGCCCTGTCCAATTGCAACACTAAAGGCCGTTTTATACTTAGAAAACTTTTTGCCGCAATCATTGTATTATAGATCACGGAAAATGATTTTCCTCAGTGATCCGTTAATCCTTGTTATCTGCATCAAATACGGTAAAGGGATAAAACCTTTATCAAAAAAATGCGGTACTTTTTTACTAAAATATCATCACCGCATCTTTCTGGACAGAATGACTACAAAAAGCTTTCAAACGGACGCTTTTAAAATCCGAAATAAACCATTGATTCCTTAGAGGAGATTTAAAAGCAATCTGAAGATTGACTTCGTGTACTCTTAAAGTTTTATTCTTCAAAAGAAATTGCTTAAAGAGAACCCTTTTAGATTTTATGACGCCCATTGAAGTAGTTTGATTATGTACGCGGGCCGGGAAACGCACTGAGTGAAAGCCAGATAAACCCACAGCAGTAGCAAAAATATTGGCACTAAGCAAAATGTTTTGTTTTGTCGTAAGAAGGTTTGGCCAACAGCGCACGCTATTCATTATATTGTTTCATTTGGGTTTAAATGTTAATAGAAGCAAGTGCATCATACTTGGCTTGTATTCTTGTCTTCTGTTTATTATGGCTCTCTTTATTTCTACTATTTACTTGTTTTCAGATACCAAACTCTTTGATCCAAAAAACAAAGATATTATTTTAGAAATGGAACAGTTATCAGGGTACAAAATGTTTCACAGAGATAAATGTCATTTTTTGCTGGCGTTTAATGTAAATTTCCGGTAAAACAGAAATCATTTCTTCACTGGGAATATCGCTCTTTTTTTACTCAGTTTATTTATTTTGTTCATTTGCTTTCATTTAAGAGCCCCACTAGGGGCGGATCCAAATACGCTTGTGTTTACTGCAGTTGCATTTTTAAAGTTTGAACGGGAAGTGACGTCTGACAAAGTGTTGTAATTGTTTTTAATTTCTTTGTTCTCCGTTCAGGCTTTCAAAGGCTAGTGATAAAAGAGACTATCAGTATATTTAGAATATCTTCTTTTTAGAGTGCTTGCACGTTATATTGTACCATAAGGGCACAGTACTCAGTGAGTAAGAGAGAAGATCAAGGACAATTCATGTTATAGGGAAATTTTCTATCTTGGTCACATGAATAAATCATGATAAATCATGAATGTAAGAAAAATTTATTTTCGATTATATTAACGTTACTTAGCGGCTATTGTCATTTTTATTGCTATTCCCAACATATACCCATTTCCATTTCATTATTTTTAAGGTAATACCAGGCCATAGCTATGGTTATTGTATGCCGGTTATCTGGCAGGTTATTGCCATTTCTGTTGCCATTGCTGCTATCAGTATTTGTATGGCAATATCATTTTTTCCATTACCATTTCCATTGCCTTTTTCATTGCAATTAGCATCAGTTAGCATTATTATTAGCATTAACATTTTTGGTTAGCATTAGCATTTTACCAATAGCATCACCATTACCAGTACCATCATTGCCATTGCCATTGCCATTGCCATTGCCATTGCCATTGCCATTGCCATTGCCATTGCCATTGCCATTGCCATTGCCATTGCCATTGCCATTGCCATTGCCATTGCCATTGCCATTGCCATTGCCATTGCCATTGCCATTGCCATTGCCATTGCCATTGCCATTGCCATTGCCATTGCCATTGCCATTGCCATTGCCATTGCCATTGCCATTGCCATTGCCATTGCCATTGCCATTGCCATTGCCATTGCCATTGCCATTGCCATTGCCATTGCCATTGCCATTGCCATTGCCATTGCCATTGCCATTGCCATTGCCATTGCCATTGCCATTGCCATTGCCATTGCCATTGCCATTGCCATTGCCATTGCCATTGCCATTGCCATTGCCATTGCCATTGCCATTGCCATTGCCATTGCCATTGCCATTGCCATTGCCATTGCCATTGCCATTGCCATTGCCATTGCCATTGCCATTGCCATTGCCATTGCCATTGCCATTGCCATTGCCATTGCCATTGCCATTGCCATTGCCATTGCCATTGCCATTGCCATTGCCATTGCCATTGCCATTGCCATTGCCATTGCCATTGCCATTGCCATTGCCATTGCCATTGCCATTGCCATTGCCATTGCCATTGCCATTGCCATTGCCATTGCCATTGCCATTGCCATTGCCATTGCCATTGCCATTGCCATTGCCATTGCCATTGCCATTGCCATTGCCATTGCCATTGCCATTGCCATTGCCATTGCCATTGCCATTGCCATTGCCATTGCCATTGCCATTGCCATTGCTACTATTGCCATTATCATTGCCATTGCCAATTCTGGCTCCTATGATTGTGATTTTTATCACTACTTTTATGGCAATACAATAGCAATGGGCATTGCCATTGTCATTAAAGTGCCATTGCCCTTGCCATTGCCAAATATTGCCCTTGCCTTTCAGTGCCCTTGCCATTGTCATTGCCATTGCCCTTGCCCTTCAGTGCCCTTGTCCTTGTCATTGCCATTGCCATTGCCCTTCAATACCCTTGCCATTGTCATTGCCATTGCAATTCACATTGCCATTGCCCTTGCCTTTGCCATTGCAAAATGCTGCTCTTGCCTTTGCCATTGCCATTGCCACAGATTGTAATTGCCATTGCCATTTCAATAGCCATTGCCAATGCCATTGTTATTCAGTTATTGTCAATTTATATCCTGGATAGGAATTTCAGAACGAGGTAACGAAAGTGAGAAGGGGGCATTTTATGAATTTCTGCTCGAGTACGAATGCTCGATTTTTGGTTATTGACCATTCACTAATGTCAAATCGCGCACAGTAATTCATGATATCACACCTGGAGTATTTGGAGTCCAAATCTAAGGCGCCTGTCAATGGGGTATCTACCTAGAAATTTTTCCATTTCGCTGTTTATGTTACGTTCTAGTTGATAAAACACAGCGAGAGTTCGCGTAATTGTGTGCGTAAAAGCAATGTTCAACACTATCAAAAATAAATTTAATTGCCTTATACGAGATATAATTATTAGTTTAAGCATTACTTACACGTCCATTCTTCATTTCTGATTAATTTAATTATTTCTGTGCTGTTTTAACCCTGCAACTGTTTGAAACTTCCAAATAAGAATAAATTAATATTTTAAAAAGGACAAGAAAAATATCAAAGATATTAAGCTCTTAATTTTTGACTACATTTGGTTTTATTAACAAATCACTCCAAAGTGTCACTTGTCGTCATGAAACCATGGCTTAATAGCCACTGACTTCAGAAATAATTGGGTTTGTTTTCGTTCTGATTAAATCAAAACTGAAGATGAGTCGTAATGGCGCCTCAGTCCTCTAAATGTCATCAGTTCTTTGCACGTAATTGGTTTTTATTGACCCTGTCCATTACATTTACTGACTTGCATGTCTACTTATAAATGATAATTGATGCCAACCCGAATTTGACAAGAGAGACTTCGCTGCAGGTATATATTTCTTGAGTACTAGAAGAGTAACATGGAGTTTTTGTGACATCATAAATTAACCTACATTGATGGCTAACAAATCATTTTGTGTAATTCTTTTCTACCTATTTCTTGTATTGGAGTGACATCATCCGGTTCAGTTTGACGAAAGTTTCGGATTTCTTTTTCTTCAACAATTCTCTCCAAATGTTGATGTTTACATATTTATGTACCGTCATAAAACTGCGGTTAGCCGGGGAAGAAGACTTTGGTTTTCTATTGAGCTTGATTTGAAAACACTAAACACTCGGCCAGCTAACGCCACGTGTTCGCAACACCAAACAGCACTGGACGGAAGAACTGAAAGAAATGTTCCACCAACTGCAGGCGAAAAGGAAAGTGAACAGTACTTCACAATTCCATCAAGAGCTGTAAGTACATCATTTCAATACGTTAACAAACGACACTGTTTACTCTCCCCACTCTTCCTTTTCTACTGCACCCGAATCGTAAGTCTCAACAGACTCCGATCTTTATCTGTCGCTTCTGATATTGTTTTTGTACTGATACACTTTTCAAGATACCGGAAGCTTTGGCTCCAAAAATACAAAGTTGCCAACACTCAGACGTCCGCCTACTACTTGTTTAAATGCCCTCTCAACACAAGCAGGTTAAATAAATGGAACTTTACTTGACTCGTTTGCCTGATTATACATTTGCGCATGTCACTTGTGAAAACCAATAAACTAACTATTAATCTTAGCGCACAGATTAAATTAATAAGGTAATCGTTGAGTACATTCGCTTGCTGAAGCAAGAACGCCGCAAAGTTGAGTGGCTAGCTAGCCTCTTTCTTTCGTTCCAGTGAGTGTCATAATTAGAATTTTCTGTTTCCCGAACAGGCAGACTAAGTGACATATCATGTTTCTTCCTTCCGTTGCGTGAAACTAAAGAACGTGCAGCCATCAGTTCTCTTTTTCCATTCCTTGTTCGTTTGTTAGTCACAAGTTTTTTAGTAACAAGGCCATTATGTTCTAAGATGTATATACTTGTTCTTCTAAAGTTATTAGAATTTTAATCTTTTCTAGTACGCAAACTGAAACAAAAGTAATGTCTTTGTTGTAATCAGGGCTGTACAAACAGAAACCACCTCTCTTACTTTCCAATCTAATCGTATTGTCCCAAAACGCCCATCTATGTTTCATTTTTGGCGGGAAAAATCTTGGTGTTTGACTGAGATTTGCACTAATCTAAGTGATCATTACAAGGCGTGATACAATTATAAAACTTGAACAAGGGGGCGGGAAACGGTTGTGCGAATTAGCCCCGAAAACTGCGAAAAACGCGTGTTTATTTACTTAAAAAGCCAGCGCTGACAGATCACTTGATAAGAATAAGTCTGTCAAACTTGTGAGCGTGCCCTGACAGCCATGAGGTTCTATAATTAGTATTCCGAGACAGCTTTCAGTTGCTTGAACATTCAGGAAACCCTGCCAGGTTGAGTTGCTTACGAAGCTCGAAGGCTTTAGCTTTGCATTTTTGATAATCCTTGTTGACAAGCCGATGTGTCAAGTCTTTATCTGGATAGCTAGCAAATACTCCAAATGAAGCCTTTGGACATGTGTCGAACGTCAATCTAAGGTAAATAGCATCGCACTCACTAACGCCCTCGACATGTGTCTAGTATAACCCTGGCTGTCAAGACTTTAACACTGACCAGATAATGAAGTCTATTTGAAACCATTTACTCGACAGCTAGCCAAGAGAGATGAATTCTTTTTCAATAAAAGACATTCTCCATGATAAGAGAGACACACAGGATGGGTTATCGATCATGGACCAGACCTCTAGACCAAGCGAAAAGCAATACTCAGTGAAGATGGACAGCGCGTTCCAGGCATTTGTGAATCAAACTACAGAGACCTCCATTCACAATTTCAACAGTAAGTTGTTTTATTTTTTAAAAGTGTTTGTTAACTACGCTTTGAAGCAACAGCAATCATTATCTTTATCTTCTTTTTGAAATCGGAAGCCGTTTTTTAACTGCGCAGGAAAAGCTTAGGTCAAGATTACTTGAGTTGTTCTTCAACGCTTCAGTTTTGAAATCGCTTTCGAAATCGGTTCAAGTACTAATCATTGAAAACACGACCAAAAGAGGCGCGCAGTCGAGTCGGTAATCAACGGCAAATGGGCAAAATTAGCGCAAGGTACAAACAGCAATACCAGCCTCCATTTACGAAGACTAAGCTCGTAGAATTAGAGTGCTCTGAAACAGCAGTGCTTGGCGTATGCAGACTGTCTTTCTTCGTGATTGTCTGTCTTCTTCAAGGACCAGAATGGAATAAAACAGAGTTTTTTTCTTGTTTATAGAATTTAACAGCAATGGCATAGATAATGGAAGCGAAAAAAGCCTCAAACCGTCAAAGAACTCCGCAGAATCTCACGCCAGCAAGAAGAAGAGAAGAGTCCTCTTCTCAAAAGCTCAGATCTACGAGTTAGAACGACGATTTCGTCAGCAGCGCTATCTTACAGCCGCTGAAAGGGAACAGCTTGCAAGAATGATCAGCTTGACGCCAACACAAGTCAAAATTTGGTTCCAAAATCACCGCTATAAACAAAAAAAGCAAGTTTCGGAAAAAGAACAAATGAATAATGATGTTACTGCGATGTATGGACCCAGAACAGTCAACGTACCAGTACTAGTCAGAGATGGACGACCATGTTATGATTACAGTATGAATCAACGCTACGACTTTGACACGGAGTTCATACCAACTCCATATTCCTCAATGTCTTATCCTCCAAGTAACCCGTACCAATATTGGAGTCCGTTCTAGGGAAATGGTTACTTAAAAAGCGATTATTTTAAGCTGTGAGTCTTTTCAGCGCGTCATGGGCCTAAGGCAAGATTGTTACTTTATAAAGAGACATTCAAACATTTGACGAACGAACAATGGCAGATGAGTAATCATGCCTTGGTTAATGGACCAGGGTTAATGTGGTTTTAAGGAAGGTGAAAATTGATTTTAAATAATGGGTTGTTGTTTTCTCATTTTAATTGTAGGTAATTATAACAATATTTGAAACATATTCATAATCTTTTCATCCCTGAGGCAAAAGTTTATACATATAATATACATATCTGAGTTCTAAGAGGAAAGCTTACTCGGTGTTACTTGAATTAGCTAATGTGAAATTGAATGATAAGATTTATTCCTCGAAAGCGCTAAGTTACTTCATCAATGGATCGCTATCACCGCTTGTACTGAATGCTTAGGTCTCCATGTGTGTGTGAGGGAGTTTGATATCAAACAAGGCAGGAGAGAGTTAGAGTTAAGTAGAAATATTACCATGCTAAAGTTCGGGAGAAGAGTGCACCCTTGGGTTATAATGTTGTAAAATCCAAGTGCAGGATAAGTTCAGCACTCAATTGAGATTTAACATTAGCAATGAATGAAGTGTTTGCTCTGCTGATCCCACTGAAGTACCTCATCCGACTCGATGTGATTACATTGCCGTTAAGATCAAATTTAACTAAACACGCGGGGAGAGATCCTTAAATCGTTTGGAATGCCCAAGTGTTCAATTGTTACACATAGTAATCACTTTGTCTTTAGTGTTCAAGACTTGAGAAGCAAAGACAAAGCAACTCCAAGATGCAAACTCATAACTTGACTGAGTCAAGAGATTTGATCTGACTGTACAACTGACTTGTTTGGAAAAAAATCCTGATAAATTCATTAAGAAATACAACTATGAGGTCTGAGAATACTAAAGTCTTTCCTTGTGAACCATTTGTGTTATCTATGTATGTATAGTACAACTTTTGAATGACACTGTTTATTGTCTATCTCAACCGCAAGAAGATAATGGCAGTGTACGTGGTGATATGTAATTCCTGAACGAAAACTTCCAAGATAAAAAGATGACTTTTGTCCATATTGAGTAATACAATTTGACGTGATTTGCACGAGTCGAAAATACAATGAACTTGTCTATCATATCATATCTATCATAGAATATTATATTTTGACAATTTTTATATTTTGTGATCAGAATAAAAAACAGTGATCAAAGAAGCACCGAAATCAGTAATTTTTGTTGGCAAATCCCATTGTTTTCAATACAAGTATCAGAACTGAAACAACCCCATAAATATGATTTGGGCTTTGGTAATCAAGTAAAGTCTTCGTAATTCTTTATAAAGATTGACATCATTAAGGTCCAAAAATTTACATGCTTCAAAGATACTTAACTATTCTGGATTATCCAGCTTTTCAAGCCTCAGGAGATGCAATCCATTTTATGAGGTAATCAGAAGTGGGCAATTCCTCTGACGCTCTTGGAACAGGTTTTAGATTTATTGTGCTTAGATTTTCTAACAAAATTAAGTTACTTTGTATTTGATTGAATGTTTTGCGAGATGACAGCAAAATATTGGCGGACATTTTATCTTATGGAATTGTAAATTAGCTGTTTTGAACATTTCTTTGAATTCATGTCTTGTTTGCTAAACTAGTTGTCGCTTAATCATGTAGCCAGCAAGATGAAAACAACCGAACCATACTTCATAGGATTAAAAAGAGCCTCAAAAACATGCTTTTATTGATAGGATTCCAAGAAAGGATGAGATGATAAGAAAAACCTGGTTTTCTAGGCAACGTAACTACGTTGTTAATGTTGACGTCTTTGGTTTTGAATGAACACTGCATAAGCTGTTAAAACGGAAAAGCTAATCCACAGACCACGTTTACAAACAAAACGACTCCTCATCTCCAAGTCAAGTTCTACTGTACTAGGAGATTTAACGTGCTTGAGTTTGAGGAGAATATAACTATAAGTCCTTATGAAAGTGCTAATGACGTGGTGTTATCTAGGGGAGGAGTCCGAAGCTACTTCAATAAACCTATGATTTTGTAAAGCTTGTTGAATGGGGCTTTCGTGTATGTACAGCTTGAAGGGATCTTAAGATGACAATGACAGGTTTGTTTAATTCAGATGGTTATTGTCGACTTGAGTTCCGTTTCTTGTTGAAGTGCCATGGAAAGGTAAACTAGTCCTTCAAGCGAATGGCAGTTCAAAGCAGAACTAATCCATCGCACGAGTTATTGGGCTGTTAGCAATGTAATCAACTTGCTGATAGGGCGTAAAAAGTAAACGAAAAAAGTATTTGTAAGCTCGAAACAAAAGCAATAACTCTAGCACCAGTTGCCATTTTTATGATAATAATTTCTAACTTTCTTTATAGAAACTAGTCTACAATAGCTTGCTGCTAGTAATGTTTTTTTCATTTGATTGTACGTTCTGTGGCGCTGTTTTATCCTCATGAACTCGAAAATAATGTCTTTGAGCAAGATAACAACAGCAATGCAGTCTTTTTTTAAATAAAAATGAGCTATTTTGCTTTATAGTAAGCATTATTGGCTCTTATTTTTCCACTCTATCAAAAACGATGGCCTGTCGAAACGAAGACCAACCTAAGTGTAGTCAACTTGAGCTGTAACGACAAGCCTTTGAAACCTAACTAGTCTTGCAACCTATTTCAGATATTTTTCACAACAGAATGTTTCAATAAGAAATTTATACAGTAAAAATACATCAAGGGCCGAGTTTTAACAATTTGACGCAAACAAAAAGTACATTTTCGTAAGCAAATGCTTGCGAGTTTGGGACCATGCATGTAGAGAGAGTTGCTTCGAAATCTAATCAACTTGTTTTACAACCTATTGAGATATTTTCACAACGAAATATTTCGATAATAAACATATGCAGTGAATCAAGGGCTTTAACAATTTGAAGTACATTTTCGTTGGTGAATTGTTTGGGAGTTTAGAGGCATGCATGCAGAGAAGTGCTTCAAAATTTTACTTCAAGGTCAACGAGATTTTTTTGATTGAGAACGTAATATCTTCAAGATTACTAGTGACATGTTTAACTTGAGAAATTCGGTATTTACTGGTAATATCACCAAACGAATCAAGAACTCAAGACTGTTCAAACTCAGCTAAACTACTGTTCAAACTCAGAAGGTAAACACTTCAAACACTTATGATTTGAAAACGTTACATGACTAAATCTTGACTGAAATAAGATATAATTTGCTTGTAATCTCCTATACTAAATGCTAAGTGTAAGTCCATGTTTTTGATTAGCAATTTTAGGAATTACCTTTTTGTCCACACGAAAGAATCGAGGCTTTTTCATGCCACCAAGTAGCTGTTACCATGGTCTCCATGGATACTGAAACCATCACCAAAACCCCAGTTCTATTACACAGAAAAGAACAACGTTTTATGGTACAATATTATTCATTTTCTCTTGTATAAAAAAAATTAAATATTATTGAATGTAAAATAATTTAATTACAATATTAGTTACTATATATATATATTTTTTGGTTCCAGTTTGTCCTCAATTTTTGTGCACATATTTTTCAGCTTAGCATAACACATTATTATAACTGATAAGAATGGCGTTATTGCCCTCATTAGCAATCACATTACCTTGCTTTTCAATATTCAATATATTTTTTTTCACATCAGTTTTGCACATATTTTTCAGCTTAGCATAACACATTATTATAACTGATAAGAATGGCGTCATTGCCTTCATTATCAATCACATTACCTTGCTGTTTTCTATTCAATTCTTTTTTCACATCAATTTTTCACATATGTTTCAGCTTAGCATAAAACATTGCTACTGCTCAAGATTTAGTGCCATCATTGCCATATTAATCACATTTGAATGGCATATTGCATTCAAAAGTGTTTGGAGACCAGTGTTGAGAATTGCCATACTACCATATTTCTACTTTTCCATAAATGCTGGGTTCGAGAATCAATCATATTTAATCTACAAGAAGTTATGATCAAGAGACAAAATTCGAACCAGACACAGAAGGGACAAAGATGAGAAAGTCCTTACAAAATGTGTTAAATTAATTTGCAAAAAAAAAAAAAAATGAAATTCATTTCTGCCTCTTGCGTCGATCACGATCGACGTAATTGAGTTCGAAAAATTGATCAGATTGAAGTATCTTAACACTTGCGTTGTAATCATATCAAGGAATAATGGCTTGGTAAACTTTCTTTCGCAATAGTTATTGCTACACACACAAAAAAACACAATATTTTATTTATTATGTTTTTCAAAAATCATGTTTGTTATCAATTTGTTCTAATAACAGTTTTTGTAGGCATCCTTTGGATCTTTTTTAATTGTATTTTATTTTATTTTAAATTTTGTTTATTTTGCGCAATATTTTATTTAGTTACTTAGTTAGTTTTTCAAAAACAATTTTTTCCTTATTTGTTGTTCTAGTCAGTCTTGTAGAGTTATTCATGCAGTCTTTCGATCCTCATCTCAACCCTTGATAGGAGCTAGTGACGTAATGACTTCATAATGTTATTCTCTTCGACCCGGAAATCGTTTTCATCACACTGGCAGCCCCCAGACGTCATCATCGATAATACGCAACCAAACTTGAGATTATCGAAGTAACTAGACTTAAAATGTGGTGCACCAGTGAATTGAATGAATTAATATCATGAACCAAACAAAGAAATCAAAAACTGTGACCAAAAGATCAGGGCGAATTTTGATTAATTCGCCTGACCAGCAGCTATCCAGCGCATTTTTAGGTGCATTGCATATATGACAATGGGTTACCCAGGTGTATAATGTCATTTGTCATGCATGATTTGTAAGTGTTCATAGTGGATTGACTTTATAGGAACATACGTTATAAAATCGTGACGATCGCCTGCTGTGGTTATTGTGGTAATCATGTTAGGGACAAGGTCAAAACAATTGTCCAAAATAGAGACCCGATTTTATTGATTTAGGTGGTGGGTACCGGTAAATACCCCCTCCCCCCCTCAGAGACCTTTTGAAATGCTCGATGCTGGGTGTCAGTAGTGACTATTTCTATCCACAAATACGTTGTTAAGCATACATGAAAACCTACAGTACATTCATTTCTGTGATTTGACTTTCTATTTTGGAGAAATTTGAGGACAAATCCAGGATTCCGTTTCCAGAGGTGGTGGGTATCGGGTAACACCACCCCTTCCCCTGAATCGTGTAGCGTAAGATGAGAATTGTTTTGACCTTATCCCTTAGTGTCAGTTGCTTTTATTGTATGTATTTGTTGGTCAGAGGTGGTGTTGCTATGACTACTATTACTGTTATTGATGGTGATGGTGCTAGCTATGAGTCAAATCATTGCCATGTATTGCCTCAGTTTTCTATGATCTTTTATCTACTCTTAAGAATAGGTTGCTATAGCAATGTCAAATTAATCAATCAGCTAGAATATAATAATACCACGTGATATGATCTTGTGACAATCACCATGACTACGGCTCTAAGTTCATATCAAGTGAAAGCCATGCGTACCACAACTGGCTCATTCAGTTTAATCACTGACCTGGATAAAGTTAGATAAGTAGTTTTGTGTCAAACATTTTTTTCATGACTTTCTCAAATATATCTTCTCGGCTATTCAAATTCATAGAATGAAATCGGTATTCCCTTCGCATGACGATATCAGGTTTTTTTTCTAATTCATATTATTCTATAAACATGAATCTTCCTGGCCAATCAGAGCGAGTATTACATCATAAATGGTGAGTCATATACATTATTTTGTGTTAAACAATGGGTGCAAAGGTTGATATATGGATTGGTATAGAATAATGTCAGATATTTTATCAGAAAATAAGCCGGCGGGAAACAAAGCCATCGCGTCTTGAGAGAGAAGCTAGGTACAAACTTACACCATGGTCTACTAACTTGTAGACCATGGTCAGGAACCAATCAGTGGCCGGTGACATGCATTGCAATTACACAGGTAGTCCGCTGCTGGCTTCAGGGGGCGTACCACTGGTGCGCATGTGAGCGTTTAAGTTTGGTCTGGCCGGCATGACTTGTCTGACTTCAGTGTGCCGGGCTATCTTAAACCGTGACTATTGGTTCCCCCTATCAAAGTTGACGTATCACGGACAATACTTGTCCGGTCAACGATTCAGCTCGCATGGCAATTTGATATTTTCAGTTGTTATAAAAAAACAAATATTTTGCTTTAGAAAAGCTGAATGCATGCAACAGTTTTCCATTGATTGTCGGCACTCTAATTAATGATATATGACGACCAAATCTGTTCAGAAGTTTTGCAGCGAAACCGGCTAGACTTGCCCGTTGTTCCACTTATGTTCCACAGTTAAAGACGACACTGTCTATGAGCTTAACATGATAGATGATCTATTATCAACACAGACGATGTTAAGCTCATCGACGACTATTCGATAACTCTATGTTACTAGCTGATATTAAAACCGCGACAACGATAAAAAGACCTACTTTGATTAACTAGGATAGCCCTATCTTTAGACTTGTCACAGACTGATATTTGGTGTCTCTGGTCACGTTATCATCAGAAATGCCATCCACATCGGCTAAATAGTTATTTGATTCACAAGATATGGAGTTAAATGTGTGTGTCATTTGTGGTCAGTAATGGGCGTTCATCTTCCTCCCACATTTTTAAAATCTACAACGATGACCTAGATATTCCTAACACACACAAAAGGATTGTCAACAGGTATTTCACTATTGGAATTCAACAATTTTCTGTTGATGTAAGGTCCATGGCAATTGCTTTCGCTATTCCGGCGCGTCTTTCAACCTCCTGGGATGCCAGTACCCGGTTTTAAGAAGACCCCGGCCAAGGTAACACTCACTGTTAACGAAGCAATTCCCTGAGTTTGACGTCCTTCGGAGTAACCTAATTTAGTATTCTAGGAAGTCTCAGGTTCACAAAAGGGTTTCGAATCGAGCCTTAGCTCCGGAGAAACAATGTATGACAGTCATCTCAATTATCTTTCACTTTTCTCCGTCAGTCGCTGTAAAAAGTCATCCTAGCTTTAAGGCTATAGTATATGAAGTCGGAGCTAAACTCCGGTTTCGGATGTGAAAAGGGCCCTCAATACTAGCCGCCCCTGGCTGGGTTTTAGGCCATTGCACAGATCACAGGTTACCTGCCAGGGCTTGCCAACAATCCCAAACAATGTGGCGGCATCATTAATGCACCCAAGGGTGGAACCGAGCAAATCATTTGTGGCCCAGGAATCAAATAAGGTCTGTTGACCCTAAGCCGAATGGGCTTTCACAGTAACAGCTACGACTAACTAGTGTTCTGGAAACAGTAGAATCAGTTTTAAAAAGTTGCGGCTTGAAAGACAGACCGGATCTCGATGTTTTACCTCTTTACAGGCAATAACCATGCGTTTAAAGAATTCCAACCTGATTTAAACTACCATAAAGGTTGTGAAGAAGGGGGATGTAGATGTTTTGCATTCATCGGTAACTTGTACGTGTTCACCACAACGTAGGTCATGCACCTGACTTCCGTTCCTAAACATAGCATTTAGATTAATCTTCTCTATGCGCAACCTTATAAGAAATAGGCCTATATAGGTTGCCAACCATAGACTTAATTTCCCGTTTAAATTTCGTGTGATTATGACATTTTCATGCAGTGCCGTCCGGAATGTTATGTTCTCATCTAAAAAAAGTTATTGAGGTGTTTTTGCCCCTTCACTGATCATGAAAGCTGGTATTCGTAATATTGAAAAACGAAATTAAAAATTGCTACTTTCGGAAACTCTTTTGCAACTCTTTTTACACTTTTGCATGCATCTTATAAAAATAATCTACGGGATTTCGGAGCGTAACATTAGCGATGACCCAGGATCTGGGGGGCACCTAGAAGAAAAAGCAATTACGGTAAAAATTTGGGGGGCATGTTGTCGCCCCCCTCATTACGTCAGTGGCATTGACATTCGGTCGCCCCTCGCCCCTCGCCCCTCGCCCCTCGCTACACCATAACCGAAAGTAGGCTGCGCCCATTATAGTGTTAAATATATTTAATTCTTTGCTTCCTGTAACCATGTAACAAATCACTTCGGATATGGTGGTATTCGGGCATTTCAACGCATTCCAAAAATACCTATCGTGTTCACTATTTTTTACATTCCTAAAAACTTTGATCCAGTAACCGATCGGTAACAAGATAACTTCCCAACATTCCAAAAATGTAATTTATGCGGAAAATGTAAAATAAGAAAACGTGAAAATCGTAGGAGGGAATTTATATGGCATGGATGACATATTCACGCGCTGTTACGGCGGTGTCTCTCGTCACTGTGTAGCTCATGCCTGCTGAACCGCATGGCTATTTTCAAGGCTGAGGAAAAAAATGGGTCGAGTTGACATTGCAGTGAATGTTTTAGGTGACTAAATACACGCCATCTTGGAATTATGTCCCCTAAAACAGTCCCACAATTCACTGCAATGCCAATTCCACCCAGTTTTATCCTCAATGTTAGTTGAGTTTTGCACCGCATTAAAATCCTTCATTGATTTGTAAATTTGACTCATTACTCGGGCTTCCATAGGAATGCCCGAGTTATAAATTGGGCTTCGTTATTATTATTTTTTCTTAATTCAATGACCGATGCTATCTTTTGTTACTAATTAGCTGCTAATTGTTTCAAAATAATGCTACTGACAAAAACCGAAAAAGAAAGAAAAGCTGAGGCCAAATAATCGGCCTGAAAGCGCAAAATGCCTCTCGAAACCAACATTTCCAGAAACGGAAGAAAAATCCAAACAAGATTGAGTAACACCGCAAAGGGTTCAACTAAACAACCTTTTGACACGCTCTATATTTAGTTGACAGCTTGATGTGTGCTAATTGTTCGCCATTACAATAGGTAATTTTTCTTTTGACCTTTTGTTTGGTCATCTCTTTGTTCGATCGATCAAGACGGGCCCCGTGAGATATGACGTTTCGTAATGCATCGTGGGTAGTTATTGTAATCCCGGACAATGCCTGCGAGCATCAAACAGATCAAATATTAACCTACAAGATGTGCGCTCTTTGATATTCTCGTCCCTTCTTGTTATAAATATTAAGGATTTTCTCTTGAGTACTCCACGATGGCAAACTTAAGTTATGCCTTTCGAGAGAACGCACTAAATGCGTACAGGAATGACATTCGTGCCTTGGATTCGGTAAGTTTCGACGACGCCAATATCTGACCTACATGTAAAATTCTTGCTTATGATTACTACATCGCAGCGTGTAATGTTCGTTGTTGCCGTAGGACTTATTGTTTTGGTTGCAGTTTGATCGAGATGACTGTGATTCTTCGGGCACTTTACTTTCTGGAATTTATATTTACTTTTTGAGTGTTTATTAAGCTTATCTTCGTCAAAGGAAAACGATGCAAAACAAAAGATTTGTTTGCTTAGAGAAAAATAGCTCTATCAACAGAGATTTATAGAGTCATGCAACAAAAATAAACATTGCTGATGTTCGCTTGATTTTCAGTATATTATTTATATTCTTGAATCTATTGTCATATTACTATTATTGAAAGCTTGAAAATACCCTTGCTTTCAACCAGGGACTTTTATTATCCGTTTACATAGTGCGCTAGCGCTCAAGCAGCCCAATTATTTTTTTATTGAAAACCTAATTGTTCTAAAATTACTGAAGTTTAAATATTTTATTTGCTTTGGATTGTTAGAAATCTTCAGAGAGATCTCAAAGAACAACAGAAAGATTCCAAACACACAGCTCTCAGTTATCAAGTTCCCATGGCAACCTGCACCATCCCTGCCATACTCCCCTCAAGAACCCAGGTACAAACAGCCTGCGTCATGATCAGCAGGGAAGTACAAAGCAGAGGCAGTCTATTGATCCATACTTAAATGCACTGACTAAAGAAACACGTGGAAAGACAAAACAGAGATACTCGGTAAGTGGTAACTCAAATGTATGAACCCCCCCCCCCCCCTGTTAAATCTTGTGCAGCCAATCATGTTCTTTCACAGGGAGCCCAATTTAAATAAAAGTAAAAGGTGCACCTTTGTTTTCCTACATAATTTCCCTATAATATCCTATGTGTGGATTTGTGTCAATACCTTTTACATAAAATATATTGACACAAATCCACACATTGGATGCCATAAGGAAATTATATAGGAAACAAAGGCACCTAAAAAAAAAATTCTAGTACATTTTTTATAGATTTTTTTGCTCATTCCTGTTACAGAGGACATTATCTTGACTTTGAATTTAAAAGAATTAATTAAACAGGATTTTTTCTCGATTTTATTTTCACCTTTTACTTTTATCTAAATTGGGCTCCCTGTGGTTCTTTATGCGCAGTAGAAGGAAATTGGAAACCCACTTTTTAAAGTTTTGGAACCCCCCTTTTTAAAATCCTTGTTCCTCTACTACATGGAGGCATTTGATTCATTCAAATGTCATGCATTACCTTAGAAATGCTCAGGCATGTGCAACAAAGATAGTGACAGTTGGGGGCAGAGCCTCCTTTTTCCCTTGAAAAAGAAAGAGACTCTATCTGCCAGGAAGGAAGTATGAATTGTCCCAGTTTGAAAAATTACCAACCATTTGTTATTCATAGGATGGAAGGTGGGGGTGGGGTAGAAATATTACTGAACAGATATTTTTACCATTCACTTTAATGGGGCTCACAATCATAGAAGCAGGTTAATATATTGGGTGGGAAGAGGGGGAATTTAGGATCCCCCCCTCCCACGTTTTTGGAAAAGGGGGAAATTAAAAAAAAAATCCGCTTTGAAAATGGGTAGGGTGTAGATAGGGGGAGAGAGGAGAAAATGGGAGTACTGAATCTTTTACCATTCACTTTAATGAGACTTTATATTATAGAGGTAGGTTAGAGTATTGGGAAAGGAGCTTTGGATCCCCTCTTGTTTGGATGAGGTCCTAAAAATTGAGCTAAAAATTATTGAACTTTTAGTCTACAGATTACTTGATGCAATGGTAGCAAGTCTGATCTATGTTTACCAATGCTAGTGAATTATGTGCCATCAGACTGAATTTAGTTGTATCATCTACATGGCTGTACATGGCTGTATATAGTGGCTTCAAGACAACTCAAAGCACATTGCCACTGAGACAATTTTTTTCTATTTTTACTGTTTTACTGGCAGCATACATATGGGTGTGGTGAAGGTTTTGTTGCATGCTGCATGCTGTTTTCAAACAGCTAGCAAAGAAAAAAAATCAATATACCAGAAAAACGTGCAGACAAACTTTGGTAAGATTCCAATGCCCATAGTGCAAATATCTGGGCAACATGCAACAAAACATTTAAACTAACCTTTTTCAAAATAGATGTAATGCCATGGATGTTCTACTGCATGAAGTACATAACTTAATTAATAGTAGGGACCTTAAGCAACTTGAAATCTAGAACGAGAACGTCAGTATCTGAGCAAGAAAAGATGATATTGTTCTCCCAAGAATGCGATGTTCAGCAATTGCACATTGTTCTCGTCTTGGATCAAGAAGTAACACCTATTTCCAGATCTTTCTCTATCATTAAATCACAGTTCTGAAATCTCAGGTCTCACGTCCCCGTCCTAGATTTCGAGTTGCTTAAGGTCCCTAGTCATAGATTAGTACTTACTTCAGAAGCAGAGAAACACACAGTGATAATGAAAATCATTCTTTATAGTTAACACTTTGATTGCTTCAGATTAACAATACAACTTAACTGTTCATTATTTTAGTCAGACCATAATGAATGAAGAAAGACTTTCATACTCATTAACATTTTATATTTTATTTCCAAACCATAGAACATTAATATGTGACATAAATAGTTGTTGTCAAGTAATTGAAAAACACCTAAGTTTATGAAACACAATTTTTAGGGTTCTCTAGATCTCAGGGCAGTTACCTAAGCTAAGGCATATATGAACTATGAGCAACAAAATTGTGCAACTTGTCATGCGACATTAATATAACTATTACCACAGTGTGCAAAAAAAAAAAAATTTTTGCATTTTTTGGTAATACCTGCAACATTCACTCTGCAACTTGCAATGCAACAATGTAGCACAATACGTTGCACCGTTGGTTTTGTTGCTCATATTTCCACACCTTGACAATTAAGGGATAAGAATACATATAGTTGGATGTCTATCTTTTTATCTCTGAATCTTCCATGTCAACATAAAGTAGTAAAACTATAGTCTTCAAAAAGAGTGAAATACAAGTTTTTAGACAACTCGGTGTGGGACATGATATTCTTTGAACAGGGACTTAAAGAATACACCTCTTGCAGCACTTCGAATTGCAGCTCAATTTGGAGGACAAAACAATAGGTTAATTTCCAAATCACAGGAAGTTGAAATTCTTTTGTTTTGTCCTCCAAATTGAGCTGCTTTAACATCATGTGCAAGGGGTCTATACAATGATATTTCTTGAAACTTAGGTAGCCCTGATCTTCTAGAGAGAGAGCCAACACTAAAAAAAATTTGCAGTAAAATAAGACTATTTCCAAAAATATTAATAATATTTTTGGGAATATTCAGGAAAATTTGAATCATGCCGTAATCACATACTAAGAACTCAAACTCAGAATAAAACAAACAAAAATTTAGAAATGAGTTAATGTATTGGAATCAATCTTTTGAACTCAATTTTTTCTTGGCTGCTGAATTGATATATTCGCTCCCTTTCCACCTGAACCTGGAGGCCTTTTGTCATGTTGTGGTACTGGTTTTTCATGTGCCACTTTTACAGCATCTGGGGGGAAATCTGCATTCCCTTTGGCTACAGCTCCTGAAACTACCAGTTTGGTGGTATCCCTGAGAAAAAAATATAGAATATGGAATATTGGTAAAGAGAAATAATGGCTTCACGGTATCAAAATCTAATCTATGTACATACAGATAAAGACTGTGGACATATATAACAAATACATTGATGTAAAGCATTATTTACTGTGCGGACACACTAACTGGGACCACGTGAATAAAACTGACCAATCAGATAACAGTAAACTAGACAAAGATTGAACTGATAACAGTGTTAGCCAATCAGATTATCACATTCTCATGCTCTTTTCATATCGATGTGCTATCTGATTGGCTGGTTAAAAATATTGAACTAAATATCGCAATGTGATTGGTTAATGATACTAGTTTGTCAAAGTGGTCCCGGTTGGAGTATATCCGCACAGTAAGGAAAAGTATGCATTTGCTTGTGATTTGCAGAGAGCAGGGAGAGCTATAATGCAGATCATATTTCCCAAGGAAAATCATCTGATTGCATATGCATTTCCCTGCACAGAAAATATTCTTATTCCCCTGCCATGGTACATAGTGTTGCCTAGTGCTTACACATATGCAGTACATTAAGTACTTGTGATGTGTCAATTCCAGGAGCAACAATTTAAAAAAACTTTAAAATAGCAACATTTCATAAAAGCCTATGCTCAGATTTTCTCCAAAGTATATTGAGTCTGGGACAATACTTTACAGGGCATTTACTAAATAAAAATGATACATGTACGCATATATATTAAGGATTTAAAAGATTGGGTAAAAATTTCTGAGCAATATACTCCAGTTTCAATTTCTATTGCTCAGTTATAGCCTTGATAGCATACAATATATTCTTTGGTATTAGTAACAGCCTGTGTTAATATGATTATACAAATGAAGAACACTATAGACCCTTTTCGAATATGGTGTCTATGACGTCAAACGAGGAGTGGTTATGTTTTGAAATCCAGGATATTCCGGTCCTGCATGCTGCTAGTGGAAATCATTGGGTTTAGACATCCGGGACATTGTCAGAATCCTCGTTTGACGTCATAGACGCCATATATTCGAAAAGGGTATATTACTTTAGAATTTCACAGTTTGTGCTCTCTGTGCAGAAAATTTAATACACAATTGAGGCTAACATGGTTTGTGCTCTCCATGCAGAAAATTTAATGCACAATTGAGGCTAACACGGTTTGTGCTCTCCGTGCGAAAAATTTAATACACAATTGAGGCTAACACTGAGCAGTCTGAGCAATAGAGTATTCGAAACTAGAGTATTGAAAGAATAAAATAATACAAGGGGCAAAGGCAATATTTTTCAAACTAAAATAAATTTAAAATATATTTTAAACTAAAGAGGTTTATTAACAAAAGTATCATTGTTAGTAGTAAATGTTATTATCTTTAAGGTATCAATTATACCCAATTGCAAGCAAATCTCTTTTTAAAGATAGCATAATTATGATTGGTATAAATTGTACATTCATATATGTAGCTTGTGTGCATATAATTATGCGGCAATTAATAAGAACACAACATGAAAACAAATACAACAATCATCATAAATCCATAGTAACAAGAGATAAATTAGGAGACAAATGTTCCAAAGGGGCATCAGTGTTCTATACGTGCAACTTTAATCAAGAAAAAATCTTACAATACATAGGGCAAAAAGGCTTCTAAGTTAACCGTTTTTAAGACATTATGATTATAATAATTGTCTTTTGTTATATGAAAGGATAAAGTGCTTAGCTTTGAGATTCTTAGCACGTGCTCTAGAGTTAATACAAGGTCACGATATACGAGCTTGTTTATCAGAACAAACCTTTCCTTTGGATCAGCAAATTCTTCGTTTTCCGCCTTTTCCTCTGGAGTTTGTGGTGGTGGTTGACTCGTGTGATGATGCTTGGAAGCAATTCTCATACCCCCAGCTTTAACTAAGAAAAAAAATTCTAAAAATCAGTACAAATTGTACACGTTTTGGTAGAGGTTTGCAGTCGTGGTAAAATGGTCCTTCGAGACTTCCGACTCGCTAAGCGTAATTTTGGAGCTTTTTTTCTTAAACTTTACCTGCAGGAGGATGACCACCCTTTAGTTCTTTCTCTTCGGGAGGTGAAGACATTATTATTTACGCCTACAAAACTAGGAAAATTGTATCTAAATACTAATTTGTAAGTCCAAGTCGAAGTCTTGTTGGAGTAGAACAGCTGGAAAAAAGGACCAATATGTTAAGATATTAGGTGCATTCTGATTGGATGATCTTTACACGTGATTTCTAATCTAGTCTCTGATTGGCTACGATCATGAAACGAAAATTTTGAGACTGGATTTCAAAATGAATGGACTTGGGAGCTGGATCGGTGCTTTCATAAAATCAATCTCTTTTTTTTTTTAGGCTAGATTTATTTCCTCATACCAATGTCTTTGATAAATATTCGATGCTCAAACTGATATTTTTTGCACATGAAATTATTTATTGTATAGAATTTTCATAAACAAAATACATGCATAAAACACAAAAAGCTCTTGTTGGTATCCCTGTGTTTTCGAGATTACCAACACGTGGAACGCCTGGTAAATATTGTATTTTTCCTCTTCTTGCTTCTTCAAGAAGGGAAAGCCTGCTGACATCTGTGTTTTCTAGGACTTTTTAAAGAATATCTTTTTACACAAAGTATTTTTTGTTTCACTTATGAGCTTCACATGCTAGAAACCGTTGGCAATGTTTCTTTTTAGAATTTTCTTTGTTGCTTTGCTGGTTGCTGGTGTGACGTGTAAAAAGACGTCCAATGCTCTAAAGCTTTTAGAAAAGGAAAGCAAGAAAACTTCAAAATGCAGGAGGTTTGATTTTAAGTCTGTCATGCGACTGAGAGAAGACGAATCTTGGAAAGAATTGCTTCCTTGCTTGGTGAAAGCCTTAGATTCCTCGACTGGAGATGCTGTTTTATGGACTATTCTTGGCGAGGTTTTTGACCATAAAAACGAAAAATCAAAGGCAAACGTTTGTTTTAGGGAATCATCTAGATTAGTCGGAAAGCTGTCTAAATTCATTAAGAAGTGGTACTTCGTAGGTCCTTTCACTATTGGAAAAAATGAAGTAGATGGTGATCCACTAGAAGATTTTGGTGGAATCAAAAACGTCACCAAACATCGCTGGACAAGGAAAGCATTTTATTACTCAGAGTTACTTAATAAGGGAGAACTGAAGTGGACTACAATAGATGTTAAAAGTGAAAAGGAAAGCATCAATGTTGCTCCTCCAGCTGAATGGAATGAACTGATACTGAGTTTACAGTCCATTGGAATAGCTGAGTGGCAGGGGTGGATTGTAGGGGATTTTGTGGTCAATGAAGATGGCTCGTATCTGTTTCAGTCTCTTGGGGCTAGTTTAGTGTTTGTTGATGAATTTCTTTTCACTGGTGATCTCTATAGACGACATCAGATCTGGTAAGTTGAATTCTAGCTAATAAATTAAATAGCTTTAATCAATAACTGAGATAATAATTTATTTCCTACGAGTAGCTTTGATTCACTCATAATGGGCATTGTCTGGCCTAGCTGCTCTCTGCTCTCTTATTGACCATAATATGGCATCAATGACATCAACCTGTGACTCTAATGGGAGTACAATTATTAAGTGCAACAGCTGATTACTAAGAATATTGGATTATGTTTCTAATTAAATGATGTTGTTTTATGTTTGATAGGAGTACAGGCCATATATAGACAAGTATAATGTTCATGTTAATGTAACAAAAAGTCCCCAAAAAATTATTAAATTTTTCTTGCATATAAAAAAAAGCACTTCATATCTCGGCATTATGTATATTGTCTATACCCTTTTAAATGATAGACTAAGTGGTAGTGTAAATAAGACTTCAAAGTGATATTTATTTTATTTTATTTATTTTATTTTATTTATGGTTGTGAGAAAAGCAGGGTTCCCACAGTGAATTCTGAATTTTTTTCAAGGTCAGGAAATAGACCCCTTGCAGCACGTCGGAATGCAGCTCAATTTGGAGGGCAAAACAATAGCTTCCAATTCTCAGTAGTCTTAAATTCTTTTGTTTTGCCCTCCAAATTGAGCTGCATTCTGATGTGCTGCAAGGGGTCTATTGTCAGGGAATTTCGATTTTGGTCAGTGAATTTTTGCAATTTATCCAAAAGTCAGCGAAAAGTCAGGGAAGTTCTGTCAGCCTTCAAAAAATCGTTTTAAACTAGGAATTTTTAGTTGGGCTTCCTGTGGTCAACTATGATTTTTCGTAAAATGAGTGCACAGTGTGGTCAGTGAAAAATATGACTTTGGTCAGGAAAAAGTCAGGGAATTTTATTTTTCCAGATGAGTGGGAACCCTGAAAAGGTTTTTCATGAAATTGTCTTTTAGAATTAGAAAAATAACAATTATTCAGATAGGAAAATTATTCACTGAAGCATTGCATTTTCTACACAGGCATCCCATCTACCTGAAGCGTGGCCTTCACACAGCCAAGGTTAAGCTCAGAGCAAAGGGACCCTTAAGCTTTAACTTTCGTCTCATGCAAGTTCAAGAAAAAAATACAATTGAAATTCTTCCTCCAACATTTCTTCCTGATCTTGTTCAAGGCAAAATTTTTGGCAAATATATTTCATTTCCTTTGAATAACCTTCATTCGTCAAACTTGGTCAAAGTTACAAAAGTATCTCTGATATCACAGTCCTCTAATATGCCATTTACTGTTTCATTGTCTGGTGATACCAATAATTTTGCAGTTGCACCAGGTCAAATAAAACCTATTGTTTTTGAACTTGGATATAAAGATGAAAGCATTGAAAAGGAACCACTTGAAGAAGAGTGCAGAGATGTAGCCCTGAATTTAAAATTATCATTTAATGGAGGAAAAGAACAAAAAGTGAATATCGACTTAAGGTGTCGTAAGATAACAGAGTCTTTTCTTTTCACCTTTCGTGATCATGATGGATCAATTCAACATGGAGCTACTATTCCACCGCTGAAAGGATGTGAATCTAAAACATGCCCAGTGCTTGTATCACTTCATGGAACAAGTAAGTCTATCTTAATTAAACTTTAAACAGAAAAGCACAGGTGAAGTAGTGGTAAGAGCACTCACCTCTTACCACTGCAACCTGAGTTTGATTTGCAAACTCGTTGACATGTTTACAATGTAAGCAAAATTCTTTGTTGGTTCTCTCCTGTACAATGTTTGTTCAATGCCACTGCTAATCCCAATTGTTATCACTGACTGATAACCATCAGAAAAATGTATAACCAAGATTTGTATCAACTGACTGTCACTCTGACATCTGATAGATATATAGAGATTCTAGAGCACAGCTATAAACCCCTTGCAGCACTTCAGAATGCAGCCCAATTTGGAGGACACAACAATAGGTTCCAATGTCCTCCAAACTGAGCTGCTTTGATGTCATGCAAAAGGGGTCTATAATCAGTCTAAGATTGGATTAATTTGAGTGGAGAGGGAATAAACTCTAAATATGCTTCAAAGTATACCAACTTCTTTATTTGCTTTTAACCCAAGCTGTGCCACCTCAGAATCAAGCAGACAGCTACAAAAGGATGGAGAATGGAAAATGGGTGTTTGGTGTAGACAATCTATGGCTACTTGCCCCCACTAGGCATGGAGCACATAACTGGGAGGGTCCAGGTATGCTGACTTCTATGAGAGCACTTGAATGCTTAGCACAATACACCCAGGAAGCCTCGTGGGTAGAATACAAAGCTGATGACAAGAGGATAGTAATTGCTGGTCACTCAATGGGAGGACACGGTGCTTGGTATGTAAAAGAATAGAAGATAGACAGCTATCTGATGAACCGAACAACCAACTAAGCAGCCAAAAAAATACAGCACGCACACAAAACAGACAGACAGACAAACAGTGAATCACACAAACATGATATAAGCTAGCTGGGATGGATCCAGGATTTTCTTCAGGAAGGGTTACTGCATTGGATTGGCATCCACATGAGAAAAACACCGAACCCCCCTCCCCCAACAACAACAACAACAACAACAACAACAACAACAACAACAACAACAACAACAACAGAAAGAGAAAGTTATTACGTATTGTATATCTTCAAAGCTGCAGTAGGGACAAAAAGTCGACCTAGGGAGGGGTGCACCCCATAGAATCAATATGTATTGGCTAATGGTCAAAGTAGGGTCACAAAGTCGATCCGGTAGTGTGCGCACCCCCTGCACCCCTCCCCTGGATCTGTTCCTGGCTAGACGACTAGCTCTAATTCGAGACATCTAGGTTTATGGATTTCCTCAATGAAATTTCCAACGGTCTGAATTGGAAGCCAAAACTTTAGACGTCTTGGTCCAAGTTGATCGCGCTATTGTGAAAACTATTCTCCAGAACTTGACCCACTTTTCTGGTTAGCTGATTTATAATTATATAAATAAAAGGAAAACAGTGCGCGTTCACGAAATTCAAAGAAAACTGATTTAAGTGGCGCATGCTTCTTTGGAGCAATACAACTTTTATCGTTCCCGTTCTCTTTCCGCTACTCGGATGGACTTTGCCGCGCGCATCAATAAAAGTGGGTCCAACTCTTGACTATGAAAACCATTGATGCAAGCATTACAATTCATTTGCAGGCAACTTGGCACGCATTATCCAGATCAAACATTAGCCTTGATATCTGCAGCTGGCTGGATCAGGAAAGAAGACTATGGGGATTCAAACCTGTTCTTTAGACATGACGTCAGCACAAGTCACGTGGACCCTATTGTCAAGGCAACTATGGAGGCATGTGTAGCTGAGAATGATGCCGACAAACACGTCTCTAACCTTCATGTAAGTGTAGAATAAAGGCCCTGTTACACTGTGCAATTCTCCAGCAACTTGTCTCGCAACGGCGTTACGAGATAAGTTGCTGGGAAAATACAGGGTCAGTAGCCGAGCAGAAAGTCTATCCCTAGGGTTCCCGGCGTAGATCGATCCAAAGTACATGCATGGAAATAAGGCATTAGTATAACAAAGAGGAGATTTCTAATACAAAAATCCGCGGCATTTCTGATTACATCATTTCAACCAGCAACAGCGCGCGAGGATATAGCTACGGACACGCGGTGCAACATTGCGCGCAATGTTGAAGGCAATCTATGTTGCTAGCCATGTTGCACGACACAATTTGTTGCAAGCAACGTTGCTGAAGTAGAAAACGATCCTACTTTAGCAACATTGCCTGCAATATTGCACCGTGTATCCGCGCCTTAGTTATAATTTTTTTCGAAGTACGCAGTCAAGGACAGCCACAGTTACATACCGTATATTTTCTAGTGTGATATGAAATCCACACCATACAGGGGGATAACTTACTCCAATCCCTGTTTTCTTTGTTACTTCAGGGCCTTCCTATCATGATTAGAGTAGGTGCCGCTGACCGCACAGTTCATCCTTATTATTCCCGCCGAATGTATCGGTTGCTAAGGCAACAGCGTAGTAACGTGACTTTCGATGAGATTCCCAAAAAGGAACACTGGTGGTGGGATACGTATAAAACTAATGATGGAGGCGTTACCAACGATCCAGTCATCCGGGGATTCGCTATTGAGCATGCAAAGAATGCTGGGACATCAATAGAAAACCATGGTAAGTACCGTACTTGAACACCAGGCTGACACAGCTGAACGACAGATGGGATTTATTTGATTGTATACCACGTGTGGAATATTTTCTTTGTTTTTTACTTAATGCCCTACCTTCTTAGCACCCATTGCACTCTCTCTTCTCCTCCTCCTCCTCCTCCTCCTCCTGATCCCCCTCCTCCTGATCCTCCTAATCCTCCTCCTCCTGATCCTCCTCCTCCTGATCCTCCTCCTCCTCCTCCTTTTTTTCTTCTCCTTCCCCATTCTCATCACCTATTTCAATAGACTTCATTAGCATAGGTGTAATGTTTTCCAATTTCAGACAACGTGTCATTCTCTTGAGAATAAGATTCTTTGTTTGAGTTGTATCCATATTCATGTGTCTTCTCATGCACAACCGTAAAACAAAGAAATGATACTCTAGGGAATGACACGTGGTCTGAAATGGGAAAACATTACGCCGAAAGGTAAAGAGGTCTGGTCTATTGATCATTTTTTCCATAAGCAATGTCTAATGTCGATGCTAAGGAATAAGGTTGTTTTTAGGCTAAACAATTTTTCTCCCCTAGAACAAATTAAAAGCATTACTGGGATGCGCTTTTCTTCTTTTCATCGTCAAAGTTATTTTTATGCTTGTTCTTTCACTATTCATAGTATGTGATCCCAACAACAAGAATAAAGAATGTAATGATATCGATGACCCTGCCAAGAAATATCAACCACAACAGGATGACACAATTGACAGGAATGATGTTGGTGAATTTACCTTGCTGGTTTATAACCCAGCATCCATAGCAGGTAAGTAAGATAATCTAGTGAGCATTTAGGAAGCATGGGTAGCATAGTGGTAAGAACGCTCCCTTCTCATTAATGCGACCCGGGTTCGAGTACCGGTGGGCTCGGCGTTTCTAGTTGGTTCTGTCCTGTGCTTGGTTTTTCTGCGGGTCCTCCGGTTTTCCTCCCTCCCTCCTAAAGGCGACCTGGCGACCAATTTCAACATCTATGGTTCAGGACTGACCAGCCTCGTGTTTATGTGGAAACAAAAAAGCGTTTTTACATGTATGAGAGGCTAGTTAGTCCAGAACAATAGTTGTTCGAATTGGCCACCATATGTCGATTTGGTATATGGACCTTTCTCAAACGGCAACCATGTTCACTGGAACAAAGGTTCGCCTGTGTATTCTCCATTCTAAATACTTCAAGACAACGAGGGTTTAAACACCATATGTCGATTTGGTATATGGACCTTTCTCAAACGGCAACCATGTTCACTGGAACAAAGGTTCGCCTGTGTATTCTCCATTCTAAATACTTCAAGACAACGAGGGTTTAAACAAAGGCTTTTACGTTACTCAAATGACTGCCACTCGCCTGATGATAGTTGTTTGAACTTGACTAACGTTTCTTCGGGTTATCTCAACAGGTGTGCGCGGTGTGCGAGTTGTACAACAGTTGGTCCCTTTCAGACAAAGTACGATACAAATACAACTGTCACCGGGTATTGCAAGTCTGACAACACGAAATGTTGCGCGGTTGTCTTTATGTGAGCCAGCAGTATCGCCCGTACATTGGAGTCAGCGGAACATCAGGATAGATAATACTAATATCAAATCAGAGGACCTTCAAGGTAAGTCCTAAGTTAGACCATTAACAGTTCTAGATCTATACAGAGTCAGTTCATCCCGAAAGTCTAATCAATCTCCGTTTTGTCTGAGTTCTTCGCCGGTTTTTCTCCCTCTGCATAACCTAACTGACTAAAATCTTTGAATTATCCTTACCCGTGACTTAGATCAGCCCATAGGTTGTTTCAGGGTAAACAAAATAAGCGCGCATGCCCTCTTTGATTCTGGCATTTTCAAATGTGATGTTTTCCCCCTGTTTGCAGGTTTCTCCGGCAAATGCTTGTTATTTTGCAAAACGATGTCAGAAAGCTGGGAGATATGTGAAAATGAGTCCTTTGAATCTGAGGTTAGCCGAGGCCCCCTGAATATGGGACCTGCTCGAAGGATCGCGGAGAGTCCCTTTCTGATCGTTACAGGTACGAAATACTCTTATCATTAGATTTTTTTCCTATACGGTGTGACCTGGAGCACAAAGATACACGTTACGGAACATCGAAGTGGCTTCCCATGCATTTGTCTTTCTGAATCAGTAATTCATCCAAACACAACGCGTAGTTACGGCTACGGTAAGATACGATACGAATGTGTGGTATCGCCTCCCATGCACTTATTTGAAAACCGCTGTATTCTTACGGGAGAGAAGCGACACAATAAACTTGTAGTCGTATCGTAGTCGATTGGTTGAAACGTGCGAAAAGTATGGGAAGCCATTGCGATGTTACGGCCAGGTCGTATATGAAAGCAGTACCATATACGTTTCCCACTCACGTGCAGGAAGACCGCTATACAACAATGGACCTTTTTAAATTGGGCGTAATGTTTCCACATTTCAGACCACGTCATTCTCTTGAGAATAAGATTCTTTGTTTGAGTTGTATCCATATTCACCTACTATTCTTGTGTCTTCTCATGCGCAATTGTTTAACAAAGCAATGATACTCTAGGGAATGACACGTGGTCTGAAATGGAAAAGCATTACATCCCATTTTTCTGGAATGGGAAAAAATTATTCAAGCTAAACGGGTTTAATCCAATTCTTTTTTCAGGAACGACGACTGACTCCACTACCTCTTCACGTCTTCGTCAGGGAGCTCTGTACATCGCCAATCAATTCTATCTTACTTCAGAAACTATAGCTCACGTGATCACAGACAAAGAGTTGGACCAATCAACTGCCGCGAATTTCAACCTGATTGTGATTGGTGGACCAGATGTCAACTCGTGGGCAGGTGGATTTCATGAGAATGTTCCTTTGAAGTTCCATGAAAAGAGGTTAATTTTAAGTAAGTAATTATATAATATATAATTTCTTTTCTTTCCTTTCCTTCATATTTCCTACCTCTTTCACTCCTTCCCTTCGGTTCTCTTTCTTTCTTTCTTTCTTTCCTTCCTCCTTTCTTTCCGTATAACTTAATTCAATTACTTGGAGTGAGCGCGAGCCAGTCTTAGCTAAAACCGGCAAACTTTTATTTTATGAGTTCTTACGCTTATTAACCAGAATAATTGCAGTGTTTTTCAGTTATTCTAGATATAACCAGATATCATGTTCTCATTTGATTCGGAGATATCGTGTCTTGAATCCACAGATAATTGTCATTTCAACTCTGCCCGCACCGGTGCTGTATTTCTTGCTCCACATTCTGGCTCCCGGCTCGCCCTTGTACTGACGGGCAACTCATTGGAAGGCCTACAAGATGTCATCCTTCTAGCCACTCCCACTATCCTACCAATGGCCCGCTCCCCTTTTTCCAACCTTGTCCCGGATTTTATTGTTACTGGACCTGATTTCAGTGCTCAGGGACCTGGGGGATATCTATGTGCTGGTTTTTGGGGCAACAGTTGGGAATATCGCCGAGATATTAGCTCTTGTTCCTGCTAGAATCTTAAATCCTAAATCGGTTAGCGTGCATCTCAATGCCAAAAGAAGAATTTAAAATTTAGAATTTTTAAATAGAGAAAAAGAAAGAAAGAAAATGTTTTAAACACCATTTAAATTAAATAAAACTCTCTTTACCAACTACAGCTCAAACAAGCATGCTCAATGGCAGGTACTAGGCTGGGGTTGATCCAGGATCTTGAGTAGAGGGGGTCACAAAATTTAGGATATGCACCTTTTGCTAGTATACTAACCAACTCATTCCTAGCTAGGGGAGTCATGGGAGCCCTCCCAATGCAGTTCTTGTTTGACTATTTTTTTTTTGTTTCTCCGCCATTTTTTTAGTCTCAGTGAAAAGGATACCTTTTCAACCTTGTTTGGGCGGTCCATTACTTACGATACACATTCTGGCTCGGTTAATAAGGGATTGTAGACAAATTATACAAATTCTAGACCTCGTTTGAATGAATGCACCCATCAAGGGAACACAGCAGACTATTATTTGACTTATTTGTGGTTTAAGTTTATTCTTCAGCCGCTCTGCCTTTCAGCCGCCATCTTGAAATTCGGTATTTTTTAATTCGTATTAAAATACGAGTGCTCCCTTAGAATAACTTTAAGTTTTAGATTCAATATTCTTATAATACCCTCGGCATCGGAAAATCTACTCTCGTCTACCACAGGTGTCCCAACTGGACAATAGAAAACACTTCGCATTTGGCTGTTTGTCATTGGCAGTGTTAACCGACGCATGGGTTGCCTCTCGCTATTAGTCGTGAGTTCGATCCTCTGACCTGCATGCAAACACTTGGTGCCAGTAGAATTGTTTGTTCTCTCCTGTTCCGTTGAAGCAGTAGCTAGATTTCCCTGGAATTAAAATCTTGTCCCACTTGAGCAACTGCAACATGTTTTAAAGAGTACTACAAGGATTACGAGGCAATTTTATTTTATTTTTACAGAACAAACAGTAAACAATTGAAACAATTTATAATCAATTTTCCGTGATCAGAGTTTTAAATTCTGAGATATTCTAGCTACTAATTTATTGAGCTTGTGGGTCATAGCAACGGTAACTAAGGGGAGTCGGAACGTACATGTACATCTGATGTGTATCATTCTACTTCTGATAATCATTCTGAAGGGAAATCAATAATCAACTCACTATTTTCATTTTACTGATGTCAAAGTATTTTATTTTATTTATTATTATTATTTTATTTTTTTATTTTCATTTGCTAGTAAATTATCATATTACAATGCATCTCAAATTAACTCCCTCTACGGCTTTCAAGGGGCAAAGAAACCTTTCATCCAATCAGAGAGGTCTGAAATGACGTCAAGGAAAATTCGTTTTGTCGCAGATTAAAATTTTCATAGAAGGTTTTTTTCATATGAAATTAAGACTTGGGTATACTGCCGAGGAAAACTCATATTTATTCTTACACCAGATGGAATCTTTTTCGAGGCAATCCACGGCCAGTGGGTCGAGGTAGGTCAAATAATGGTTTACATGTCTTTCATTTTCCTCGATTATAATAGAGAAATTAACATACAAATCCCATAAATAGAATGCTAGAGTCTTATACTGTAATCTATCCAGTATCAAAATTATTTGTTCGCTTGCTATTTTTATAGCTTGATGGCATATTATCACGGGCTAATGTTTAATAGGCCAAACAGAAAAAAATTCAAAGGGCAGAGAAAAGCAAGACGAAAGTACAATAAAAGAATCGGGATTTTTAAGACAGTTTTGATGGAAAACAGTTATTTCGGTCATTTTTTCAATCGATGTTTGGTCATGAAAAAATATATATCTTTCACTAGCCCAACCTGTAAATATGAACACCAATATGGACGCAGAACTATTTGAGTTGGTTTTTCGTGAATGAAAAGTTCTTTTTCTTGACCTTTTCGTTTTTATCTTCATCTTTCTTTCGAAGCCGAAAGCCGAGGAACAGCATCATTCATCATGCTCCACTGCAGAGACGAGCAGGAACCTTGAAAATGCCTGACGAACACCCATTGGCGCAACGAGACCAGCCTTTTGAGAATGAGGTATTTGTTTTGGCTGATAAACAAATTTTATCAACGCTGAACAACCGGGCAGGGTATTTATGGCCTTGTCGATCAGGAAATGATTTCAATAACCCCTATAGTCTATAGTGGTCTATCGTTATTCTTGTTTTGAGCCTTATGGGCCGATTACATACACGAAAAGCAATTTTCTCTGCAACCTGTCTCGCAACGGAGACGCAATCGTTGCGAAAAGTAGAAACGAATTCTACCTTTCGCAACGATTTCTGCAACTTGTCTAAACAGTTTTTTCAAACTGCACTGTAGGTTACACGCCTCAATGCTCCATGCAACTGATGGCGAGAAAATTGCTCCGTGTAATCGCGCCTTTAGAGTAATAAGACTACTGGGATGTGGGATATAGAAAAATATTATTCATATTTTAATAGAAAGCTTTAAATATTTTAGATGTTAAAAATATTAATATGCCAAGCATTTATTATGATTGCTACTGCTACTGCTACTGTTACTGTTTCTATGGTTACTGTTCCAGTATAATTATAATTGTTACTTTTTACTGTCACTTTGTTTACTGTTGCTTTTGATACTATTACTGTTACTGGCACTATGGTTATACTGTTACCTTTGCTGTTTTTTTCTGTTACTGTGATTACTATTACTGTTTCTACTGTTACTATCGTTACTGTTGCTTGTTTTACTGTTACTATGGCTACTGTTACTCTTCCGGTCTCTGTTTGTGCTGTTGCTATTGTTAAAGTGTCTATAACCTTTTTTTCAATAACTTCAGTACTGATTCTGCATGAAGTAAATAATTGAATGGTAAAATATTTCTTGATTTAATTGAGTGTTGCGTTTTTAAATTATCAAACTTTTTACTTCTTATATATGTTAATGACTGTGACGTAACCTAAGATCTGCAAAATTGAACTGGTTCACACAAACAGTATTTAAAAAGTATCATAATTAGTTTACTCGTTTTCATGTAAGTTTTTTAATTTATTTTCTCAATATGGCCAGTGTTTAGTATTACTGGTCACAAAATACGCTCAAATGCCTTAAATGACATCAGTCATTGTCATATTGGAAGTGTAAACCTTTATAATTTAAAGATGCAACACTCAAATCAAGAATTCTTTTAAGAATTTTACCATTCAACTATTTACTTCACGTAGATTCAGTACTGAAGGTATTAATAAAGAGGATATAGGCACTGTAACGATAGCAAAAACACCAACAGATACAGAAAGAGTACTTTAACGAAAGCGACACTTGATACTCTATGTTTGACGTCCCTAAATTAGAAAAATCCAGCACTGTACATTTTCACACCACTGCATAGAGTTTTCCATACTTTGATGCACTAGCTAGCAAAAAGGTAATATTCATTAAATAATCTTATTTTATTTCAGACAAAAGATGGAGCAAGTGGTAAGTGAAATCTAGCCTATCGATCAACATCAACCTCGTTCCATTAATTTTTAAATTACCAGTAATTTCAATGTTCGTCAGAATGCCTTATCTGAATACTTTATTATTAGTTCAGTATTTTTGGATGCATGAATCTCAGTCCTACATCACATTAACATACCTCCAGTATAGCCCGTCAGATCAATCGCCATGCAGTTGATATACTGTATTTTTAGTTATTTTTATAAATAGCATTATCATATCCTTGTGGGCCAACACTACCTGCCACCATGTAGTTAAATCTATTGAGTCCTGCAAAGAACGGACATCCGACAGCCCAATTAAGATGTATTTTTTTCAACAATGATAACTTGTCAGCTCAACTTGCATAAATACCACACAAGATTGGAACTAAAAGCGCTAGAGAGATATCTTTCGTCTGAATTGATAGCTCCTGAAAGTACACTCCACGAGTAGAATAATTCTTAACCTTAAATTAGTGCTATACGATGAGTATCTTAATTTTATTGCAAGTAAATGTAAAATCTTGATGCTTTATGGCTACACGCGTGGTTGTTTGATCGTCTAGGGTGTATGGTGATGTACATGTGTTGGATGGGTCGTCCAGTTGGCATGGTAATAGTGCGCACTTATCGCATGTGTTGGGTGGGTCGTCCAGGTGGTATGGTAATAGTGCGCACTTATCACATGTGTTGGGTGGGTCGTCTAGGTGGTATGGTAATAGTGCGCACTTATCACATGTGTTGGGTGGGTCGTCCAGGTGGTATGGTAATAGTGCGCACTTATCACATGTGTTGGGTGGGTCGTCTAGGTGCCATGGTAATAGTGCGCACTTGTCGCATGTGGTGGGTGGGTCGTGCAGGTGGTATGGTAATAGTGCGCACTTATCACATGTGTTGGGTGGGTCGTCTAGGTGGTATGGTAATATTGCGCACTTATCACGTGTTGGGTGGGTCGTCCAGGTGGTATGGTAAATATATAGTGCGCACTTATCACATGTGTTGGGTGGGTCGTCTAGGTGGTATGGTAATAGTGCGCACTTATCACATGTGTTGGGTGGGTCGTCTAGGTGGTATGGTAATAGTGCGCACTTATCACATGTGTTGGGTGGGTCGTCTAGGTGCCATGGTAATAGTGCGCACTTATCGCATGTGGTGGGTGGTTCGTCCAGGTGGTATGGTAATAGTGCGCACTTATCACATGTGTTGGGTGGGTCGTCTAGGTGGTATGGTAATATTGCGCACTTATCACGTGTTGGGTGGGTCGTCGAGGTGATATGGTAAATATATAGTGCGCACTTATCACATGTGTTGGGTGGGTCGTCTAGGTGGTATGGTAATAGTGCGCACTTATCACATGTGTTGGGTGGGTCGTCCAGGTGGTATGGTAATAGTGAGCACTTATCACATGTGTTGAGTGGGTCGTCCAGTTGGCATGGTAATAGTGCGCACTTATCACATGTGTTGGGTGGGTCGTCTAGGTGGTATGGTAATAGTGCGCACTTATCACATGTGTTGGGTGGTTCGTTCAGGTGGTATGGTAATAGTGTGCACTTATCACATGTGTTGGATGGGTCGTCCAGGTGGTATGGTAATAGTGCGCACTTATCACATGTGTTGGGTGGTTCGACCAGGTGGTATGGTAACAGTGTGCACTTATCACATGTGTTGGGTGGGTCGTGCAGGTGGTATGGTAATAGTGCGCACTTATCACATGTGTTGGGTGGTTCGTCCAGGTGGTATGGTAATAGTGCGCACTGATCACATGTGTTGGGTGGGTCGTCTAGGTGGCATGGTAATAGTGCGCACTTATCACATGTGTTGGGTGGGTCGTCCAGGTGCCATGGTAATAGTGCGCACTTATCACATGTGTTGGGTGGGTCGTCTAGGTGGTATGGTAATAGTGCGCACTTATCACATGTGTTGGGTGGTTCGTTCAGGTGGTATGGTAATAGTGTGCACTTATCACATGTGTTGGATGGGTCGTCCAGGTGGTATGGTAATAGTGCGCACTTATCACATGTGTTGGGTGGTTCGACCAGGTGGTATGGTAATAGTGTGCACTTATCACATGTGTTGGGTGGGTCGTGCAGGTGGTATGGTAATAGTGCGCACTTATCACATGTGTTGGGTGGTTCGTCCAGGTGGTATGGTAATAGTGCGCACTTATCACATGTGTTGGGTGGGTCGTCTAGGTGGCATGGTAATAGTGCGCACTTATCACATGTGTTGGGTGGGTCGTCCAGGTGCCATGGTAATAGTGCGCACTTATCGCATGTGGTGGATAACCACACTTGTTTGTTTGATGGTCTTGGGTGTACAGTAATAGTGCATATTTTTGTGGCTGTCGTGTTGATATGATTGTTTGATAATAACACACTTTAGTTTCACACTTTGGTATTCGTCTAGCGTGTTTATTAAAAGTGTATATGTTTTTGCCTATTATTGTGCTTGGCATATCTTTAAAACAATACATTCAATGTATCTCCCAAACAGAGCCTGAAAAAGGTCCAAGGAAGCGCAGATCCACATTTGATCCCAAATTTAAAGGATGGCGAGGTCCCGTTCACGAAGGATCCACTTTATCTCCACCAAGCTCTGGCTCTACTCCTTCAAGCCCGGCGTTAAAGGTAGACCCTGCTGTTTACAGTACTTTCAGCAAACTATATCTGGTGAATTTTTTAGAACAGTGTTAATACTATTCATTTTATGGTTATATATCTCTGCAACTTTCAAAGTTTCAATGTATATCGTCTATTCCTTTCTTTGTCTGTGTCATACTAACCGCCTAAATTTGCGCACGGTGTTTGAGGTATTTACCATCGTGTTGAGCAATTCATCGTCGGGAATTTTTTGCTCTTGCAATTTTAGGCTCAATAGAATTCAGTTAGCCAATAATACAGCTTTATCTTCATTAGCATTTTACTGTTGCTGTTGTTATTGATATGTTGTCTACTGGCATGGTGTAAATAGGGAACTTTTAAGTAGCTTAAAAGCAACTCGAAATCTAGGACGGGGGACGTGAGACCCGAGGTTTCAGAACTGAATTTAATGATAGTGGAAGATCTGGAAATAGGTGTTACTTCTTGATCTCAAGACGTGAACGACGTGCAATTGCTGAATATTGCATTCTGGCGAGAACGATATCGTCTTTTCTTGTTCAGATACTGACGTCCCCGTTCTAGATTTCGAGTTGCTTAAGTTCCCTATTATTTCAATGCATGCGTGCTCATAGCCTCAATCTGAATCTGGTTTTTTTTCTATCTGAAGAAAAGTTCTACGTCTAGAGCCTGCTCGTCTTTGTCGAAAGATCAAAGCAGACCATCAACCAGCAGCGTAGTCGTCGACAATAACTATTACCGCTCAATAGTTAGACGATCCATTTCATCATCGAAACAAGTAATGTAACCAATCACAGGCCACTTTCCTTGCGTCCATACTTTTCTTCCCCTTCCTCCATTTATTCCTTCATTCATTCTTTCATAATAGTTTATTCCCTAAGAGATTATAAAGGCTTGTCCATTGTTTTTTCAGGTGCCCAGAGTTCCAATTGTCCCTCGACACGTCGGTGTTCCAAATGTTGACTGGGAAGGACTTATTAGAATCGACAGTCGAGATAGCTGTGTTCAAAGGTATTATGCTATGTGCCTTTTGCGATGTCAACGTATAGTTTCGAACGTCAATTCTTCACAGGTTATTCTGTCTGCTCTCATATGAGTGTCTTTTGAGAAATAATTCTTACAACTTCCACTAGCAGCTGCTTTCTAACGGGTACTTTGAAGGGTAGAGCCCAGCTAAATGACCCTAGAAAAAAGCTGCTTGGTCTGGTAAAACATAGAGATAATGTCAGAAAAAGTTTAAAACTGTGATGCTTTCCGATTCAAAGGTATACAGTGCTCTTACTAAGCCAGTATACCATAGTTGGCTTGCACAGTACGTTTTGGGAGAGGGGTGATTACAGTCTTTTTATCTACCTAAGACCTTTATTAGCTAACTATAGCAAGCCACGTGATATTTAGACAAAATATTTAACTAGTTTGAAAGTGTATTGCGCAAAATATTCATATATACTGCTATATAGTGCTGATTATATTTTCTTTAAAATCATACAACAGGCGAAGTGCATTTGAATGGGAAAGACCTGATTCTCCAGGTTAGTAGGGTTGTGCTTCTTATATATACGTTTCTGTGTTTCAATATGATTCAACTCTGCTAATAAGCTGAAATTAATTTATCAAAATATCTACTTATTAATTAAGGTGTTCATACGCTAAAACACGCGATCAATCAGGGCGTTGGACGCACACACTAAATCACCATGTAAACCTGACATTCCTGTTTTGTAAATCCGGGCTAACATAGCGCTTAAAGGCGAGGTACTCGTAGATTCAGTAGATATTCTTGCTGATATTTACTCTTAGTAAAAATGTGTTTATTGAATAATCCAGCGTTATGTTTTGAATATTTTCTCTGAACTTTGATTTAAATGGTTCCATTAGACGTCCATCGCCTGCCTCGAACAAGACCATTTATGCAGACCATTTCGTGTAGCAGTGCTTCAAGTGTGAGTGTAAGTGTAACAGAGAGCGAAGAAGAACAGGAGGATATGGTAGTCACTACTGAACGTACGAGACAACAGGGAGAGACGACTGAATCAGATTTCGGCCTTCAAAGGTAGGCTTTATACTCGAATTATCTTATACAAGACATTTAATGTCTTACAATGTTATAGGTAAGGTATCGCAAATATTAACATTTCGGAAAAATTTGCTTTTTAGCAAAAAAAGCAAGTAGAGTGGTCCGAGTATGCTACTTGAGGGACACCGAATATGGTTGTTCAGATATTGTACTAGAGTTGTTGATATCATACAGGCGAAGTTTTATGGAGAGGTATCCTGAAAGCAAAGCCTGAGATAACTAGTAGTCAGACAAGACACGTTTTTAACATGCAAACTTTGTTTCTAGAGATCTCGATGAAAATGGACGAATGAGTGGCCTGATTAGAGAAGTCATTCGGTTGAGAGCCATCAACAGTCACCTAAAAGATGAGATAAGTGATTTGAAGAAACGAAACAGTCAGCAACCGGAATAAACATTAGAGTAGCAGTTGACAGTGGCATACTAAGCAGTTTACGTATCTTATAGTTAGTGTATAGGACACAGTGTATACCGTAGGGTGTACCTTATAGTTAGTATATAGGACACAGTGTATACCGTAGAGTGTACCTCATAGTCAGTACATAGGATACAGTGTATACCGTAGGGTGTACCTTATAGTTCTTATATTATAGGACACAGTGTATACCGTAGGGTGTACCTTATAGTTAGTATATAGGACACAGTGTGTACCGTAGGGTGTACCTTATAGTTAGTACATACTAGGACACAGTGTATACCGTAGGGTGTAACTTATAGTTAGTACATAGGACACAGTGCGTACCGTAGGGTGTACCTTATAGTTTGTACATAGGACACAGTGCGAACCGTAGGGTGTACCTTATAGTTAGTACATAGAACACAGTGCGTACCGTAGGGTGTACCTTATAGTTAGTACATAGGACACAGTGTATACCGTAGGGTATATATACCTTATAGTTAGTATATAGGACACAGTGCGTACCGTAAGGTGTACCTTATAGTTAGTACATAGGACACAGTGTATACCGTAGGGTGTACCTTATAGTTAGTACATAGGACACAGTGTGTACCGTAGGGTATATATACCTTATAGTTAGTACATAGGACACAGTGTATACCGTAGGGTGTACCTTATAGTTAGTACATAGGACACAGTGTATACCGTAGGGTATATATACCTTATAGTTAGTACATAGGACACAGTGTATACCGTAGGGTGTACCTTATAGTTCGTATATTACAGGACACAGTTTATACCGTAGGGTGTACCTTATAGTTAGTACATATGACACAGTGCGTACCGTAGGGTGTACCTTATAGTTAGTACATACGACACAGTGTATACCGTAGGGTGTACCTTATAGTTAGTATATAGGACACAGTGTATACCGTGGGGTGCACCTTATAGTTAGTACATACGACACAGTGTATACCGTAGGGTGTACCTTATAGTTAGTACATACGACACAGTGTATACCGTAGGGTGTACCTTATAGTTAGTACATAGGACAGTGTATACCGTAGGGTGTATCTTATAGTTAGTACATATGACACAGTGTATACCATAGGGTGTACCTTATAGTTAGTACATAGGACACAGTGCGTACCGTAGGGTGTACCTTATGGTTAGTACATAGGACACAGTGCGTACCGTAGGGTGTACCTTATAGTTAGTATATAGGACACAGTGTATACCGTAGGGTGTACCTTATAGTTATTATATATATGACAGTATCTACCGTAGGGTGTAACCCTTAGTTAGTATATAGGACAAAGTGTGTAGTAGGGGGTAGTAACTTCCGTACAGTAAGTGTTCAGGCTTTAGATCACTCATTCTTTTATTAACTTTCTCAAACAATCTGTACATTTTTCATTTTCAATTTTAATCATCAGATTTTAAGACTTTTTCAATGTTATTTCATGTTATCGTTTTACGGTTTCGACTCATACAATAGCGAATCGAACCAATCACCGTTTTTATGTAGTTTTTTTTCTCAGTAAAATTAAAATCTTGTCCCACAAACAACTACACATCATCTATACTACGATGATTACGAGGCAAATTTATCTTATTTTCTTAGGGCAGTTATAATTTAAAAAAAACAAACCATAAACCATGTTTCCCGATCAGCTGCTTTTTAAATTCTGAGAAATTATAGATAAAGCGTTGAGCTTGTGGGATATGGCAACGGTAACTAAGAGGAGTCGGAACCATGAATTAATTATGATCGATTATCAGTATGTTTCTTATTAGACAATGCATCTTATAATATTATGTTTTCTTAAACTAGAATGTTTACTAGTTACTTCGTAATATGATTAGATCTCATTAATCCTTACCCAAGCTTTCAACAAGCCTTTGAGGTTGGGCTGACATTTAGAGTAGATTTTGTATGACTGTAAAAAAAAAGAAGCTTATTATCATAGGGATAGAATTGTTAGCGCGCGGTTTCGTGTCCATTTTGATTGACAGTAACCTCGCAATCGATGATTATGCTCAGTCAGTGACCGTGCCGTGTGCGCTTTGAATTCTTAGTCATACGTAATCTAATTTATATGAAAACTAACCCAATACAACGAAGCGTTTCTAAAGTATTTTTGTTGCATTTATACGTTGAGACACGTTTGGCATTTAACAGCATTGTTTAATTAAACAGAACTCAATTTATGGAAATACTTAACGTTAGTAATATATTAAAAGTTCTCGTAAATAATTGTTACAGTGAATAAACGGTCTTTTAAAGACCTTGTATAAATAATAGTTTTAGCTTTTCTATGAATCTTTTTTTTGCCTAGCCTCCATATATGTAAATTTCGCTTGAGTAGCCTCACTCTTACTTATGAACTTGAATAGTCCCTACACAGTTCTCTGCGCAATCTTGAAAGATTGGCACGCCTACCATGAGGTGACCTTGTAATAGCCTACCTCCGAGATATGCGGAGGTGGGCTATTGTCGCGCACAAATGTTTCAATGTGAGGGTCAGTGCTAAATGCTCAGTGATTCGGGACAGGAAAAATTATACATTCAATTTAGCACGGAGCATCGTACTGAAACCTTTGTGGGTGACAAGAGAAGCATATCTTGGAAGTGGGCTATGATAAACACATGTGAATAATTCACATGTTAAAAAGGTCTCTATCATTATAAGGTCACCTCATGTCTCGCTTCGATGCAAAGACACGGCTACCTTTCAAGATGGCCCAGAAAACGTGAAGGGGACTATTGATAGGTTCATACATAATGACGTATCTACAGGCTTCTTTAAGATACTTCCTGCAGCAGTGCGGCAGTAAGATGCTAATGACCTGAGCAGGTCTATTTCTTTGACTGCTGAGTACACTATCATTATCTTCAGTTGTCTCAGTATTCCAAACATGAGTCAAACAATTCTTCTTTGTCCATTATAACAACATCTTCATAGGTCCCGATGTACCGATCATCGACGAACAGCATTGGTGTGGATCTATGTCCTGCCTTTTTGAACACCTTTTCTCTCTGAACTCGGCTCATTCCAACATCTAATGCAATCCAAGAATCAAAATCTGGCCGAGTAGAAATATGCTTTTCTTGTAGAAACGCGTCAAGGAGCTGCTTGTCTCGACGAGCCCTTTGTTTCATAGACGTAGCAGCATAGTACACCCTTATTTTTCCTCTGCCTCCAAGATCGTCTGGATCAGCGTCACCAGATGCGCTGAGTTCGTCCAGATTCACATCGTTGATAAAAACCTTGAAAGGGCTCCCTCGAATTCCATTTTCGCCCCATTTGATAAAGATCTCGTAGGTGCCCGGTTCTGTTGGGATGTAAAGTACCCGATGCTCGGTGTGGGTGTTCTTTTTCTCGCTTTTGACGTACGGGACAGGTATCGACACTGCGGGACAACTGATGCAAACACTTAAAGGACCTTTGGTATTGTTGTCTGTGATAACGGTAAATTTCCCCACACGTCCTACCTCACCAGCTACAAGGCCAGGGCCCTCGGCAGAATTCATGGGAATTTCAAATGGGAAATCACGAACCTGGACGACTGGAGTCGAGGAGTTTGAGGACTGCACGCTGTTAGCATCATTGGTTACACCTGATCCTGTGGTGTCCAGATTGGGTGCCTCTTTCATGGACTTGAATACTGGTAAAGCATTATCTCTTAATGTTTCATGCATCCCTGGGATTGATTCAAAAGATCCTGTCTTATTATTCTTTGTTACTGGGCCGTTTATTTCAGCGAGTACACCATTTTGTCCAGCATGTCCAGTCACGGACAAGTGAAAAGGGCTTCTCAAGATGTGCGCTCCACAGTATAAAACACTGATGATGTACTCTCCTGGCTTAGTGGGAATATACTTGACAACATAAGTACTCTTACCGACAAATTTGACGCTCAATTCTGGTTTGTCGTCGTACCCGCCATCAATGGGCTTGCACTCAATCGCTATGGTTATATCTGAGGCTTTGGCACTGTGTAGTTCTACAATAAACTCCGCTACCTTTCCTAGCTCTCCGCTCTTTAGACCGGACCCGTACGCCTTGCAGGCAGAACTCTCTCTATTGGAGTTGACCTTGTTGTTATTGGTGTCCCCTTTGATCAAGCTCTCGTATTTACAAAACAAAGCAATGTAGGTTAGGATACTTAGTTCATCAATATGTGAAGTTGCGATGTCAAAAGGAGAGATGATCTGAGGTATGCCAAATTTGTCGTGAGCGACCTGAATCCCAAGTTTGACGTTCCCCTCGCAGTTGGTTTTATCAGAGTACAGATTCGAAACGATAGCGCCGGGCTGAAGGGCATTCACAAGCTCACAAATGGCAACTCCGTCTTTCCAGTCTTCGTCGAAGTTATTGATAGTTCTTTGGGGTAACTTTTGTCGCACCCATGATAGGATGAATTTTCGTGCTGAACTTTGAGTTTTGCCCAACATGGCTCTTCTGCAAGGTTCGATGAGGTAGAATTCAATAAGAAACCAAACAAATGCTAGAAGAACATCAACAGAGCCTCGAGAAAGGCTATCCAAGTCTGAAAAGAACAGAAAAAAATAGAATTAAATTTTAATTTCTACATGTTGAACAATTAGGTAGCGTCTCACAGAGACAATAGCGAATGTTTTGGACACAAATCATATGCTTTCATTCGTGTTAAACAACCTGCACTTTGGAATTATAGCTGTGTAAATAAAGATGATCTTACTAGCGTCATTCAAACTAGTAAAAAATATGATTATATTCTATGCTTTCTATCGCATTATGGATGATTATTTGATTTCGCTACTGATAGCGAATCTCGCTCTCATAATGGAAATTTCCCCAACTTAATATCATCATAGATCGCTAAAGAATGGATTGAATATGATTGAAATACTCAAACTTAAATAAGATTATCAAACCTTTGCATCTCGAGCTCAACCTCAAAGTCAATTTTCTGTTGGTATCAACCTTATAAAATCTCATCAGTTCAAGTAACCAATTTTTCTATTTGTGAATTATGAAGATCGCAAAAAATTCCCGACATTCGATGGATCGAATAAAGTGCTTGAATCGAGTATATTTACAAATAAACAAAAAAACTTCGCACTTTTTCTAGGAAAACTTACTTATGCGTCAAACTTCTTTCTAACAACTTCTCTCTGTACTTTTTTCGACCAGTAACGGAGAAACTACCTCAACTGAGAAACTTTCCCCTCTGTAGTCTCTACGGCTTCTTGGCAACATAAGATTTCTTTGTCGTTTCTGAAGACAGTCACCTGTTGCTCTTAAGATTTTTTTGAATTATAACAAGCAGTCGTAGCAGGTGGCTCGTATTCTTTTCAATTAACATTTTCAAAGAAATTCGCCAGAATGTCTGCGTCGCTTGCGGTTTTGGCTTGGGTTCATGTTTTCACTCTGAAAAAGGATTTCGAGATTATTTGGTAGGATTAGGTATGTTTTTGCTTCTATCAGTTCGTACTGAGCAGTTAAATCAGCTAGTTTTTACCTTAAATGTTCCAAGAAACCTTTTGATTACGATACTCGATTTCTTATGATATTTTAAAATCGCAGTCTGGCATAATAAATACTTAATATTTCTGTCGACTTTACTGAATTAATCGTAAGGGATAATTATAAGAATGACAGCGAGGAAAACATATTAAAAAAATGCAAATGCGAGATCATATTGAAAACAATAATTTTTCAAATATTATTGTACAAATTGTTAGTATTTCCTTGTGTTATAAGATATATTTTTGTTGCAATAAATACAAAGCGAACAAGAAGATAAACAGCTTTATGGGGGAAGATATACTAAGGGAATATCTAATGGAAAAGCTGTTAGATCTAGAGTGCAAGCCTATTACCACACCTTCCAATACCATCATTCGATCTACCAAAACATGATCCATTGTACTCAGACGTATTATATGTTGGAACATGTTGAATGACATGCTCCCTTGAGTCTCCATAATTATATTGCCATGAAAATAAAACCAGCTATCGATGCTGATAGCTTTGGAAATGATTCAAGAGACTAAACGAGTGCATTTCCAAAATAATTCTAAAATTCTACTGAATATATTTGTAGTTTGCGCCAACAGAGAAAAGAAAATTCTGTTCAATATGAATATTTCTTGTCGACGGCCATTCAAGATCGATGGCGAAGCCATTCATTCGCCGGTAAATATATTCTCTAAGAAACGATTGCAAACGGTATGTTTAATAGTGAATCGTACTCCAAAGATTTTGGTTTTCCATAGCTGTGATATCAAAAACTTCAAAGCTAAACCACAAGCCAAAAATAACGATAAAACTCATTCATTTCCTTAATATTAGACTTGCTGCAGCATGCTAGGTCTTTGGACAAAAAAAAAACACCGAATAAATATTCCTTAAATTATAAAAGAGGTTTTGTCTGTTATATTATGGATTTCGAGTGAGTAAGATAAGAGTTTTACCTCATAGAAAAGTGTCCATGTTGTCCTTTTTTGCGGTGAACGGCTGTGAATCTCCACAGCGTTCGTTCCCGACAATAGCGGGAGGAAACTTTCGGTTTAATCATTTGTACAACGTGACGACTTGATGGTATAAAATTACCATAATGATATGGAAAGCGTTTGCGGTTGCAGCCTGGAAATCCTGTTTTTATAATTCATAATATGTGCTTAAATGTTGAGGAAATAAAAGCCGATGGCAATAAAAAGTACCTTGCTTTCAAAGCCAGCTAATTCTTATCATAATTATTATAGTACCTGCATCATCATCATCATCATCATCGCTATCATCATCTCTCTACAGTATCAATCTTCCCCAATCACAAAATAAAGTGAAAATGAAATTTATTTTTTTAAATAAAATATATCTAAAAAAATAGCGATTTCTAGTTTTCTAATTTTGAAACCCAACCCCAGGAGGTGCTAATGAAAATAATACTTAATAATAGTTTGTCCATCAAGAATATCTTATATCTTAAAATTTCAATATTAAGTTTACATCGAGACTGATAGACAACCGCACTCATTTTGACAGATATTGTCTGGACTTGGAATGATTTTGAAAATACAGATGGCTTGGTTGGCACGACCAAAATAAATATTACAATATCAATTCATTCATATTTTTTTACCAAATTTTGCACAAATGAAAACGATGCCTTGGAAACTATTTTGAGTTCCTGCTTTCAAAAAGCAGATTAAAATACTGGAAAGAATATATTTATATTTTAAAAATACGAAATTTCCAATTTTTAAAGAATGTTTTATTTTTGCAGTATTGATTGTTTCGGAATAAATGTATTCCTTTCGCCAAAACAAATAACAAGCTTTTTTTGCATGTCGAAGCTTGCTGCTGGGCGTCCTGAGTTGCACACTTTTTATTTTTTTAAATATGGAAAAAGTTGCAAGAATTTTCACGACAGCCCTTTAAATATTGTCATGCCAAACTGCGACCCTGATTTCAATTCTTGGGAGTCAAAGCTTTCTCAAAAAATCCTTTATTTTCCCTCAACCCAAAACGACCATTTGCTTAGTACTCCATATTTGAATTCTCCCTCAACTAAAATGCGTCTATTTTAGAACAGTTACACAGCTAATTTACTAACTCCTTCTTAATAAACCTATGCTTAAGGCTTCGTTGTCTTACTAGAAATATTAATTTGACCTTACTTACCCTCCTCTTTGATAACAGACGGAAAGTCTTCGCTCCTCAAGAACTCGAATATATTACTCCAACAATCCCTTTGTTTCAATCTAATTGGTTGAAGTCCTGAATATCGTATAGGTACCTTCCTCTCACTGAGGATTTCCAATAGTTTTATGGTTACAAAACAGTCTGCTAAGTCAATCAGATCGTCTATGAACAGAGAGCGTTGGTTCAAATGGAAGTTAACCCATTTCGTAAAGGCTCTTCGTCGAACGACTCTTGCTTGTCCACTGACCGATTCCAGTCTCATTTCCATTTTTCTGACGGTTTTGTAGTCGGCTTTGGTTTCCTAAGAAACACTGACACCAGTGTTTACATTAATTTACAGAAAATCATCACTTGTGTGAAAAAAGAAGAAGACAGCATTCGCAGTTTGTTCAATCACTGTTGAAAGGCTTCCAGTCGATAAATGATATTAGTTTGACCTCTTATTTTGTCACGGCAGACAAGGATACTGGAAAATCATTCATGATTGGCACAAGTGAGACTAGGACGCCATCTAGGGTCCTCTAGTGGCAGACTGTTAAGTCTTCTTTTCCTTGAACAAATTCCACCGGTCTTCAGTGACACTCGCCTCTTGATATCCGGTATCCTTGGCGTAATCGTAATCTTCTTCTTTTTCGAAACTGTGATGATGTTCGATTCAGCCCTTTAAACACAAAATTCACGCGAACATAAATATTTTATGGTTGAATAATGATTTGCAGAGCTTGCAGGTTAGCGAATCCCACAAAAGGAACCACAAAACAAGCTAGTATCAGAGTTTTCAGTGGCTGAGAAAGAGAAAGTGCATGGGGAAAGTGCGTACGTACCTGACGCACTATGAATAACTTTAACCAGCCTGAGACAGTAATAAAACCAATAAATAGAAGGGGAGAAAATGAAGAAAGAAAGGTCGAAAGGATGGACGGAAAGTAGCCAAGGAAGAAAGTAGGGAAGGAATTGGGATGGAAGAAAGGAGGGAGGAAGGAAAAAAAGGGATGGATAGATGTACTGTTGGCCATGGCAAGTGATGCATGGATACATGGAAAAGTAAAAAAAGAAAACAACTGAAGAACTAAGAAAGAGAAACAAGAGCTAGAATAACTGATCACCACTGGTTAATTTAATGAAACAAGTTAATCTAATAATTAATATTTGAAAGATCAGGGGATGATTAAGAAAGATAACTAATAACATAGCAATAGGCATAGGTTCAGGAAATGATACAGTGTGATGATTCAAAAAGCTAGAAAAAGTGAACGAAAAAGGTCCTTTACTATACTTTTATGGATATTCCGCCTTTACTATATATAACGACGTCAAGGAAATGATAGCCTCATTGGCAGAGTATTCTATCAGTTGGTCCAGACTTTACATTACTAACTGATCGCGCTCGTTGGCCAAATGGACGAAAAGTATCTATTAATGCAAGTAAGTGGAAAAGTGCTCTTGGGAGTGCAACACCTTTTACTCCGACGAAGGACTAGCGTCCGAAACGTCAGTAAGTGATCTCTCTTATTTTTTACGGTGTAAAATTTAACTTTTTATCCATACTGCTTCTCTCAGAGTGATCTTTTCACTGTTATATCATAGAAGATGTTTTATTGTCATCCATGTAACGGTATATCCTATATATCCCTGTCTATAATGCATGCTTCATCTGTTTGTCATTATGAACAAATCGAGTGGAAATAAACTGCCGGATAAACAGGATCGGACACTTCTCTTTTTAGTTCATACCGAGACTGACCGTTAACAAATGCACTACACGGTGATGGCACTCGTGTGTCTTCAGTTTTGCTCTGGTTTCGCGATCGAAATGATCTATCGCACCGATAGTCCGGCACCACGGTATATGGTATATAGTAAATAGCTGGGGGACAAACGTTATGTACCACTGAAAAATGACTCTGACCACGTTTGTCACACAACTATCAGGGTGACTGTTTGTGAGTTACACCTCCGACCCCTCTTTGAGGCATTTTTCTAACCCGGAAATACACTCAATCAGCAGACAGTTATACAACGCTCACCTCGATGTTTTTATAGAGAAAATTGAAAAATAAACTGGTACAAGATAACATTGTATAAACAACCCGAGAGGGCATTTAACGAATTGTCGCGTGACTCACTCGCTCGCCCCGTGACCGTCGTAATCAGTGGTCGTAATCAGAGAGAATTACAACAGCTCGCTAGCCGTTAAAGGTTGAGCAATTCCTAAAGAAAAAACCCACTTAAAATTGTTTATGTTCGATTTATGTGTTACTTGAAATATGACAATTTACTTATGCCCTCTGCTTCCTAACAATGACTGAGTGACAATGAGTGGTTTTGTCTAACTTTGTTCTCGCTACTCCAGTACTGTGCGTTGAATAACCGTTGCTTTTTCCACTCTTAGTTCTACAGATTTTACCGCAACCGCATAAAATTCACAAGAAAATAAATTAAAGATTAATTAAAACTGTTATCTTGGTTATTTGTTCATGGAGTAATCTTTATTCCGCGATTTTTTCCGCAAGTCTGTCGTTGTCAAGCCAACATGGCCTGAATCACCAAGTGACACGTGTTTGTAAGAAGTGCGCGTGCGTAGCAAAGCGTGACCGTGACGATAGCGAAGTCTGGTGTCTAGTGTAGCTCTAGTCAAGTCATGTCCAGCACTCTACAATGAAACGAAATATTTTATTTATTTTATTTTCTACTTTATTATCTTCCCCTGTACTAGCAGAGGATTATTACGAGCTGTTAGGCATAAGCCGTGATGCAAGTAACAAAGAAATCAGGAAGGCTTTTAAGAGGTTGGCCCTTCGACTTCACCCTGACAAGAACAAGGTACTAAATAATCTCTACGTGTTTACAATATTTATGCACCGGAAAATTTTATAGTCTCTTACAAAAGTTTGACTACAAACCCTTATTAAACATATATTATTATTTTATATACATATACAGGATGCCCCCAAAGCACACGAGATATTTTTACGTATCAACAGAGCTTACGAAGTCCTTAAAGGTAAGGCGAAGTAGTTGACTCGTTCGAATATTTTTTTTCTCGGACCATTTTCAAATAATAATGTGGTTGTCAAATACAAGTATAATTCTAACTGGTACTTGACTATAAATTTCTTGATATCCTATCCTCTGTGTTTCCTTTTCCTTTATATTTTCTTTACTTTTTGTGTAGGGATAGTTTTGGGTGTAATAGTTTTAATCACATTTGCACATTGATTAACTTCCATTACGTAGATATGAGCAAACACCAACGTGTGCTTATTATAACATTCTATTTTATTAGGGTTTTCAGCTGATATAACACCCTCGAGAAGTAGCAATTATTTAGAAACTCTGTACGATACTAATGGTATACATTCTAAGATTGTTTCTAAATCAACTACGATTACCTTCTCGTGTTCCAAAATCAGCAAATGAACTCTATTTGAATTAGTTCAACTTCATATATACACGTCGCCAAATTTAGTCATAAAGAAAAACAAGAAAAACACCCTAAAATGTTTTATGGCTTTGTTAGAAACATACAGTACTTCTCTTAATTTTCTCTCTCTGCTGAGTTATAGAAGAATGTTGGAGTTGGGCTCCCTGTGTAATTAGCTTGGCTGATGGATGATCGATGTAGATTTATTCATTTTTTTATCTAATTTTATGCAATATGAATGCCTTATTTTTAGATTCAGAACTTCGTAAAAAATATGATTCATATGGAGAAGAAGGGTTAAAGGAAAATCATTTCAGTAATCAATACCAAAGTTGGAATTATTTTAATGAAGAATTTGGTAAGATATCTTATTTGCTTTATTTTATTTTACATGAAAACTTTTATTTCTATAAGATTGTAGAGTAAAATTTTCATAGTAGTCACTTTAAATACACTATTAAATTTTATCTTAGCTAGTTGCATTTATCCATTCATTTATACTCATTCATTTATTCACCCATTTATCTTTATTCATTCACCCATCCATCCATTTATACCCCCATCCATCCATTTGTTCATTCACTCATTCATTCACAACTCTATTTCCTTCCTTCCTTCTTCTTGTTCCTTACCATCACTGTTAAAATGTGCCACTTTTCTGTTGGGATGCAACAGGTAGCCCAGAGAGGATTTTTTTTTACAATAATAGAGCATAAACTAGGAAATGTATTACTGGTGCTTCCCAATCACACACATGGAATCTTATAATTTTGCCATAGTGACAAAATAGGGTTTGGTCGATGGCAATCCAAGTGTTTCAATGATTTTTTCAGAAAACACAAGGGCACCATGTGCCTCAAGGGAATATTGTAGAAATTAAGCCTTGATAGATGTCCAGCAAAAACCTATAGCTACTTTAATGTGTCATGACCAAAAATTGTACAGTTTCATGCATGTGCTATTGAGAAACACTGTAGTAATAGATATATATTGATGCAATTACTTCTTGTGTTTCAGGGCTTTATGATGATGATCCAGAAATAATAACTCTTAGTTATTCTGATTTCCGTGAGTATTTAATGAAATGTATAATGCTGATAGCGTTCTGAGAACTGAAGAAGCTTAATGCAGATGAAGTATTTTTTTGATGAAGTGAATTGCATGGACAAACTAGGATCTTAATACCATATTACAGTATAATTATAATGGGTGTAAACTGACTGATTGGAAGCATATAATCAGTGGCGTAGCGAGGACCCAGGATCTGGGGGGGGGGGGCACCTAGAATAAAAACCAATTACGGCAAAAATTTGGGGGTGCACATGGTCGCCCCCTCCATATACGCCAGTGGCATTGACATTGTACATGAAAAAAAAAATGTTTGCCCACCCCTCACTATGCCACTGCATATAATGTCAACTTGGCTTAACCTGATTCAATAGGCACTTGACAGTATAAATAGTTCATTATTTATTGCTTTTGCCTTGCAGAAATGTCGGTGGAAGGCAGTGATGATATTTGGTTCATTAATTATTATTCACCTTTTTGCTCACATTGCCATGACTTAGCTCCAACAGTAAGTGAAAGTGAACTTTTTGGTAAATTATTTTCTTGTATACAATTAACAATGCATTATTAGTGGCACTAAAAAAAATGACTGATAATTAAATGCCCAATTAATTGCACAAACTTAAGGAAGTGTGCCATACCAATTCGTATACCAATTTTATCAATACCCTGAAACAACTTCTGGGTGAATCAAAGTCAGGGCATGCAGTTAGAGTAAAATTACAGAATCCAGAGTAAGTGAAAGAGATACAAGTCTTGAGAGCAGATTTGAATTAATCCAAAAATCAAACAGAAGAGTGCATTACTATTATCATAGTGTTAGTGGCAATGCCACCATTGATTCCCAACAAGTAAAATGAAGCTGTAATATTAATGCAGATGACATATTTCTGATAATCAATTTGTTTCATATATTATTCTTTTTAGTGGAGAGAAGTTGCTCGTGAAGTAGAGGGTGTTGTAAGAATTGGAGCAGTCAACTGCCAGGAGGACTGGTCTCTCTGTCGGCAGCAAGGAATCCATAGTTACCCATCACTTGTGCTTTACCCATCTGTAAGTTGTTATTAGGGGTGCATTGAGTGACCTTGCAATCCCTATTATGGAGAGGAAATGTAAAACAAGTAGTGGTGGTGGATCTAGGATTTTGGAAAGGGGAGAACGACATCATTGATCACTAATTAAGTAGGAAAGACCATTTTATCCTTCTTGGACAACTGCTCTAATTTCAACCAATTTACTGAGAATATAAAATTTAGTCAAGCAAAGTTTACATGCCCATTGTTAGGACTACTTCAGAAATGAGGGGAACTTTGTATTTGCCATTTTATGGTTAAAGTATTAATGTTGAAAAGAGGGGGGAGTCTGAAAAAAATGAGGTTGCTACAATTAAGCGGGTGAGGAGGGGTGTGGCAATGTCCCCCCTACATCCCCTTAATCCACTGCTAGGATTACACCATTGACTAGCATTATTGGTAGCAGTCGAATTGCTACCAAAGGAATTATTGATATTATAGCTTAATTTTAAATATTATACTTTTAGCAAATATTCTAATTCCTTCTCTATTCTATCTTGTGTAGCAACATCTTTACAGAGGCCAAAGGACAGAGAGAGCATTAATTAGATTCATTTTAGATGCAATTGAAATTAAAGCAGTAGAATTAACAAAAGGTAAGAATATATTGAATAAGAGTAATGAAATAATATTGCGCCTGATAAAATCTCAGTAGGGGTAATTCAGTTTCTTGTGTCTGCTCAAGTCATGTTGATTAGCCGTAAGCTGAGTTTTGCTGATCATTGGTCAGCAGTCAGTTGGTTATTGGCCAACTGTTGGCAACATGTACTTCCTGCCGAGCAACAGTCAATGATTGGTCAATAATTTGGCCTTCTTGCTATAAAATGTATAATTTTATGAATTGAGTTACTATCTAATATTAATAGCAATTTTTAAATTTTCTTGTCTAGAAAATTTTGAATCAGAAATGTCATTGTCACATCAACAGTGGTTAATAGACTTCTGTGATCCATCATCAGGTCAGTATACATTATGCAGAAATGTTAATAGTCCCATTCACAGTTCCCTGTACCATCTTGAAAATTTAAAAGGGCACTTAGATGAAAATCAATGAAAATCACTGAGCATTATGCACTAAGCCTCATATTGAAACCTTTGTGCATAGTGAAGCATATCTCAAAAGTCGGCCACTGTTGTATTTGTATTGTTAGTTGGGGGAGGGAGGAGGAAGGAAGGAGGCTTAGAGCTGATAATCTTGGATGAGGTGATTGGGGGAAGGAGAACTAGACTTATTTTTAAGGTACCTCCGAGGTTGGTTAATGGAGACTGTGAGTTGTATATTTGTCTGTGTTGTGAGCTAAGAACTGTTTATTTTATCAATTAGTATAGGAATGGAGCTAAGAGGTTTTTTTCCCTATGGAAAAGACAGAGGAGCTGAGAGCTGAATATTGTCTGTGGGGGGATGGGAGGGGAATAAATTCTGCCAACATAATCATACTATAGTTAATGTTTACATTGGTCTTATCATTCAACCAACAGATTGCTTATCATCTGATAGTAAACTAAAGCTTGCAGCGATTTTGGTAATATATTTTTTAATTAATTTTTTTGGGGTAAAGGTTGGAATGGTCTGTTACCAAGAGGATTGTCAATATTACATGGACTCTGTAGTTGCGAGATACATATTTGCACCCCTCGACATTTGAACTTTGCCTTATTCTGAAAATTGCAGTAATATGTACTGATTTACTTTTTTGATGTTCATTTCAGGATAATTTAGTACAAGTTGGATCAATAGACTGCTCGCATGATGAAGCCTTATGTAATTCTCTCAATCACCATGGTGAAATTGTCTACTACAACAATAATCACATCGAAGCTGGAAAGGGCAATGTAAGTCCTATTTTAACCTTCTGACTTCAACTTTCTGTCCAAATAATAATTTGAACGTACTCAAAACAATTATGGTCTTACTGGACCCAATTTAGTGGGAAAAGTTTGGGGGTTGCTAGGTACCCACAACCTCTGGAAGTAAAATCCTGGATAAACTTTGTCCTCAAATATCTCCAAATCAAAAATCAAATGGTAGAAATAAATGTTCTGTCTGTTTGCATGTATGTTAAAAACGTATTTGTGTTGATCCTATGGACACCCAATATTGAGCATTTCAGTATGAAATTCCAGTAGATGGTAATCGCATTCCAGTAGATGCGAATCGAGTCTCTATTTTTGACTTTGCCCCTTGTGTTTTCTGTTTCCCTTTCTCACTTCGTTTCCCATACCCATTCCCTTTCCTATATTTCATGCTTTCATTTCTATTTGTTCACAGGTTATTAAAAGTTTACATACAAAAGATATCGTTGATCAAGTATTAAGATTAACACCTGACCCGTTGAACATAGACCATAAGAAATTCCAAGTAAGTAGAAAGCTACTGCCAATGGTACCTGTGGTAAGTGGACACCCCGCCTTGCCTCGTGTCCACTTAACACAGGTGTCAGCTGAATAGAGGTTTGTTTAATTATGTATGAGAAGAAAATTTCAGCTTACTGAGAAGTATCACTGTACTTGAAAGCTATCATTAGAATTTAATTCTAGTGCGAAATTATCAGATTATGTTCATAAACCTATCGTTAGTCAGAGCTAGTGGAGTGCTAAATTCATGAATGGGAAGGCGAATTACAACACGTTAAAAAAACTTAGATCATTTCATTTCATTTTATTTAGTTTATTCGTCACTAAATTTGCAATATAAAATATGAGTGTGACAGGAGGAGGAAACAGGACTTGCGTCCCAATAATTTTAAAATGATTTAATCATAAGATATCTAAAGAAATGCCCAATAAGATGTGGTGATCAAGACTTAGGAGGGGCGATCTCAAAACCTCTTAGAACGAGAATAATTCGAGGTTAACGTTTTATCGCTTGTTCCTACATGGAGCACATCGTTTCCATAACTTAATGATTGGTTTATTTTTTTTTAGAATATTCGTGAACAATTAAAAACTGGTGAAGAACCATGGCTGATACACTTTGACAAGGGAACGTCAGTTGGTTTGGAAATCAGGAAATTACCTACTGTTCTATCTGATATCAAGGTACTAATTATATAAACTATAATACTATCTGATACATGTCGAAGTTTCTTCAGTTATATTTCTCAGTTTCCTGACTTCAAACGCACGTGGGGCGTGCGGAGAGGGGGGGGGTGGAAATGGAACCTCTCTTGACCGTGCTGCACAGTTCAGCTTTTAATTATAAACAAATCAACCTTTTCAAACCCTGAAACAACCTATACGATAATCTGCGGCGGATATGGGATTTTGAAAAATTTAGAAGATGCAACTTTTGCCATGCTAACCAACTAATTCCAAGCTAGAAAGGAGGGGTCATGGGCACCTTGATCATCCCCTAAATCAGCCACTGCTACTGCTCAATTTACCAAATTCTATAACGCACTAGGGGTTAATGGAAGGAAGTGGGGAGTCTTGTAGAAATGGAACTTCTTTGAGTTGACGGTATTTCGCAGCTCAACCTTCAGATTCAAAATTCTTCAATCTTAGTGTGCCCTGAAACATGCAGCCTCTGGCCAGGGCTGTTCTAAGGTTTTTGCGAAGAAAGGAAAAATACAACCAATCATATTGCAGAAGTTCTAATGAGTGACGTCGTGTATTTCAGGTTGGTCACGTGGATTGTTCTACTGCTAAGGAAGTCTGTGATTCTCTTCATCTTTCTAAGTATCCTAAAATAGCTCTGTTTAAGAAGGAGGGCTTTGAGTGGCACCACGGTGAGTAGTTCAATTTAACCTTTGAATAAATACCACACTATTAAAATCAACACCTTTGAACGAACCTAAGATTGTTAACTATAAGAGACTAGTATGGGAAAAGGAAAAAAGTGGTAGGATATTGAATGGCAGAGCGTGCATTATGCGAGCACACAGCACGCGCGCGCATTCGTGTCCAAAAATTACGGCTTCTCTAATTTGTATTTTATAAAAGAAATAAAAAAAACTTGCTTGCTGTGCTGTGTGAAGTCATAAAGCACTTGGGGACTGTCAGAACACTCGAGAAGCACTCTGCAACTCATCGTGCTTCTCCACAAAAGTTTCTCGTGTTCTGCCTACTCCCCAAGTGCTCACCATAATGCATTTCTCTCAATCAATTATTCCTTTATTTGTTTAAGGTCGTTTTACTGCCCATGATATAGCAGTGTTCGCCAAAGAGAGTGCTTCGTCTATTGTACAAACACTAGGACCAGATGACTTTCCTGGAGTCATCACTCCTAACCGTCCCTTCTTTGTTGACTTCTTTGCTCCGGTAGGTAGAAAAACAGCTATTCAGCTTTATTATTTGTTTTATGTTATAACAACTTTTCACAAACCTCCGAAGTGGTTTAATTCCATCTTCAAAGCATCATTACTGAGGACTGAAGTCCGCAACAGCGACATGGCTTGGTTTTTCCTTTTCTTGGTTTTTCCTCGACGCAAATAATCAAGGCACAAGGTTTTGTCAGTGCTAACCAAAACTCATCATGTCACAGTCGATTTTACACATTGTATCTAGTTTAACGATGTGATATGCGCTCTCATACAATAGGTCTTGCATGGGAATGAAACGGCGCAAACCCAAACCGAAAAAAAAAACTATTAAGCTTTGGCTGATGTGTCACAGCGTGGGACACTCACAACAGAGCAAAGCTCCAATTACTGTGAAGCCCAGGATCGAATTGGAATTTGGAAGTTGATTTTAAAGGAGGGAGGATAACCGGGAGAACCCGGAGAAAAAACTCTCCAAGCACAGTAGAGAAGCAAGAAACATATGCATGCACATTCGACACCTAGCCCAGCGGGACCGTGCTTCCCAATGCCGATTTTCCTCTTCCTAGCCAAGTTTACTAATAACTTTTTACCTTTTTTCTAGTGGTGTCCGCCATGCATGAATCTACTGCCCGAGTATCGCAAAGCTTCTCGTTCATTTATCGGGAAACGTAACATTGGTTTTGGTACAGTGGACTGTACAATACACGTTAATCTCTGTCATATGGTAAGACGAATTATCGTGCGGAGCATGCCGTTAGTTAGTGCGCGGCCTTCGGAGCTAGAAGTCCATGTTTGAATCCTCAGGAGCTCCACGTCGGTTATACTTGAGTCCCTGGCTCAGAAGAATTGGGCAACCACTCCTCGCGTTTCGAAGTGAAATAAATTGTCTTTCCCTTTTTTGCCTTTTTTGCCCAAAGAGGAGCACAACATTTCGTGGTTTATCCCTCCTTTGGGTATTCCCTATAGTACTGTTGTTGTTTTATACCCTTATGATGTGTGGAAGGAGATGAGAGGATATCAGAAAAATCGATTATGAACAATACTACTTTTTTAACAACATCTTGTGCTTATAGTTGTTTTTGTCTTTTCAGTATAATATTCATTCTTACCCGACTACTATTTTATATAATAATACGGTACCAATCCAGTTTAGTGGACATCATTCTGCTGGGGAATTAATAGATTTTGTCGAGGTAAGGTGCATCCATATGACAAATACTTGTAGGTATGACTAGGGCGATATCCAAGATTCCTCATGAGGGTTATCACATCCCACTTACCCCAACACCCCAACCAATTATTCTCTTCTCCCACCCCTCCCCAAAAAACCTCGCAGACGAAACGTCGCGGTCTTTTACAAGTGACCCTCAATCGTGAGACAAACGAATAAGTATCGTTTAAATTTAAGAAACATGTTTTTTTCTGTCATCAGAATACACTCAACCCTTCTGTCGTTACTCTGACTCCAGAGACGTTTGAGTCGTTAGTGGGTCAAAAGGAGTCTGATGAGACTTGGCTTGTAGATTTTTATGCGCCTTGGTGTGGTCCATGCCAGGAATTGCTACCAAACTGGAATAAACTAGCTAAGGTAGAGAACAGCATTACAGTTATTTCTGCTGATGTTGTTGATGCTACTGTTGTTGCTGTTGCTGCTGCTGTTGTTGCTGCTGTTGTTGTTGATGCTGCTGTTGTTGTTGATGCTACTGTTGTTGTTGATACTACTGTTGTTGTTGTTGCTGCTGTTGTTGTTGTTGTTGTTGCCGTTTTTGTTGCTACTGGTGTTGCTGCTGTTCTTGTTATATTCAACTCATTTTATATATTCTCATTTCCACAGCGTCTAAAGGACGAAGCCCACTTGGGTTCAGTAGATTGTGTTAAGCATAGGAACTTCTGTTCCCAACAAAATGTCCGTTCGTACCCCACCATTCGACTGTACTCACATCGTAGCACAGGCTCATGGGATTACATGTAAGTACCAATGTCAGATACTGGTTCATTTGTATGGACTATTGGACTTGCTAAAGCTCAGCCACAGGAACTGTCTCAATAAAAGGGACTTCCCTCTCACGATACAACTGCAACTCGTACAAAGTTGAGAACTCGCTAAGTTTGCGAGCGTGTACACTATACGGTGTCATGTTCCATTGATGCCCAAATTTCAGCCAAGGTGATTCATGCAGCTCATAGCAGGGATAGCATTTTTGTCTCTTTTAATAGACCATTTCACGGTTCTCGTCGATCAACCTTATCCTCGATAGCGTGTAATTTATTCTTTAGAATTTGACTAAAGCCCGTGGAATTTTTAAGTGTTTCAATTGTTTGATAATGATTACATTCCTTAAATTACCGTGAGCTGTAGTCAAATTCTAAAGAATATATTACACACTATCGAGGCTGAGGTTGATCGACGACAACCGTGAAATGGTCTATTGCAAGAATAGTTTTTTCATGAAAAAGAGAACGCCACGACAATTGGACTGTTCCCGAAATGTCTCTGCCTCGTGACCCTGCTGCATGTTCCTTCGTGTTTAGCCAGCCTTATTCAACTAGATCTCTGTCTTTCTCAGCACAGTAAAATTACTCTCTCTATTTTTCAGCACTCACGAAGGCTGGCGAGATGTGGAGTCTCTGTACATCTGGGCGTATCAAAACCTTCCATCCCTTGTCACTGAAGTATCAAGTGATGAATTTCATAACGAAATACTTACTGGCCACGAACCTTGGCTGCTGGATTTCTTCTCTCCTTGGTGTGGACCTTGTATACGTTTTGCTCCACAGTTTGAGAGAGTAGCAAAGGTACGACTTCAAATGCCCCAAAAATGTTGTGTTATGCACTTACATATTGTTAGTCTTTGTTTATGGTAATATCACCTAGCCTGGAATCATAAATCGTCAGTCCTTATTTTATGAGCCAGGTAACACGTAGCTAACCAACCGGTGGCGCTCGTTCGATGATCAAGATGGACATACAAAAGTGATTTTTGCTAAAGGAGGAAAACCGGAGAATTCGGAGAAAACCCCTCGAAGCACAAGAAAGAACCAACAAACAACTCAACGTGACGGTGGATCCGAGGATTGAACCCATGACAACGCGAAGAGAAGCTGAGCATTAGCTATGCAAAGCACCTTTGCTTTCCTAAAACATTTACGGATGAAAAAAGACTCTCTCATGTATTTTATCTTGTTTCTTACCAGATGTTTGGCGATAAAGTCCGGACAGGTAAAGTGAATTGCGAGCAAGAGTATCACTTTTGCCATCAAGTTGGTATTCACTCTTACCCTACTGTTAGACTATACCTTGGAGCACAAGAAGGAATGTCTCAGGTAAAATATGAGAAAGAAAAGAAGCAAAGTGAAAAGAAAATGATAGGATAGGAAACGAAAGGACATGAGAGGAGAGGAGGGAAGAGAAGAACAAATTGAGAAACTAAAAAGTAAAGAAAAGAACAGAAAAAAGAAAGAAAAGAAATTAGAAATGCTCAAATTCTCTATCAATAATTCTTAAAGTATTCACTGACTTTGCTTTTTTTTCTATCAGAATATGGAAGGTGACTTGTTCATAGATACACAAAACCCAGAAGAAATATTCGATTTAGTTAAGTCAGCTTTAGCAGAGCGAGAAAAGGAACAGAGAGACGAGGAGAAAGATGAAAGACAAGAAAGAGAAGTGGAGAAAAACGAACACTTCGAGTCAGAAGAAAGAGATGCTGATAAAAATGAAGTGTTTGAGAGAGAAGAACACGATGATGAGGAGGATGAGAGAGATGAAGATATAAGAGAAGGTGACACATTGGATGATCACAAGGTTGGTGAAACTGGTTTTACTCCAATAGTCCCCTTCATAGTTCCCTGCGCCATCTTGAAAGGTAGCCGTGCTTTTGTATCGAAGCAAGACATGAGGTAACCTTGCAATGATAGAGACGTGAATAATTGTCCAAACTGTTGTAAAAAAAAATGTTTCTATCATTGCAAGCTCACCGTTCGTCTCGCTTCGATGCAAAGGCACGGCTTCCTTTAAAGATGGCGCAGGGAACTGTTTTCCTTTTCATATCAAGTGTTATTCTCTTGAGTATTGTTTCTTTCTTTGAGGGTATCCTCTCCCCCCTTCCGCGTCATTGGGAACCCAACATCACAGTGAGAGAGCAAATCCTGCCGCGAAAGTTGCTAAGAACTGAATTCACACACAATCACAGCGGCTGCGCAGGAGGCTAACAATTACAAGATGACTAATGATTTTACTTTTATATATTTATAGCCATCACCACCAATACACGACGAGTTCTAATAACTCTCCTATAGCTTCGCTTTCCAAGTAAAACTGGTATTCGTTCAAGTGCCTTAAACAGCGGAAAAGAATTCACAGTTCTAAAGAATTTTTTTTTACGATTCTCATAACTTCACGGGGACACCTAGCGATAAGATAATAGAATTTGTAAATAAAGAAAAATAGAATTCCGTCGTTCGGGGAAAAATATCTAGAACGAGAATTCTTAAAAATTTCTAAGGCTGTTGAAGTTTTATAACTTTAATATCAATGAATAAGCAAAAAACCTGGACAATGGGGTTTTTATGTATATTTTGGTACAGAACATTCTTTTATGAATGAATAAAAAAGCCATTTTAAAATAGTTTGTACATCATCATCGTCGTCGTCGTCGTCGTCGTCGTCATCATTTCTTTCCACACGGCACGTCATTGCCCATTGCCCGCCAGCATTGGAAAACGATGTTATTATAATACCTGATAAAACACTCCTGCTTTTTCGTAGACCTCACCGTGTGAACACAACGTGACATCGCACGGGTGGTCTCACGATGCGATCTAGTCTTTGCGAGGTTGCATTCAACGTCGCATGAAAAATCTCATCGTGCACCTTAAGGTGGCTTTTCAACTTTTTCTACTACAGTTTGTTTTCAGAGTGTATATGCTGCAGTACGTAGACAGACGAGTGTGCGTTTTATAATATACTTTTATAAAAAGATTTTTCACGACATTGCGCGGGCGTTCCTCTATTATCTGATATAATGATATTAGCCAGCCAATCATCGCGCGCGGATCTTACATAATGCGTTGGGTAGGCAATATAGCGCCGGACAGTAGTTCTAATATATAGAGCCCACTCCTCGTCTGAGGTTAGAGGTATTCTAGTAATTAAAGTGTTATTTGGGACCTTCCTATTACTAGGTAGGTGATATCTTGAACCGTCTCCATCTAGCCTGAGTGCGTCCGAACATAACTGTGGTTAAGAGGTAAAGTCGGGCTACACGCAGGCTAGTCTCCATCCTTCAGGCCGAGGTCACGTCTCCCAGTTTATTAAAAACCGCCATTTGATTGGTTGATAAATTAGTGTGCCCACATTTGATTGGATTTAAATCGGTGGTGTGATCAAGGGGTCCTGTTATCTTAAAAACTTAAATTTTTTATCGCTATTATCAAATTTGCGTAGTACCTACGAAGTTTTTGATTAGTGTCGTTAGTTATATGGGCGGAACACAGACGCAGTTAATTAATCAATTTGCGCACAACTAATTGGTGGTTTCCAATTATACAATAATTAATCACGAGGGAAGAGATATTGATTATAATCAATGCGATAAATGTATACCTAACCAGAAGCAAAAAATGAACATGAACCCACATGATGTGAAATTATCGAATGCATGCATTTCATTATTAGTCAGAGTTGAATGAAAGCTCTCACATTCGGTATGTTCATTCTCGTCCTTTCCTGAGGTATCTTAACTTTTACTTCGGTGCATGCTATCCGTAAGTCTATACGACGCTTCAGCACTCGATGTTTGGAAGTATCGTCCTGGTTAATTAAATCAAGCGATAAAACAAAAAAATTATGAAAAATCAGTGTCGCCACCATGAAATTTCCAATAGCTAAACATCTATTTGGAAAAAGACGAAACGAATCCTAAGTGTGCATGCTCGTTGAAGGTTTTTTTTCTACCATGAAGAGACTATACGAGATAACCAGGACCGAAAATTATAATTTCGCATAAACAATGGCTACTGCCAGATGGACATATGTATTAAAAAAATGATAAGTATTCTACCTAGCTATCAGTTACTAGGTAACTCTAAAACTGAGCAAGGCTGTTGCACCTTGCCGGTATATACCACGGGCAAAAAGGTCAGTCTTTCCGTTTTCTTCTCTTGGCTTCCATGCCATTCTCTTCCCTTTCTTTGAAACGTTTTCCTTTTCTTTTAAGAATTTGAATAAAAATCGTCACTCCGAATTCAATAATGAACTAAGAACCATCTCGAAAAACTGTGTGTGGTTTTTAATTATGTCTTTTCTTTTCCCACAGCCAAAGCTGTAAAACAGTGTCACTGAAAAAATCCTCACCTCCAGAAAATTCCTCAATTTACATAATAAAACTACTGATTCAGTATTTATTATTGAGATTTCTTTGTACGCCAGAAAGTCTTAACCAAAATTCACTCTTCATTTTCCCCCTACACTCAAAGCCGTAAAAAAAAGTCGGCAAATACTGCACTTCTAGACTAGAAAATTCTTCAATTTACTCGAGCTAGCTACACATCATGGCAGAGCACTCTATTAGTTTTAGAGAATTCATCTTTATACGCTTGTTTTTTTAACTCAAAATTCCCTCACTCCCTCCCCTCCCCCCTCTCACTCAAAACTGCAAAACAAAGTCAGAAATCTAGAAAATTCCTCAATTCAGTCACGCCATCGAGCTATACATCTGATTAATTAGAACACTGCTCAGTATTCATTCTAGAGAATTCTTTATTTGTACACTCTCTCTCTTAACCCGCAAGCTCACAGCCAAAGCCGGCTGCTGTAAAACAGTTATCAAATCCTACACCTCCAGGAAATTCCTCAATTTCTATCAATTTACTCGAGCTAAACATCAGAACACTATTACTCTTTGGAGATAACGTCTTTGTACGCTTGCCAGTGGCATAGCCATGTTCCCCTTTAGTGCATTTTAGTATAGGCACGTGCGAACAGCCGAGCAAAGCTAAGAAACCCGCCATCTAGGGGAGTCTTCCTGGGGGGTCGTTTTGTTTGTTTGTCTGGAACGTGCCTTTTTGCCTTGAGGCAGCTCAGCTAAGCCACTACTTGAAGCTCTCTTGTCCAATACTCACTCTTTTTCCCGGCCCTCAAAACTGTCATGCAGTAAAACAGTCTTTAAAACCTACACCTAGCCTCCAGAAAATTCTTCATTTTACTCAGGCATACACATTAGAACACTATTATTCATTCTAGAGAATTCTTCACTGTACGCTACTCACGAAGTGCGCAGTCGTAATGATTCCGACCACAGTTTTACGAGCAAAACGAAAATAACTTCAACAATCTTGAAAAGGACCGTGACCGCCCAACCCACTATAAGCCGCAATGTTTGTCAATTAATAAATAGGAAGTTTATTGCGGGCGAACTGCAATTTTTAGAAGTGTGAGGCAAAACTCAACCACTGCCAAACTCAGCCATCAAGTCTTTGTGACCAAAAAACGTTGATTAGTTCGACGGTATTCCTACACTAGTTTTACGAGGTAATTGCGATTTGTGGTTATCCTGCTGGAACCATTTAATTATTCTAATTTAGTTGATGCCTGAATTATTTATTACTAGTATTATCATCGCTGCGGTCTTGCGTTTGGAATCACTTCTTTTGCGCATCTCAACACTGGATGCTTGGAACGATTAATGTTTCGAGTTCTAATCACTGAAGATATTCAAATACCGTTACCAGATCACAAGGGAGTAACTCCAGAATCTTGCTTGGTTTCACCAAGGTTAAGAACTTTAGCCTCAGTTGTACGATTCCACAGGTGTTTTTCGATACATTAATAATGACACCGTGGGTGCATCATGTTCTATTGTATTGTAAAATGCCTTTTTTACCACTGAACTTGGCGCGAAATTAAACCTTCTTAAAACAGCACCAATATGGCAACACAAAGGTTAATATTTATTCCCACGACTTGTCTGGGGACCACGAGTCGTTGTCTGAAGATCGGCCTTTCATTGGATTATGAACCTTTCCCCATTTAGTCCGTCCGTATTGATGAAATATTGATGACATAGCTTAAACACGAAAAGCCATGGTCGACCAAACCAAAAACCACTGTATTTGATAATATTCCAGTATCAACACAACAGATGTTCATTTGAATCCATTTGGATCGAAGTTTGTGTGACGTAATTCACACTATTTAATGGTTTATAAACACATACATCAACAGTGATAGTGGTCATTAAACCTGTCCTCAGTCAGTGCTGCAAGTTCACGAACCTCAACCATGGATGGGCGTTGGACGTTTTTGCAGGTTTTGTGTGTCATCGGTTCACAGGTAATTATCATTCCTAGTTCAGTCACAATCATTGCTAAATGTAGGTCCAGAAAAGTTCTGCAAGAATCAAATATCAATTCTTTTTTATCGAACTCTCAAATAACCTCAGGGTTGGTCTACGTCAGGCCCGCGACTACTCAACAATCGATTCGGAATGAATTTAGCGTGATCTGTTCAAGCTTGACTGAAAAGAGTGACATAGGAGGTTGGGCACTTAATTGAATTCAATTGGGGGGAATCTCGATCTAATCAATAAAACCAACGTAAAAAGGGCATCATACTACTAAAGAATTCGAATGCCACAGACTTGCATGAGCGCTAGATTGATGATTCATAAAACAAATAAGTATATTTTTTTCTGTAGAAAACTAGGCGATATATTATAAACAATGTTCACGAAAATGTGTGGAACGTTTTTCGCTTCTTTCCATTATGTTGTTAGTGCTTCTGATCATTCTTCATTTAATTTTAATGAACGTGTTTTATTCTTGGTAGATCATTGTAACTTCCTTTGGTCTGTCTTGTAATGGTAGCCCACAGTATTGTAGTTTACAGTTCAACCAGTTTACGTTTCCCGCCACCCACAACTCCTTTTCTCGACCCCAGTCTACTCCATTTAAACTCTATGGCAACAAGGTAGTGTCTGGTGCAGACTGCTATGCGCGTAACCAAGGCGACTCTGTTACCAAGCAGCTTGAGAATGGCATCAGAAGTATTGATATCGATACTTGTGCGAAGGATACTTTTGATTTTGTTGAGGAGAGCTATGTGATGAAAGCGTATACTTGCCATAAAGTCCTTTACTCCGATCCTGTATCTAGCATCTTGGAGGAAATTGATGTATGGATGAAGGCCAATCCAAATGAAGTGATTGTACTCAGCTTCACCGAAAAAGTTCAACGCTGGAATAACAAAGAACTCGCCAAAGACATCAAGAAGCAACTAGAAGATCTGTGGTCTCCAACTCGCGAACGACGTCGTCTTGGAAATTTGACGTTGAATGACGCTTTCATGACAACTGGGGAGTGGCCAACTTTACGAAAGGCAATCCAACTCAACCAGAGAATCTTTCTGTTCATGCATACTAAGTTGACATCCCACATGGGTAATATATCCTGGGCGCACGACTTCACTTTGATCAAGCAAACCAAAAGCAAACTAAAGTTCAAGGAATCCGACAACTGTCGAAGCCTAATTCCCCAGATTGATGAGAATTGCCAAACTGATGATGAGTTGATTAGTGTTGACATGTTCTTGACTCGCGGGCTTCCTGTGTGTACGACCGTAAGAGCCGATGCTTGTATTCCACTACTTCCCCAGGCCACTTATCAGTGCTACTATCAGAGAAAGGAATACACGCTGACAGTTAACTTTCTAAAAATCGATTTTCCAGACAGGAATAGTAATCTTGGGTATAAAGTTTTGAAGGAAGTGGCTAAAAACATCAATACGCGAAACGTCGAATCGTATATTGGTATTAATTTTGGGAAATATGTTACAGCAAAGTAATTTACTGATGCACTTTTGATCAACTTTCCCACGGAAGGGGTTGATCATGGATTGGGGTTGATCATGGATTGGGGTTGGGGGTAAGGTGATCATGGGGATATAGGAGGGGACTTGTTAGAACCTTTTGGCTCCAGAGGTAGGACGGTGACAGGGATCAGTTAGATTTACTTTAGATTTACAAACATGACTTAGCATAAAGTGTTTGCATTTGGGATTGGCAATGTCCGAACATACGTTGCCCCGGCCCTCCCCATTAGGGAATACGATGGAATATGTCTGATGAACGAAAAAAAATGGGAATATACACTAATTCATTATACATTCACAGTATCGTAGTGGCAGATATAAGGGATTTTTGATTGACTGAAACTGTATTGAGTTAATTAGTATACAATCATGTTTGTGATACTTGCAGCTACTGGAGAAACAATGTGTTTGCACTAGGAAATAAATGAAAAAATCTTTACTATGAAATTGGGAAATAAAAATAAAAAGTATCGACTACTGAATTGATGCCTTTTCTTTTGCGTACTCATCCACTGAGGCAAAATATTTATTATGGCGGGGCCCTTCTTCTTCGACTTGCGTACTCATCCACTGATGCAAAATATTTATCATGGCGGGGCCCTTCTTCTTCGACTTGCGTACTCATCCAATGATGCAAAATATTTATTATGGCGGCGCCCTTTTTCTTAAACTTGCGTACTCATCCACTGATGCAAAATATTTATCATGGCGGGGCCCTTTTTCATCGACTTGCGTACTCGATCATCCAATGAAAACATTCATCATGACGGGGCCCTTTACCACCTATAATTTGCCTTCATAATTCAAGGGTAAAGTGTGCTGTTGTTGTTGTTTTCATGAGGTATTCCATACATGCACCATTTGTGGTGATATTGCAAGACGTGAAGTACGACACGAATTTGTCCCAGAGTTATCTTCAGTTGATATCATTAAAAATTTGCAAATCCTTTATTGATTTTTGAAACCAACTGAAGAAAAGTGCATGTCCCTAGTAGCTATATAGCTAGAAAGAAAGATTAAATCATGGTTTGCCTTGCGCAACTTCCTTATACATATGTACGTACAAGCGGCAAGGTAAAGCCGAAAATTCTCATTGTTGAGGTGCGCTGCCGTGGCTTTTCATTTCTTGGTGCGCGTCGGTGCAACAAAGGTAAGCGGGGGGTCCGGCACATGCCGCGGCTGCGTCTCATTTGACTAAGTATACGTACACTTGCTACCGCGCATCGTGACCTAAACGCAAACTGCTGCATTATACACTTAGTAGTTGTGATTACAAAATAAAAACTTTTTTATCAGACCTAGTTAGTCAGGGCACGACTAACCGACAGATCAAATTTGACTCCAGCATGTTAGCTTTTGTGGAGGGAGGAAACCGCGGAAAATCCGGAGAAAAACCTAGCTTCGAATCAAGGGAGAAACTTGAAAAAATATACTTACATGAGATGCCGAGAACACGAATCGAATACGCGAACCAAGAGGTCCATTTCCCAAAAATTTCAGGAACTTTTATTGATATCTCCGCTACAACGATCCCGCGTATGTTGATTAAAAAAAAACAAAAAACAGTGTAATGCGCGAGGATTTCAGTCAGAAATAAGCCTGGCTTGCTTTCCCAAAACGTTTGCCGTAACTTTAAATTTCCCTGTTTAATTCGACTAACCGCGCTTTGAAGAAGACTTCAAGGAACACACCGACCGTCATCACCTTTGACGCGCTTACTTTTACCGCCAAAACGAAACAAAGACCTTTTGTTCAGCGGCATGTTAGTTTACCAGATGCGCAGTAGTTAGCACGCATTTCAACATGGCGACCAACTTGTGAAAAAAGAAGCGAAGTTAGAGAGTCATCATTATCCTGGTAAAAACACCTAATATTTATACTTCCCTTCTAAAATACTTTAGATTCTTGTAGACTGATAACTGTTGGTGGTGTATGATAGGATTTTAGGACCATGAACGAAGAAGAATCGGCTACTCAAGTTGAAGCTAGTAAGCTTAACGACAAGAAGGTTCGTAAAGACTCTCAATGAAAAAATTACTTATTTTACTAATATTTTAATCAACTTTATAGTCTAAAGAGCTGTACTTTTTCTGTTTGCTAGGATTTGAAGATTGAGAGTAACGTGGAGAGTGTAACGGATGTGAAGTCCTCTGAAAATGAAGACAGCCAGGTTTGATCACTTAACTCGTTAACTTTGAGCCTATGAATTAGGGCATTTTTCTCATAAATAGTAAAAATGCACTGTAGTTTATGCTTTAGAACGACTTTTAATAGCATTTGTTCATTTGTTTTGCGTCTTAGGATAGAAAGAATGACGAAGAGACAGCAGAAACAGCTGTTAAGTCTGAAAACACAGATGATCAGGTTGGTAATGCTAAATTCTGGATAACGATACTTAGAAAAGTCTTGTCGAATAGTTCCTATTGAAAGGTCTAAGTTTGCAGAATGTTGAGAATCGCAGTAACTTTTGTCACATATTTTCTCCAACTTACATTAACAGATAGAAAATAGCACACCAGAAGTACAAGAAGAATCGCCTCCTAAAGAAGGTAGGTTTATTTAATTTTCCTAGATTTTTTCCAAGGGGTTAGAACAAATGAATTGGGTTGTATTTCTGTAGGTTATTCGTAGACAACCCATAGAGGCTTTACTTAGTTCATATCCCTTCCTGTTTAGTGGTTGAATATATCCGGTTAAAAACGTCCTTTAACATCTCTATTCCCAAGCAACAGTCTTTCTTGTTTGAATACCCGTACACTGAAGTTTTAACCCTTTACCTCGCAATGCTGTCACCAATGAGCAACGAATGCCACTTCAGGAGTTTAAATAACTGTCATTGCTGTATACACAAACTGCCCTAGGTACTGTCAGCATAATCTGATTATATGAGCAGATGAGTACACAAAGGAGCTGCTCTTGCTTTGCTACCCCTGTAAATTTGATTAACTTAAATGGTGTTAATGGATAACGGAGCGGCATTAGATTGCAAGGTACGTCGGTAAAACTTCATAGCATGTAGATATTCAAACAAGAAAGAACGTTAAAGGACGGTTTTAACTGGATACCATATATTTGATCACTAATCAAGAAGGGAAGGAACTAAGTAAAGCCTCTATCTGTCATCTACGAATAACCCAATTCATTAATTTTGTTCTAGCATCCTTGCTTTATCTAGAGTAACAATTGCACCTTGAAAGATTTCAGGAATATTTGGTTTTGAGTAGTTTGGAATAGACCTTTTTCCAAAATGGCAGCCGAAATTTCAGATGAGTTGAAATTAAAAACCAATACCAGCACTAGAAACAGCACCTTCACTTTAGTAACCCTACAAAGATTCATTATGTCAAGGGTAATATCGGCTGAGAAAACTTTTTTTGAAAATCGAAAAATTTACAGACGTTTGTATAGCTGGGGGCATAGCATATTTTAATTTAAACTCATTTGAATTTGCAGCCGCCATTTTGGAAAAAGGTCTATTATTTGGCCTCATGCAATCTGCAACTTTTTTCTCTCGCTGTAACACCTGGGCCTAAAAAGATAAATGAGAATTTTAAAACCTCTATTTCTTATGTAAGATATATCATTCATTTTTATTAGAATCTTCAAGTCCTGGTGATAAAGAACCCAGTGTTGGCCCACTACAAGACCAAAATGATAAAAATGAAGTTGATAAAAATGAAGATGATAAAAATGAAGATGATAAAAATGAAGATGATAAAAATGAAGATGATAAAAAAATTGAAGATAAAACTAGTGCAGATCAGAGTCAAGGTGATGGAAATGCGGAAGAAGAGTCTGAAGGATATACCTCAGAAGATGAAGAACAGTCTGATGATGATGACGATGATGATGATTCATCTGATTCATCTGATTCTGATGAGAGCTCAGACTCAGACGCTGAAGGAAGTGATTATGAAGAAGACTCTGAGGTTTGTGAAAGTGTCATGAATAATTTTTATCTGAACATAAAAAAAAAAGAATTTACAAGTTTGAGCTTTGAGTTTTCGGAAAAAAACTTGCTTAGTCCCACTGGGCTCAGTGTCGTACATGTATGTGAGTAGAGTTGCTTGTTTGTTCTCACCTGTGAAATTTATATGAAATTTTATGTAACTTATATGAAACCATCTTTTACACCAAATTTTGCATAGAAATCGTGTGTAGAATTATCACTTGGGATTGGAATGAACTCAGCCCATTTTAGTTTGACTGACAAAAGCCAAAAAACCAGATGCCTGATGTCATTTAGGTTGCAGAATTATGAAAAGTGCTGTAATTTATATTTTTGGGATTTAAATTTTTTCTGATGTTTCCTGCTCTCTTGTTCTCCAACATGTACTGTACCCTTTTCATTGTCATTCAATACAAGCACCTGTTGTTAAAATAAAATGCAGAACAGTTTTACGTTTCTTTGATGAGATTCATGAGACAGTGTACTTTAAATTCATACTAGCTACAGTACTTTATACTATACAGAACAGCTTAGGAAGCAAGGGTGGTGTAGTCCGTAGGTTCTTGTCTCTCACCACTATTGTCCTGGGTTCCATCCCTGGACTCAGCACCTTAAGTGAGTTGTTTCTCTCCCTTGCTTCAAGGTTTATTCTCCGGGTTCTCCTTTTTTCCTCCCTCCACAAAAATCAACCCTAATTCTATCTGAGCTGTGCTCCATGTTCGGGCATGAGTCATATGGCTGCTGCCTTAGTTGCTTTTGTATGCCTTCTACTAAGCCACGTTAAGCTACATCCTTCACAAATTATACCGTAATAATTATAATTACAACATGTACTTTGTCTGGTTGCTTTTCATTAACTAAAGATATAAGTTTTGTCTTGTTTTAGGGTCGAAATGAAGAGGAAGAAGAAGAAGGTGGATCGAATAAAGCAGAAGAGGAAGAGGGTACAAATGAGGTATGGGTTTTGACAGATTTTAATCTAGATTGACTGAAAACGTTAAATACAGTGTACTGCATCCTGAATAGTGCATTCCAAGACCAAAGGACATTGTCTAATGTAATATTGTCTAAAGTAAAATGAATAATAATTTTTAAAATTTATTTTTAGTGCATTCCATCCAAAACAATATACTAGCTGCTACATATAGTAGAGTTAATTCCTGTATAGTTACTTTTTATATTAAATTAATGAGACCAACAAAAGACAATGCCCTTTGGTCTTGTATTCAGTATGCAGTATTAAGTATTCAACATTTTTTGAAATAGCTGTATAGCTTAGATAGTGTTCACACCCCAATTAGCGAAGAACTGTAAACTTGTACTCTATTAGTGAATTGAGCATGGTTGCTGATGCCATCTTACCCTGAAACCCTTACCCTGGGAGACAAAGATCTTTTCTACCCCACTAGGAAGTGGGAGGAAAAGAAATCTTTGCTGGCATAAGAAATTTTCTTACAGTGCATTGCACATAACTTTTGATGTAGGTTTCCGAAATTCGTTCAGAATTTCTGAAGTTCAAGTCTTACTTTGGAAGTTGACTAGAAACTTTGTTGGCGAACTTCAAATTTAGTTTCTGTGCAAATTCGTTAGTTCAATAAAATTGAGGTTTTCTCTAGTTTGAAACCAACCTCTTTAGGCAAAGCACTGCCCTGCTTTATGAAGCAACGGACTCATTGCTACTAAGCTCCTTGATGTTATTGAACTACTGAATTCAAGCAGGAAGTAAGTTCAAAGTTTGCCATGAAGTTTGTTGTGAACTTCCAAAGTTCGACTTGAACTTCGGAACTTCGGAACAAACTTCAGAAACATCCTTCAAAAGTTATGTGAAATGCACTGTAAAGAGTATCTTAGTCTTACATTTTTTAATTTTTCTAAGTCATGGAGTCTTGTTTTTTCCAGTAGCTCAAAGCAATAGATTCTGATGAAATTAAGACATAATATAATTCAATGGCCTTGTCTTCCATTAGCTATGTACCAGCCTTTAAATATTTGACATTTGGATGACAGTTCTGATCCATTTCTGATTGGCACTGTACTGTACCTGATAGTGCAACTTTATATTTCTTTTTTTTATATTTTCTTACTCATATTTCTTACTCATGCTTTCATGACTAGCTTGAGGAAGAGAAAAAAGAAGAAGAAGAAGAAGAAGAAGAAGAAGAAGAAGAAGAAGAAGAAGAAAAAGAAGAAGAAGTGAAGAAGGATCCAGCGTTTGTTCCTCGGAGACAAGACTTTTGGTCCCATGATGATCGTTGGGCTGACACACCTATAGAGCAGTCAAGGTACTTATACAAAAAATATATGTTGCATCAAGATGCAGGGATTTCATTAGATGAGAAGCCAGCAACTGGAAACTCCAGCTTCTACTTTACTTTCCATAAATGAGCCACCTACTTTTGCCATTTCATGTCGCAATTATACCTGTAAATGAATTGATGCAGCCAACCTAAATAGAGTGCATTTAGTCAAACTATTGATTAGTTGGCGTCACCTAAATTAGATAAGTTATTGACTATTTTACCCTACATCACATAAATTTCAATCTATGAGTAAACGGCTACTGAGAACAGGCGGGAAACGATGCTACAGTCAATCATTTGTCTCTTCACACATTCTCTGGTAAAGTAAACCCCCATATTTGCATGACCATTACTTTGGCGCGCATTTGTGTATTTTAGGAGACATCATCCTAAATAGTAATCAAAGTTAGATAAATGTATCTAACTATTCAACAGTGTGACTAAATTCACTCTAGCAGCTATCCCAAAATGCCTTGACTTGAAACAATCGTTTGAAGGCAATTGAGTGTAACTCAAAAATAAAAAATAAAAAATAAAAAATGCTATCTAGTAAACCATCTGCCTAAGGTACTTGAAATTATAATGAAATCCCTGTTCAAAGATGTACTGTCAGTGTATTGTGTAATACAGTAGATATAATTTGTATCATGCATTGTAATTTATTAAGGTAGAGAAGTATGATATGACACATCCCAATTTCATCTTGAGCACTAGTAATATTGTGAACCCTAAACCCATTTTCATGTTTGCACTCAGTCAAGAGAAGTTCATATGTTCAGTTTTATGGTTTCCATCAGTGAAAAAATAAAAAATAAACTTATGAAGAAAAAAAACCCCACTTATTGAGGTTGGGTGTATTTTATTTGATATTTGGGAATAAGAGGCCCATTCGTCTAAATAATGTGCCTTATTTATCTTTCAGAGACAGACCTTCGAATAGAAAACTTTGGAGTTCAACAACATCATCTGATAAGTGGTTACATGACATGTATAATGAAGATGAGCAATTGCCAAAGACTAGAGAGGAACTAAGGGTAAGTTCATCTTCATATCAAGTATGAAAGGTAATAGTCTACAGTAAGAGCAGTTTTTGTATGAGTGGGAAATGATACGGCATATTCGTAGTTGTGCTGTAGCTGTGTTATATCTTACTGTAGCCATAACTCTGTGCTTTGATTGGATATTAAATTACTGGAAGACAATGGGAAGCCATTTAAATGTTATGGCTTGTCATACTGTGTACTTCCTGTAAGTCAGTACCATACTCTACATGTATTCCTACTCATATGAAAACTGCTCTAAGGGGAGGAGCAGTGAAGGGATTTGTAGCAGGGTTTCTGATGTTGTGCATACTGTAGATGTTGTCATATGTTGATCACTCTAATGTGTCTGGTCATTGAGCACCCATTTTTTTCAGCCTTGCCGTCTAAAGTAATTCAATTCCTTAATAACCGTTTTAGACAACCCAAGGCATGCAAAGAAGAGGAGCTGGTCGCTCTAGAGGAAGACGTACATATGAGTTGCAAGAATTTATGGATGATAAAAACAGAAGAAGAAGGATGCCCCAGAGGGGGAGAGGAGGTATGAGAGGTGGTCGGTCACCAAGGAATGATGAAGATGTGGAAGATGATAACAGAGAGAGAAGGAGAGAGGAGGAAGAAGAGGAGGAAACTAGAGATAACAGGAGAAATGAACAGCAAGATGATTACTATGGAAGTACAAGGAGGAAAGATAAACAGCAAGATGATGACTATGGAAGTACAAGGAGGAAAGATGAAGGGCAAGAGAGGGGATACAGAAATAGAAGAAGAAGAAATGAAGATGATCGAAGACAACCAGAAGAACAGGAATATGAAAATCGAAGAAGGCGAGATGACAGACAAGATAGAGGATTTAGTAATAGAAGGAGGAGAGATGAACCGGTTGAGGAAGAAGAGTATGTCAGCAGACAAAACCAACGCAACAACAGAAATCAACAAAGAAATACAAGAAAGGACAATAGACAATCTTATAATGATGAAACCAGAGAAAGAGAGGATGAGTATGTAGATGATTATAATGATGATCGTTACCAGGATTCACGTCGTAGAGGAAGAAGAGGTGAAAGATCAGAAGAAAAAGTTGGTAGAGGTTCTGAAAAACCACATTCTTCGCCAGAACAATATGATCATCAGGAAAATAGATCACGACATAGAGGGAGTAATAGAAGAGAAAGAAGGGAGGAATCAAGAAATGTTGAGGAGGAATATCCTGAGAGATCTAGTGGGAGAAGTAGTCAAAGAGGTGGGAGAAACAGAAGAAGAGATGACGGCGAAGATGAAAGGGATGAAAACACTAGAAGTAACAGGTATAGTTAGTAAGAATTGCTTAATGAATGAAATCTTTGTTGAATTTTTACCAGCCAAATATCAAGATTGTCAAGATGGTACTGCAGAAACTCCTGATCCAACAAGCTTTTAGCTTAAATTTACCATGCATCTGCATTAATTAGCACTGTACTAAGCAGTCACCCTCTACAGCTGTGTTTCAATGTGTTTCAATGATCATTTTTTCAGAAAAAAATCCTCGACCTCCAGTACTGGTCATGAAAAATATCCATACTCAAACCTGGAGGATATTTTGAAAAGGATCCCCCAACCCTCTGGAACTTCCACATACAAACCTTGTATTTTTTTCTCTTACCCCCTACCCCCTGGGAATTTCTTATTTCCTCCATGGTGGGGTATGAATATTTTTACCACACAATTTTACAATTTTCTTTATCTTCATAATTACAGAGATAGAAGAGACAGAAGGGAAGATAGATCTAGAGGAAGACAACATGATGATCAAGTCCAAACCAAAGAAACATCACCAGCAGACAATAAACCTTCTAAAGCCTATAGTCAGTCCAGGGGTAGAGGAAGGGGAAGAGGCATCACAAGTGAGGTTAAGAAGGCACGCAAGAGTGCTGCTGATTTTACAAGAGAAAGAGAACTTGCAAGAAAAAAGGAGCAGGAGGAGAAATCAAGGCAAGAAGAAGAGAAATTTGAAGGTTTGTAACAATGAACTTTATTAGTAAAAAGAGAATGAGTTTATTTGACTCAAGATTTTAAAAATTCAAAGCAGCAGTTCCACACATAGCTTTTTATCCATTGAATCAAACAGGAATTTGGAACAATGATTTTTGTGAGGGAAGAAAAGGGTGAATGTGGAGTCGAAAACCACTTCAAGTACTGTACCAGAGAGAAGCAACTCTGCTCTAAAGTACTGATTTCTGGGATTGATTGTTGAAATGCAGTTGTAAGTGCCAGCTGTGAGGAATCCTTTTTGTCACCCTTGATTTCGATTGGGAATGCTTTACTTAGTCTATTGACAACTCTGATCCTTGCTATAGATAAGAGTTCCCTAAATATTTTTCATGTGAATATGACTATGAATTTCAACTGTTTTTGTTTACGATCTTTTTTTCATTTTCATTTTTCATTTTAAACAGATGCTGATAGTGATGTTATAGTGGAGAATGATGAAGTTAATGAGGTAAGAAATACCTCACCTTTTATGCAGTTGGACTGCAATTACAATTAAGAATGTTTTATACAAATACCTGGTTAACAGTATTGTTCATCCTACAGTACCTTCACCTGTTGATTACAAATATTCTTACAGAGGTGAAAAGAATACTGCACATTTTATTAATACAATGTAATGACTATAATATTCTTTAACCTGTCACAGTATGAAGGAAGAGCAAGTGGGCAAGAACAGGCTGATAGGCAAGAAGAATGTAAGTAAAACAATTCAAGAACATTCTGTACTAGACAAATAACTACAAAGTAACTAATTCCATATCAGACCACTGTTTTCCACTGTTTTCACTGCTTTGCATTGATCGAGACAACAAAGGCAATATAGGGAAATCAGGCAGTATACTGCTGTTAATCAGAAAGGAACAATTGTTTGATTGACAGCAGTGTATAGCACAATTTTCCTGTCTAAACGGTTGTCTTAATCAGCACATAGTTATGAAAACAGTTGTAATGTTGTCTACAGTGTAAGGGAAGATCCAGAGACCTTTTCTGATCTACAATGTAGTGAAAAATCCTGGTCTTGCTTCAGATTTTTTGTTTTTTTTGTTCGTCATGCGTTATATGGTGTTATTTTGTTTGTACTAAAGCTAGACCACAATACATCCTAGGCCTAGGGGTGGGTTGGGGAAAAACTTTGAAAAAAGAATTCTAGATGGACTTCTCCCTCGGGCCCGAGGTTTTCAATTTGTAATAATAAGACATGCCATTACAGTGTGTTTTACCCCACCCCTCAACTCATCTGCAAATTCCAAAAGTTCCCTGATTATGATACCCAGCTTTAATTCAATTAAGCTACATGTATTAAGGAATAGGCAGAAAGTCAACAAATTTATCAATCTATTTTTTCAGCACCTCACAGACAGAGTCCTGCTATCCAACAAAGCAGACCTCACCCCACCAACGAACCGACTCAGACCAGCAAACCCAAGCGGTATTCATCACAGCGTCAAAGAATGACCCAGCAGACTGCCCCACCTCCAACAGAATCCTACCCTGAACAGATGGGACAGGTTATTGCTGATGAGACTTATTATGACCAGCTAGGTAGGCATACTTGGGTTAGATCTCGTAAGGCATACAACTCTAGGTACAGAAGAGATGGCATTTGTTGATTCAAGTTCACCAATTCTTCACTAGTTTGCGATTTTCATAATTACGCGGTCCATGAACGAAATTCAAATTTCAACGTGCAAATGCTGTTATGGCTTCCGTCAATCAAATATGAGCAGTTGGTACCTTTTACAATTTTGACTGGCAGCAGTGAAAAACCACATTCCAACTTACAACTTGCGACTTGGGTGTCCGCGTAATATTGAAAATTGCAGTAACACACAGACTACTTTTCCATTCACGCTCGCTGCATTTCCTCTCTTGTCTTGACCATAATTACGTCCTTGACTTTTATTAAACCCTGTGAAACTCCATGGGCTGGTGTTTATGATTACTCATAGGTCTTCATGAATCAAACATTCCATACCCATCTTAGCTCTGATCACTGACAACATTTATCAAGAGTGGTCTTACAGTTTTAAAACTTTTGTTTTGTCTTGTTATTGATTTAGCCTATCAAGAACAAGAGATGTATGTGTCACCTGGTACACCTCCAGTACAGAACATGGGAATGATGACATCACAGACTATACGAGGTTTGTTAATAATTGGATGGTGCCCATTTACATTTAAAGGGCTCCTTGATGAACATCACTTCGATCGTTTCATTGTGGTTGAGTTAGCCTGCTTGCCGCCCGATTTTAACTCTGGAAGTTGGGTCGTAGGTAGGCTAGCTAAAAACCCCTCAAATCCAGGAAACCCACTCGCCAAACGCCACTTGCGTAGAGAGATTTTCGTATGAGTGGAAAACATAATGTCTATGCAAAGTATACACTTTTCGTTAGTTCGGTCTTTCTTTATTTCTTACATTCAGGAAACCAATAATTTTGCGGCATCAAATTATAAGAAAACACTGTAAATTTGCAAATTTGGCCCTGGATGCCTAGTTTTCATGTAACTCACCCGGTTGGCGCCATTTTGGACTTAAGTGTATAAGAGACTAGGTTACTAATGCAATATTAACGGTTTATGATGTTGCACAGGTGATGAGAATGAAATCCCTCAAGACCTGAACATGCAACATGCACAGGCATTAGGACCTATGCAGCATGAAAACATGATGCAGCAACGACTAGCAATGCAACAGAATTCATTGGTCAATCAAGAAGGTGGGATGCCACCTAGAATGATGCCACCAATGTCAGGAATGATTCCTCCTCAGATGCAACCTCAACAAGGTATAGTAGAAACTAATACCATACAAACGTATTTCAATGACCAGAACTGATAGACTAGATTTGACATGATCAGTGACGAGAATAAAATGACTCCAATCAGACGCTAGTTTCAAGCCCCGTATTTGTGCCTTTTACCTGTAAATGCCCTGGCCTTTCAAGCGATATGTTGAGTTCCAGTACTAGTCGCTGTTGTTTGGCGTGCGCATTCATACTTTATTGGTTTATAGAGGATTTGAGTGGCAGATCAGGGAGGTGATCCCTTGGCAGATGTAGAATAATTTGAACTATGAGGGAAGAGAGGGGAGGTGGGTATAACCTAGTCCTTCCCCTGGATCCACCTATGTATTAGATGATACTGTAGTTAGACATGCATAGTGATACCTCGTGTTTACTAATAATAGCTTATGCCAACCATTTTCACAAAACTTTTTCACGTGTTGCCTTGTTTTACCAGCCAACCCATCTCTGGTTGGCACATGAATGATAAAGCATTACGTCATATGAAGTCTCTCTATAGGTCTATTATCAGATTTCAAAAATAAATGTCTTGTCAAGATCACTCAGATGCAGAATAATTTGAACTCTGAGAGGGTGGAGGGGGTCTAGTCCACCCCCTGGGTCCGCCTATGCATTAGATAGTTAGGCATGTATATTACCAGATTTCAAAAATCAACGTCTTGTCAAATTCGAAGATCACTCAGATGCAGAATAATTTGAACTGTGATAGAGGGGTGTTACCTAGTCCACCCCCTGGGTCCGCCTATGCATTAGATAGTTAGGCATGTATATTACCAGATTTCAAAAATCAACGTCTTGTCAAATTCGAAGATCACTTAGATGCAGAATAATTTGAACTGTGACAGAGGGGTGTCACCTAGTCCACCCCCTGGGTCCGCCTATGCATTAGATAGTTAGGCATGTATATTACCAGATTTCAAAAATCAACGTCTTGTCAAATTCGAAGATCACTTAGATGCAGAATAATTTGAACTGTGATAGAGGGGTGTTACCTAGTCCATCCCCTGGGTCCGCCTGTGATAGTGAGGCATGTATAGGTATATTACCAGATTTCAAATTCAAAAATCATTTCCGCGAAGCATGTTACGCAAGATAAACTTATAGCGCCACGCCTTTGAGCCAAAAATCGTCGTTACGAATCATCCCGTGTGAGAGCAATAATTGACCACCGTTTGTTATTTCACGTATGTCAGGTATGATTCCAGGTGCTATGATGTCTTCAATATCACAAGGGAATGTACAGAATGGTAATGCACAGTCTACGTCATTAACCCAGATGAATATGCACCCAAATTATTCCTCGCCCCAAGTCTATCCAGGACAAACTATGATGTACGCTAATTCTCAGTAAGTAATCCTTTACTATATTATTATATGATACTAAAGATTATTGACTGGGTTAAATGAGATTATAAATGTATTACAATATAGTCATACTCACTTGACCAATCAGCAATCAGTATTTCTTTGAATCGATTTTAGACTACGTCTTGCCAATATTCAGCTTTCAAACGGCAACTTATTTGCGTTCTTTGACGTATTACTAATTTAGATAAGTTTTGGTTCCTTACCGGCGTATGCACATGGCATTGGAGTAGTATTTTTGACTGTTATGGACATACTATAGTCTTTTACATTCGCTCTGACATCTAGTCAAACTGTAATTCGAAAAAATATAATATTAACATTTTGTCAAACATGTATTATGAGACAATTTTTAACATTTTTAACATTTTATGAGATAAAACTAAAAAAGCGTGTTTTTTTCTTCAAAACTTGTACTTACAATTTTGTCTCGAAATTATATCGAAACTTGTCGACAGAAACCTTGGCCGCTTACGTCTCTTCGTGTTACAGTTACAACTGACTATGTAAATTCTCGATTAAAATTCTGAAGTCTCGGGGACAGACCATCACATACATCAGTGTTCTTAATGAACAGAACATTTCATTGTATTTTTGTTATTTCAAAGCTAAAAAAATATGTCGTATATTACTTTTATTCAAAGATTCATTTTCTCTTGGGAGGGAAACAAAAAAACGTAGCAAACAAATGCATACAAACAATGATCTCGTTAGTATGACTTTATATTCTAAATCGGTCAGAGAATAAACCCTCGTGCTTTATGGGATTTAAAGCTCCTCGCAATGATAGAAAGCCACGAAGGCGAATGAATGCTCGGAACTCTAAATCCCATAAAGCACTCGTGTGGTCTTGAAACCATCTTCAGGGAATGGAACACTGGTTCCATTTGTCCCTGTTCCCAAAGGGAGTTACCTAATTGAGTATATAGTCCTTTGTAAGGAACAAGAGAATGCACAACACATGGCCTGAAATGGGGAAACATTACGCCCAAGCTGAAAGGGTCTATTTTGAGAACCACAAAAAACGTCCAAGGACCCTATCTGACCACACGTCACAGGAGTCCCAGGACAGAAATTGTAGAGTTATAGCGTACTATTTCAACATTTGTTATGACTTTTTAAGGCACAGTTGGTTAGTGCGCGGCGGTGCAAGAGGTCCGAGTTCGATTGCAATGACCTCGCATCCTTGTTTCGACTTACCCGTAAAACGGAGCACTGATGGAGAGAGAGAGGGGGGGGGGGGGGGTAAAATGAACGCACCGTCGGCTTCAAGTTTATTATTCAATGACTATTACGAGCTACCGACGTAAAATAACGACGCTTTTACTTTTACCTTTAACATATTTATTAATTATTTCAGATATCCTAGCATGATGGGAATGGTCAATCCGTTTTTAGCGGCTCAACAAGTAAGTATTTGTTAGGATAATGATCGTTGATAATAAACAATTATTGGATAAGGTTGAGCATGATATCGTAAATTATCAAGACCAAGGCTGTGTTATCGGCCAAAGCCGTACAATAAGGCAAAAGCCTCGCAATTAAATCTGAACTTTAAGATATCGATCGTGGTCTATGTCTAAAAGGGGAAATTCATTTATCTGGACCGTAACATTTTGTGCTTTGCATTGGTTTGTGCTTCTATGCAGTCCCTGACCCGGTATACTAAAATTTGTGTTTTTCCCTCCAGATGTATGGTATGCACGTCCAAGGCAATCCTTATTACTCTCAACCAGTGTTTCAGCAACAAATACCGGAACAACAGCAGCAGCAGCAGCAGCAGCAGCAGCAACAAAGACGAAGGCCTAACGCAGCTATCACGATAAAAGCACCTTCTGTGAGTAGGGGTTATTGTCATATTGAATTGGAATGTACAGCTACTTTCTCGCTGTTTTAGCAGGTGTAGTGTACATTTTGAAGAACGTTCAATTTTACAACGCTTTTTCACCAAGTTGCCCCCAAAAAACCGCAATGTATTATGGGGATATAAAAATGGCGACTGATTTATAATTCACAATTTTAGCCAATTTTTTCTTTCATCTTTTTTCTATTTCTCTTATCTTTTTTCTTTTCTTTTTGTCATTGTCTTCAGTAGAACTAACTTCTTTACTTTCATTTCCAGGAGGCTTAACTCGTCTCAAGGTCGTAATCTCTTATCTACCTATGTCAAGCAGCCAAGCATAACCCTAGGCCTGCCATCATCACACTGTCTTAAAAATGAAAAATGAATATTTGAAGTTGCCTTTTAGGTCACTCACTGATGGTATACCAAGCGGAAATGGTCGACAGTAGTATTTTAGTGTTTGCGCATTGTTGATATAAAAGGGATATATAAGATATATTAATATTGGGCTGGAAAATACGGTAATACCTTTTTATTCTGGAAAATGGGTATACAGACGCTGTATACAAACAAAGAAAATCAATTCTTATTTCCACTTTTTGATCACAAATTACACTACATTTTACATTATAAACATTCTTAGTAAGTTACTATTATCGTGATTTTGAGGCAATTGTTCTAATAGTATAGAATATTTAACAAATATTTTCAAAACTTAATGTAGGTCCGGTGTTTTTTGTTTTTTTTTCGTGTTTAGTTCTCGCATTTTTTTTCAGTAGAAAGCTTTCTACTTTCGTTATTATAGATAGGAAATTTTAAAAAATCAGGCAAAGAAAATGAAAGTTTGCTTGATCTTTTTCTACGTTTTGAAAATCTTTGTACTTTTGTCTAATAAAACGACAAACGTCGAGCAAAAACAAAAATATATGTGTGCGCGCCTCTTGTATAGTTTGCATATTTGTTATAATTCATTTGATATCGTTTGAAACGAAAGGGCTGCCACTAATTTTTTTATTTATTTTGACGTTTTGGTCGTGATACTGCGACCTTCATCAGTAATATGTAAGCTATGCGAATTACATCGTTATTTATCTTCTACACATTGGGAAAGTAAACATACACGTTTGTTCGTTGAATGTAGGATAGTAAAAACCCTTTCGTTTCAAACAGTTATATTATGTCTGATCTATAGCAAATCTCCAATTTTAATTGATGTTATGTAGTTAAGTTTGTCTGGGGTGGGTCTTGGGGAAGTTCATTGGGCGCCCGAGATCTTCCTTCCTGTCCAGGATTTCCTAGAAAATGTGGGTATTAGTATACAGCTATTTCAAAAAAGGTTGGTGAAGGTTTTGTTGCATGTTGCTTGTTGCGCTGCGGCATGTAACATGTTGCACGTTGCTTACCAAGCTTGAAATTTATTATATTCATATGTAAATAATGTCAGCACAGAAGAAAATATCAATTTATAATTTTTCTTGGCTACGCCTCGTGAGTATATAACATTTTGACCAACTCTTGACGTCATATCGTGGTAAATGAGAGGACATACCACTCTAAACCATCGGAAATTCATATGTAAATAATGTCAACACAGATGAAACTGTGAATATGCTGGTAAAACCTGCAAAGTCTGAGAAAATTCCATATTGTTGTGACCTTGTTGCTTGAATTCACATCTCTCATACTGCATTTGGGGCAAGCAAGAAAAGATTCACCAACCCTTTTTGAAATAGCTGACCGTTCTCTCTTGAGTGAACCCCATCTTAAAACCCTAGATCCGTCCCTGGTTATCGTACTATAATCGCAGGCAGGTTAACTCATGAGTACGCGGCCGGTTCTGTTGTGTTGAAGGTCGGCGAAGCAAAGACAATAGCATTTACCCGTGACGATATAGCCTTTTGAGTGACATCAATAATCCTGATCTGACATATTTAATTTGTACTTAGGTTTTTTGTGGGCGGGGGTGCATGTCCTATGCACCAATGGACACCCCCTGGAACTGCCCTTGTCCATAACCAGACAATGCCTCAAGTCAAGTACACAATTTTAGAGTTTGATCCAGTGCCAGGCTAATGGCATCAAGCTCATTTACCGTTATAACTGAAATGTTTTCCGCTTTCAAGATCTTGACTGAGTGGTGACTTCAATGAGCTACGTAGAGGATGCCATGTGGAACAGCTCGGAGGATCAGACATATTACGCTTAAGAACAGGATGATGTTGCGGAATGTCCTCTGGCTTTCTAAACATCCCTACGTTCTGGAAAAATACACTTCCATCGATGGTAGGAGAAGTGCTCTCCGTATTAGAGAGATCTGAAAGACTGGGGACCTTTAAGGATACTGCCATATAAGACGGTGTACAAGGTGCAGAATTTGATAGATACAAAGAAAAAGGTGAAAGATTCGCGTCATTTGAAGGTTGCCATATAGAAGGCCGAGAACTAGTAGGCGACCATGGACTAGGGAGTAATGGCGATGAGCGTCTTCGATTCCAGTACGACTCCAGGTCCCTAAACTTTCGGAAAAACGTATCGTCAGCTTCGTCTTTGGGATAATCAGGAAGGCTATAAGTTCTGCTTTTGTTTGTCTTGAAGAGACCTTCATCCAAGTCGACTGCAACTGGAGTGGGGTGAAAGAATTCTATTTTCGTCTCACCCTTCTGTGAACCCCATGGGCAATCGGCGATCCTGATATGCTTGCACCCATTGGGGGGACAGAATATAACTTCACCAGTATCTATCCCGGGAATGTCTAGTAATGGTAAAAGGCCAATGAATTCCAATCTGTGAAATGCTTTTCTACTGTGGGTGCCATGTTTGCCCAGCTTCTGATGTTTGGTCCTATTGTCCTCTCTTGGTTGTCGCATCCTTTGTCTGTACTCTTGATTCAAATCGTTGGTGGGTTCTTGATATGATGCTGGGTTTTTGATAGCTAACGACAGAGAGGCCGCATTCGTTAAGGCCTGACGTCTCAGGGAAGGAATGCCCCCTCCCTTGCCATGGTAATCCATTGAACTATAGTTACCTCGCAAAGGATAATTTGGCTTTCCGCCAAAGCTTTTACTCCTGGTAACTGGCATGTGATTGCGTCTTGATGATGTACTGGATGAGCTCGTGGTCTTGTGTAACTTTTCTTTACGATACGATCGTTCACCCTTTCCTTCCATCACACTTCGATTCTTTGTTGTCTTGACAAAGGCCGGTCTGCGTTGGTCTTGATGAAATTGTCTGGGGGGAAATGGTGATGATCTTTCGTTGAGCTGAATGTCCACTGTTTTGGTGTTTATTTCTTCACAATCAAAATTATTGACATCTCTTCCATTTCTTCTCCAAGGAAATGAAGAAACTTCCCTATCAGAAAAACTTCTAGGCCTTAATCCACGATTTTTCGAATTGGCTTGAAATTCTCCCGGTAAAATTTGGAAAGGAGAATTAAATTGCTCAAATACCTTTCCATTGCCCTTGTCTGTGAATGCATCCATAGACGTCGAAAACTCGGGCAAGTGGCTAGTAAAAGACATCTGGTCTGGAAATTCAGATACGTCGTGTATCTTCATATGGCTGGCATTATCAATAATGTCTCCAATGGCGTCGTCATAACTGAAAAAGGTACCATATTCGACTACATTTCTGCTCGTTCCCTTGTCAAGCGCTTTCTCAAGTTGCTCTAGCGGTTTGTTTCTTCCAGTACTTTTTCCCCCAGGAACGTTCTGAAACTCCATCGGTAAAAAAATTAGTTGGATATGTTGTTCATTTCTGTGGTATGCTATCTTTTTATTCTCTGGTCTAGAATTCAACAGAGTACGTCCAAAACTTTGAACTGCCCGTTAAATTTGGTTTCTCCCTAATAAGGAACTTAAATGACGTCAAGAGTCCAAAAAGGTGCAAAGCGGTTCTTGAAATCCAATCATGTTCAGCCCCGCCTATCTTCTTTACTTGAGCCTTCCAGTAATTAGCAGGTCCAAAAAAGGCTTACATGACGTAAAGACTGAAATCGAAATACGTTTTCCTATCCCAATCAAAATTAGGAGGGCATGGCCGAAAGGTTCAGGTAAAACTAATGGTCCTCTTACGCAGGAATTTTAGAACTGATAAGGTGCCATTGACGTAAAGAGCAAAGTGGAAAGTCTCCGCGAACGGTCAACGCCTGTTGCTTTTATCCATTTCTTATCTCAACATTGGTATTTCCATCAACTAGCAACATCCGAATAAGGGAGGTCAAATACAAGGGGGGGGGGGGGGGGTGGTACATGAATGCACGGTTACATGAACTTTAGAATATTATGCAGAATTATATTTTATTTGTAATGGATATTAGAATGTATTAGCACACGAAGACCATACACTGATCCGACAGAGGGGTTGTCAAATGAAATAAATTCACTAAATTTACACACCCTTACACTAGATAAGACACTAGATACACGTACAATAGATTTATTGAAATATTGAAGAATATTACATGATTGTGTTGTGTGACGACCAACTGAGTACACCACCACGGATACACTGTTGCATATGTTAACTATAAGACCCCGGCCCGATCTTGTTTTAAAGTTCCTGGTTATAATCTCTGTCCGAATAAATACAAATCCCAGGAAGTATACAGGTTGAGTAAACATCAGTACAAGTAGATTATACAGCTTTCAGAAAAGGTTGGTGAAGGTTTTGTTGCATGTTTCATGCTGCATGTTGCATGCTGCATGTTGCACGTTGCTTACCAAGCTTGAAATGTGTTATATTCATATGTAAATAATATCAGCACAGAAGAAAATATCCTCGAAAAATCTGCAGACAAAGCTTAGGAAAATTCCATATTACTGTGACCGGCCTTTCGCTCATTGAATTCACATCACTCATATAGCATTTCGGGCTTGGTATGAAACAAGTAACAAAACCTTCACCAACCTTTTTTGAAATAACTGTATATAGACGTGCGTTTTTGAGTATGAGGTTTTCGTGAGTGCTGTTTAATTGACGTGGTACTAATAGTCTCTGAAAGTCTTCTTAGCGAATCTGTTGATCACAAATACAGTGAAAAGCTTTAGTTTGCTGGTCTTTAATTTTGGTTTTGTCAAATGGTCAAAGTGCCAATGGGGGTAACGGAATGTCAGTTAACTATAACTAGCTTTTTGGCCAATTGTCAGTTAACTACTAATTAACTTTACAAGCCCTGACTATAATATTCAACGAAAATAACAGAAATGTCAGTTAACTGTTAACTTTCATTTGTCAGTTAACTACTAATTTTTAGGCCAATTGTCAGTTAACTGTAAACCCCATTAACACCGTCCCGTTACACCGTGTAACATGGCTGTGCAATTTTCTCAACAAATTGTATCGCAATGCTTGTATTAGGATGTGTATTAGGATCGGATTCGTTCACAGGACAATCTCTTCATTATGTTAGTTCTTTTTACACGCTTTCCTTGTCATAGCCCTTTCTGGAATAGCAAACATAGTGCATTGTGGTCAATTAACTTAATTCGGTGGTACAAACGTCTTTTAATAATCATGCCTTATGTATGGTGTCGTTTGCACCCATTAAGCTATAGCTTGCATTCAATTTATCGAACTCGAAACGAGCCTATAGACCTTTCCCGAATTCGCTTGGATGATCACGAAACAATGGTTTCAAGTCGCGATTATTGGCCTTGATAAATAAAAGAATGAAGTTCAGTCTAGACTCGGAACCATTGTTTCATGATCATATATTCAAGCGAATTCGGGAAAGGTCTATTAATACTTACACTTTAGCCTTATTGCTTCTCTTCTTCCTCAGAGATCTTTTACCGAATCCTTGTACTAACCATGGTGGGAAGGTGGGGGGTGGTTTAGTCTTCGGTAATGTAATGATTTCCCATGGGGAGGTAGTAGGGGCTTTTGGCGCTTCAAGATTAAAAGATAACAGTATCGATGAAACATTACGTTTATAATCAAATTAGTTGAAAGGCACCGAAGTTTCAAGAGGATCCTGAAGGGGTAAAATAGGAGCTGGATTTCGCTTTTTTTGGGACTGGGAAAATGAGATTTCATGAACTGGGAATTAGCCATTACTGGGATTGGGATTTTGCAAAAACTATAACTCGGACCGCAGAGTTTTTGCATGACTGGGACTGAAGCAGATATGTTTGTTTGGTTTTGCTTCATATGCAATGTTGTGATTGGATCATCAATGGTCATTGTGTTTGCGCTTACTTTATAGGAGGGCGCGTCGAACTCTTTTGTGCTGTTAGACTCGGATACGAGAACAGAAGCCATTATAGGATTGACTCAACTTACCGCAACGAGGGCAGCAACGTCCCGGAATGTACTCTGGATTAGGACAATTTTCTGAGCACATTGTGCGGACACATGAAGCTTCACCGTTGATACATTGACATTGCATGCATGTTCCATTTGTTCTTCTGTCATCCCACTCTTCTCCATTCATTTTATCTTTACCCAGGTGATGGCAAGCTTTATATAAAAATAATAATAACACCGAAACGTGTTCGATCTACCGTTTTATTGGTTATACTTGAAACTACCTACCCATCAGGCTATCATGCACCCAGCATCGATCCATTGATCCATTCATTTATCCACCAACCCACAATCACCCACCCACCCATCCATCCATCCAGTCATTCAACCACCCATCCATTCACCTACCTATACCTACCTAACCAGCAATTCATCCATCCGTCCATTCAACCACCCATCCATCTACCTACCTACCTACCTACCCACCCATCCACCCAGCCATCCATCCATATATTCATCCATTCACTCTACTCAATCCCACCCATCCTTCCAATCTATCATTTTTTGCCAAAAGATATTGCCATCAAATGTCACCTCATAATAGGTCTCAAGATTTAGGAGGCATGATGACGTTTCATACCTACACTTCCACAATCCCTTTCGATAGCATTATTTGTTGTGCTAATTTTCACTATTGTCTTGGTATTCTCAAAGGAGTTTTAACATTTGAATATGAAAATAGATTTTGAAAAGGATTGTGGTAGTTTAGGTATGAAACGTCATGAGGTTAGGGGTCTATTTTCAGCAGTACTTACCACATTTTCTACAGCAAGCATTTTTACTTGGAGGCATATACTTCTCACACAAGAATGCATAGTCACAGGCTATAGACTTGCATTGGGTGTGTCCATCATTGCATTTACATGCTTCACATTGTGCTGGGCTATGTGGGATGTAGTGAGTACGACCATTGGCATAATTCGGGTCGTTAACGTTACAGTTTTCTGAAAGGAAACAAGTCAATATATGACTTCCAAAAACCGCAAAAGAACAGTGTTCGTATCAGTTGAAAACGTATTACAAGACGTACACAATCTAGACGTGGAGCAGTCTCTGTATTGATTTGGTCGATAACTGACTGTGTGATCCTTGCTCAGCCAAATTATCCAAACAACACAACAAGCAGTATCCAAGAGAAATACTGAATGAGACTACGCAGTCTATACACAACCTAATATTCTGTAGCATTAGAATAATATATTATACGTTGTTATAGGATCTCGACAATAAATTGAGAAAACTAATCTTTGCCCAAAAAGGATGGACGCAATGCTTACAAGTACTTGTCTAGTAGTTTTGTCGCTTATGTCAGTGCCAAACACTTAATTTATTGTTGGATTATCCGATACGTACAGATTTAATTTCTGGCAGCGAGAGCAAGCCGACCTAAACGCCTTAAATGCTGACTTAAATGCCTCTACTTTTTATGTACTTCTGCGGCCGCCAAAGGAAATTTGCAGCAAATTACACGCAAAGTCTAATTCCATCGTTTGCCTGGCTAGAGGGACAATGAAAAACTTTGGGGAAGGAACTTGAGTACAGATATAAGATTCTTAGACTCAATCGATGGGGTATTTGGTATTTATTTACAGTACTTACGTATTCTAATCTGGTAGACAGCGTTGGTCATCGGGCCAGCAACATGCGAGACACATTCCGATGACTTTTGAAATTTTTTATAGTGATCTGGATCAGAATCGGTTCGACACTCGCCCCAGTTTTCCACAGAGAATACAGCGTCAGTTTTTCCAGACTTGAGCAGTTCCTTGGCACAAATTCTTACGATATAGCTCAAGTCCCTCCATTTTGTCCAGTCGATTTGTGCTCTAGCGTTGAAAAACGATTGGCGAAAGGCGCGGTTGTGCCATCCCACGTCTTTGTAACACCCAAGGTATTTGAGGTCTTCAGGCCTGACATCTAGATTACATATTAGATTAAGTATAAAATCTTAAGACAAAAGCATTTCGTTTGCACGTTGCACCATGGCGGCCATGCTTGTGGTATTCATGAACAAAAGGTTTCTCATCAGCTTCCATTAACAATACCACTAACATGGCCGTCACAACTTTGTCTTTTGACTCTCTTGGGGATGATCGCAATGATTGCAAATCATCAACCCACTTGGACGAAATATTTTCCCATTTTAACCCACACGCGTGTCATTTTTTATTTTAAATGTTCGCTTTTATTTTATCTTACACGCATAGCAGAACTGAAGAACGCAAACATCACATGAAATGAGGCAAAGAAAACAGCGCTAGCAGAGAATAGAGTGAGGTGGAGGACGATGATTAAGGGCCTATGTTTCCTAAGGATCGAACGAAGAGGATTAAGTCAAGTAAGTCTTATTTTACTGGTAAACGAAGAAATTATACTCAAGGGAATTAATGAGTCACGGTCTGAAAATATGGGAAAATATTACGAGTCTACCGTCTGGGCGTGTGGGATACGTGAAATTCTTGATCCGATTATTCGCCCATCTAACGCATGTCATCTCGCATGATTACGTACGCTGACGTCTCTTCTATAGGTATACGTAGAAATGTTCTCTCAGCTGCAAACTATGAATTTAATGCGTTTCTGCATCAGGATAAGAATATTAGGGACATATATTTGACCTTTGACTTACCAGGTGTAAGCGCCACCTAAAATACAAGGAAAATTATAAATTATCAGAACAACGGTTAACAACTGAAGACTGTGACTGTAAACTGTATAACAAATTATAGTGCACTCACGCTCAACTTTGGTTAATTTTCTCAAAAGAAATTTTAATCAAGGACAATTGTAAAAAGAACGCATGAAAAGATTGGTGTAAGAGTTTTAGTAGTTAATCACCCGTTCTATATAGTACAAGTGACTGGAAAAAAATGTTGTTTAACTACGTACTAGGCTAATTGAGTTGGATTTGGACTAGAGGGTCTATCATTTTCTAGTTTTCAGTTATCGTTAAGTTTGGACCCTAAAAGGCCGATTTACACGGTGCAACTTTTGCTTACAACTGTCGCATGTTGCTCACAACTGTTGTGTACGACGAGAAAAAAGTTGCAGCAAGTTGTAGGGTTTGGTTTACACGACGCAATTCGTGTTGTGAGCGTGGCCTAAGCAGTTTGTATGCGACAGTTGTAAGCAAAAGTTGTACCGTGTAAATCCAGTCGGCCTTAAGATTGCAGATTGTAGGTGATGTAAAAAACAAGAATACTCACCGTTAGGCCAGGCAGCATTACCACAAGGACAACCACAAGCACACTAACCATGTCTGCAAGGTTTCTAGTTTGGTTTCTAGTACTGGAGTTAGACCCTCCTAAAATACAATGCTCAAGTTATAAATACAATACCCTTTATATATGATAAGATTTGCCTAAGTCATTACGCCTAAAGTGTTTATCCAACAACTCAATCATACGCGCACGAGCCATTTGGGATTGTGTGATTAAGGAGCCGTTCCCTTAACAACTAAGCGATTTCTTTGCTCAACTTGTCAGAAGTAAAACCTAGAGTTAGACTAGCTGTTTAGTTTGACGCAATAGAGCTTTTTGTATTTGTGTTTCGAATAAATAAGGAAGGCGAAAGTGGAAGCAAGATTTATTTGTAGTTTTACGTAAGTAACATGCTTGTGACTACGATCAACGAGCTTAGCAATGGAAAGGGGGGATTACAGACTTGTGCAGAATGTCAGCCGTGAAAATGTCTGGTTTTAATATCTTTTATTTCCCAGCTCAAAATTTAATCTCTTCTCCGCAAAATGCGCACAAAATCTTGGATAGTTTAAGACTGGAATTTCTTTTTTTTTTTGTCACAATTTCTCATAAGAAAAACAAGAAATACCGAACCAAAGATAATATTTTTAAAATAAATAAATATTTTATCTTATTATAGATATATAAATATATATTATATTTACACAGCAGTTATCACTTTCATTTTCGCGCCGGACTGAAAATTAAGATAGAACAAAGATTACTATATTCCACATTTCACCGTGCAACATCATAGCCTTGTGCATCTTGGCGAGAAGTTTCACGAGAATGAAGAACTACTTTTTACTTAGTGCATCTAAATTTGTGTAGCGAGACCAGTTTCAGCGAAAAAAGTTTTATCAAGTATAACAATCTTCGTGAAACTTAGCTTGTTTTGCATCGATATCGCTGTTGCAGTATTCATGTTTAGTTCACTGTTCACCGGTGTATAACATTCTGTATCAACAGTACGTGACCACATAAAAGCGAAAAAAACCTATACTTGACCTAAAAAAGAAATATAGATACAGATATATACAAAACTAGGTTAGAAAACAGTCCAAAATTGTTAACATATCAGAAGACAATTAAATGTAATTATGTCCAATTTAATTTCGAATGAAAATGTTTTGGAAAAATAAATGAAATCTTAACCTCCTTGAGCACCCTATCACATTTAAATACACAATAGTTTCTACAAAATATCAATGATAGAGAACCTGGTTGATATCATTAAATGCCATGGGAACTGTGTCAGAGGCAAAACCACGCAGATCCATAAGTACATAGACATGTCACTAACAATCTAACTACGTAGTTTCTGACTCATTTCTAGGCTATTTTACTCATCAATTCTGACTTCATTGAAATTGAAAACTCCATCATCATCAGTATCTAACAAACTAGATTCAAGAGTGTATATAGCAGAATAAATCAATCGACATTTGAAAACTAATTTCTTTTTTTTTTTATTTACTAAAGATAGTTTTCATTTCTTTTGGCATCCGCTTTAGCTCTGTTCAAAGACAAACAAGGGTAGCGTTTCGGTTTGAAATGAAAGTTGAGTTTGTTCACAAAGAGAAGCAGTAATTTAGAACGATTGGATTGAAATGAACAGTCAGTTTGTTCCTACTAAACAGTCAGTGATTTTTTGTGATTAACACTGGCTGTAATTAAAATTCAGGTTGACAGACTTGCATTTTGACACCTTTTGTAACAGGAAAGGAAAAGAAAGAAAGAAAGAAAGAAAGAAAGGGGCTTTTGCAGAAAAAAAGAAGAAAAAAAAAGAGAAAAAAATAGGCTGATTTCAGACATACCTCGAAGTACCATTTCTTTTTTACAGTAAAAACCTTCTTATTTCATTCTGTCTAGCCAGTTTTAGTGTTCTATTTAACCAAGGATTTATTAAAGTGACACTTGCTAAACTCAAAATGTGACTTGCAGTAATTCTGTTGTCTTTTGTCGGAACTTATTTCACAAGGCATCTCGCCAACCCAAAACTTCTTTAAGTGTGGTGAGATTAAGCCGACTTAGTGCGTATACCATGGGCTGATAGCGTTATACTAAACTGTGGCTAAACATTGATTACAGGTGATTATTTAGGATATTTCAGCGATAGGGGTAAATTTAAGGAAATTATAACGCAAAGCACTAGAACAAAATAGATAGATCTATACGCAAACTGTAATAAGTTGTAGTGCAAAAGAAACCCAATAACGATATGATAAAGTAAACATTTTGCCAGTATGAGAGAATTTTGAATAATCTATAGATAGATACTTCCTTGATTCTCAAAAATTATTGATAAATATTACATGTATGATCAGCTACAAATAGAAATAAAATACTCTTAATAATGCTAAGATTGATTTAATCCAAAAGATTTCTTTTGGATTAGAGTACAAACAAAAGAAAGTAGTTCTCGTTAACGATTTTCACAGAGAGTAACAATCTTCGAATATATCACAGTATAGTTTCGTATTTGATTAAGCTAGAGGGACGATTATTATTTACAACAACTGAATTTACTAAACAGAAGATTTTTAACGTTGATCAAAGCTCTAGAAGAAAATGGGTTTTTGCTATTCAGTTCTTATCAGAGCACTGTGTCACGTACTTTTACAGGTTTTTTTTTCGATTTGAAACTTTTGAAGGAAAGAAATTGGAACGTGGAAGGAAAGATCAAGAAAGGAAAGAACAAAAGAATATTAGAAAGCCGAAAGAAAGAACTAGCTAGCAAGAAAGAAAGAATTTTAAAGATTTACTCGAGATATGATTTATCGAGGGAAGAGTATATATATATTAAAAATTTGTGCAATTGAAAAAAAGATACAAACACTAGCTACAAACGAAATGATGGAAAAGGGGGCAAAAATAAAAAATATAAAGAGAAAAAGAAAAAGAAAATTAGAATCTAGTAATTTCAAAGATCTTACCTCAACGATGTTGACTGTACGGTGTCTAAATTGTAAGTGAGAATAACATTGGCTGAAGGCCAAACAAATACCCTCTTTTATTGAAGTTAGAGCTAGCTAGTCTTAAGACAATTACTGGAAAGTTTTCTACAACACCTACACAGAATACTCATACGTGGATAAACTTTACTGAGACAAACTCAATTAACGCTTAGATGATTATAATTTTGATTGGTCTCAACTGAGCAACTTTTCTTCAACTGGATGGCAAAAAATCATATTTTTACAGTAATTTATTTATGATCTATTATTCGATTCTTCGGTTCTATTGTCTACTCTCAGCCGGGTTTAACCAATTAAAACAAACAATGTTATTTGCTAATTATCGGTTTTTTAGCTTTACGTAATCAATTTTCATTAAATTTGACGACAAAGTTGGATTGTATTATTTCATATTAGAGTAAATGAGATCGCACGCAGAGATCATTATTAGGGAAAACCTCGTTATTTTTTGCTCGTGGATCGAGAATAGAATTTCTTTCTTGGTCTGACAATCACTTGGAAACGAAATCGATACAACGAAAATGTACACAATTAAGGGAACTATGCGGTGGGCTTTTGTTCATGGTCTTCATGCTATGGAGCCATTAGACCCAACGCAGTTGGCAATTAAGAGGCGGAAGAAATCAGCAGTCATCAGCTGTAGATATCGATCGAAGTTTCACTTGTTATTCTTTTCTTTCTTTTTTTCTTTTTTTCTTTTTTTCTTTTTTTCTTTTTTTCTTTTTTTCTTTTTTTCTTTTTTTCTTTTTTTCTTTTTTCTTTTTTTCTTTTTTTCTAGAATGGAAAACAGCTTCAAGTACGATCTAGTTTACTTGTTTTACAGACCTTTTTTACTCAACACCATAATCGTGTATCAACTATTTCCTTCCTTATTACTCAACGCTACTTAAATTAAGAAATAAATTGTCATGCGAGTTGATAGCTGCACATATCGGATACGTTGAATATAGTGATAGTGTGAATGAGTGATAGGGGCCAAATTGGAACCAGTATTTGTCACTGGATTCGCTCATCCACTGCACTACACAAGGATCTAGTGTGTTTTCTGTAGACTTATTTATATCTATCAGATGGGATGTCTAAGAGTTTTCCCATGGCAATCAAGCTAGTTTAATGGCTCTTAGGTAATCAATCAGGCGAGAGTTTTTTTGAGAGAAAATTGGAGGAAGAAAATGTTAAATCTTACTAGATGATCAATTATACACTCTCTTGTTTCGCCAACAGATAGATATTGTGATATACTTGTCTTGCTTTCAAAAGCCGAATTATTCTTCATGCAATTAACGTGGCAATAACAGGCCAATCCTCCTTAATTGATTAATCAATTAAATGGTAAATGCTAAGAGATGGTTCGTTAATTAACGTACGTACAACGTATTACCGGTTGCACGTGCACGACACGTGGCGAATGTCTTAGCTTGGTAAGGATGGATGGATGGATGGATGGATGGATGGATGGATGGATGGATGGATATATCAGTGACATTAAATGGGAAGAATGGCTTAGTAAATGAATGAGTGAGTGAGTGAATGAATGAGTAATGAATACCGATATAAATCAAGGAAGGAAGGAAGGAAGGAAAGAGAGAGGGAGGGAAAGAAAGATGGAGGGAGCGAACGAACGAATGAACGAAGGATGCAGCTAGGAAGGAAATAAGCGTGAAGGCGATAGAATTGATTGATTCACGAACGAATAACCATAATCAGATATTCCCTCGTAATAACAGAATGGTGCATGTGATTTAGTTTTAATATTCTAGTAATAACTTCAAACCGCCAGCAAAAAGAACATCAGGTCCTTAGAACAGTCACTTTATTCCAGTTCTTTGAGTATTCTTACACTGATACAGCAAGCTGTGAAACTAAATTTAAATCAAATCAAGTCTTCGACTGAATTAATACTCTTTAGATACCGTTACAAGTATCAACGTCAAGAATTAATGGAATCAAGCGTGTTTCAACTAGGGAATTACTCTAAATCTGCCTTGTACTTCCAAGCCTATAAATTCTGCGTTCCTTTTGGTCTGCAGGCTAAACGTTATGTAAGCGCATAAGATCACAGAAATCTGGGAAATGTCGGTGGTGGTGGATATTTTGTTGTTGGGATTATCTCTGGTGGAGGAAATGTCGGTGGTGGTGGATATTTTGTTGTTGGGATTATCTCTGGTGGAGGAAATGTCGGTGGTGGTGGATATTTTGTTGTTGGGATTATCTCTGGTGGAGGAAATGTCGGTGGTGGTCGATATTTTGTTGTTGGGATTATCTCTGGTGGAGGAAATGTCGGTGGTGGTGGATATTTTGTTGTTGGGATTATCTCTGGTGGAGGAAATGTCGGTGGTGGTGGATATTTTGTTGTTGGGATTATCTCTGGTGGAGGAAATATTGGTGCTGTTGATTTTTTTGGAACTGAAAACAGAAAAAAAATCATGCAATCAGTACGATGAAAGAATTCAAAACTTTGGGAAAGACGCAGTATTGTACGTTACATAATACTTTACTTATTGGAAGGAGTAATAAAGGGAATTTCTTTTTTTTTTTCTTTTTTTTTTTTTTTCCACTTTTCCTCCCTTTTGTCTTTTCTTTTTTTATGCTTCCCCATTATAAGCATACCTCTCTTGTCACATTTAGTGAACATAGATGAAGTCGATGGACTGCATGGCGGGTCTTGGCTTGTCTTCTCTCCCCTTTGAATTCCTTCCCCATATATAATGTTCTTTTATTAGTGACCATGAAGCAAAAATTTAAAGATTAAAAAATCTCTTAACTTTCTGCTAACTGATACATCAATCTACACTGATATAGACCCCGGGCCTTGACGAGAAAGCAGTTTGGAGGACAAACAAAAGGAGTTCTTGAATTCTCCACAAGAATTGGAAACCTATTGTTTTGTCCTCCAAATTGAGCTGCAATTCGAAGTGCTGCGAGGGGTATACATTTGCTTGTCGTACATGTGATTCTGTGATTTTCATACTTTGACACACCGTCCATCTTCTTTTTTTCATTGCTAAGTAACGTACTTACCACATTTAGGGCAGCATTTTCCAGGAACTGGTATCGATTCACCATTACAAGAACATAGATTTTGTTTAGTACATTCAGCAATCTTATTAGTACCACATGTACACTCGGAACATCTAGCTCCTTCACGTACCACCCACGTGCTACCGAACTCCATGATTTTACCATCGTTGTAACAGTCTGAAAATTACAAAAATTGTGTTCCAGTTACATATCAGACAGGGTGTAGCCAGGATTTTGCCTTTGGAGGGGCCCAAAACACGTTTTCAAAGCATCAACTAAAAAAACTGTCAACCAAAAAAACGATGGAGAAGGGGGCCCGGGCCACCTGTGCCCACTGGCTACGCCCCTGTGAGAATAGTGAAAAGTTTACAGTAAAAGGAGCTGCACGTGTCTGGGGTTCAAAGGTTATTTTGCGGATTCTATTTTTTTTCATCCGTCCGCAAAACCTAACAAGCTAAATTCCAATTCGATCCTTGAATAGTCGTGCCCTGACTTAAATCAGCCCAGTTCTTTCAGGGTTCGATCTGTGACTTAGCCGGGGCCTTAGCTTTGATTAGCCCAGAAGTTTTTTTCATTTCAGGGTTCGGTCTGTGGGATAGAATGCACTGACTTTGAGCCTAGAGGTTGTTTCAGGGTATCGATCACCATTGATTCACAATGGAAAGATATTTATGACCAAGTACTCACCACAAACAGGGCAACATTTACCAGCAGCATTCCTTCACTTCGAACACAATCCATCGTAGCCTGTTTCACAGAACATATATATTTTAATGTCCTTCGCCTCTCCACCAGAACAAATACACTTCATGCAATAAGAGTCATGCACATTACTGCTCCAGTCATTGGGGATCATAATTTTTGTGACGCATCCGTGGAAAGTGCTATTGTGTATTAGGGCTCTGCTCTCTGCTTCCCTTCTCTCCTAGTCTGGCAAAAGAGTCAGTTGTCCCTAGCTAAAGTCCCTAAGGAAGAATTAGGGGGAAGGTCAACATTTCAACATTATACACTCCCCCCTCCCCTCCCCTCCCCTCCCCTCCCCTCACAGAAGTGACTATTTCTACGTGACACTATTACATTCTTTAGCACAGACACACGCAGGCAGTAACATTATTTTCTACGATTTAGCTTTCAGTTTTGGAGATATTATAAGAGAAAATCCAGGATTACACTTCCAAAGGTGGTGAGTACTAATATAGTGCTGAGCTGTTTTGAACTCTGGGGTCTTAGGTTTGATTCAGTCTTGGATTACTATATGTTATATAACAGGGGTGTTGGCTCTTTTAAGTGATTCGACGGCACGTTTTTCTCCGAATTCTCTAGAATTCCTCCTTCCGTCCCTGCGATTGAAAACCCCAATGCAAAACACTCAATTCCAATTCGATTTTCGATCTGAATTAGTCATGTCCTGGACTATGATATGATCAGCCCATTGACCAGCCCAAAGGTTGTTTTTAAAAGGGTTCGTTAAAACTCATGTTTGGCTTGTTTTAGTGAAATCTCAGAATTATTATGCCACTGATGAACATGTGGAGAATTTAGTATAGATATGTAGATGAAGAAGATTTACGACCAGACACAAAAGACATAAAGAGAACTGTCTACCTCTGTTTATTTTCTTAGGGTTTCATTGACACATCTTATTTTATTATGTATATGAGTGTTTTATCATTTAAGCAGATCAGTAGCTCAATAAGCTTGATGAAATCACGCCATATCCGGGGGAGGAGGGAATGTTGGTGGTGGTCTTTCTGTCGTTGTAGGGATTATTATGAATGGTGTCTTTGTTGTTGTTGTTGCTTTTGGGACTGAAAAATAATGAAACAGCGTGGATTAGTATTTTGATTTCAGTCTGCTACAACTTGGTACATCAAAAGAGCACTTATAATGCTACAATATAACTACAATATAAGACAAATAATATAAGACAAAACTGAAATGGTAAGCATTGCATTTTGGACAGCATTTTCCAGGACCTAATATACCACATTTAGGACAGCACTTTTCAGGAACTGATAGAATTTTACCACATTTAGGACAACATTTTCCAGTAACTATTATAGCTTACCACCTTTAGAGCAGCATGATTTTCCAGGAACTGAAATAACGTACTTACCACATTTAGGACAGCATTTTCCAGGAACTAGTATAGCATCGTGTCCAGGATTAGCACAGATACACATGGATCGGCCTGTACACCGAGCGATTTTATTATTACCACATGTGCACTCTGAACAAGCTGATCCTTCACGTACCGCCCACGTGCTTCCAGCTTCCATGACTTTACCATCGTGGTAGCAGTCTGAAAGAAATCGGTTGATCCATTCAGAGTCTGATTCACACTAGTCAGCTATTCTATAACAAAACTCTTTTATGATGGAATCCTGTAGCAGTAAAGTGGTCTTACTTGACAACTGACTAAAAAAAAGCGCTCTCCGCTCCCCTTTCATTCATCTCTCTCTCTGTTTAGGCTAGTATATGTTAGTATAATACTTTGAAGCAAAAGCATGCACTCTTATTTATTGTAATAACAAGGGGTGATCTGATAATATATTTTATCAATGAACTCAAATGTATCCAAAATTCTCGGATTGGTTGCCCAAAACTACAAACAAGTTACGGATTAGGCACGTGCTGTAAATAAAACTGTGTTTGTCTAAGGATAAATATGGCTTGCGTATTGACAACCACTGATTCTTGTAAACGCGGTGACTCGTTTTGGAGCAAGAAATTGAGCGAATTGCGAAAGGGAGAATTTCCACAAAAATAGAAATCCTTTCAATGACGAGATAAATATTGCGGTTGGATCTTCACTGTACTCAGTTATATTTTTCAGCGTCTCTCGATCAGCCTCGAAGCACGGGTGGCGTAGCGGTGAAAGCGCTCGCCTCTCACCAATGCAACCCGGGTTCGAGTACCGCCGGGCCTGGTGTCGTATGTGGTGTCGTATGTGAGTATTGCTTGTTGGTTCTCTTCTCTGCTTGAGGGGTTTTCTGCGCGAGGGTTCTCCGTTTTTCCTCCCTCGGCAAAAATCAACTCCTTAATATTAATCTATCTAGAAGGGTCTAGATGAATTCGTGTAATTCTAGCAACCCTAGCAAATTTTTTAGTATTTTTTGCATTGGCAGGAACTGAATCTTCGAACCTTTACCACCGACGAAACATGAATTGTTAGCATTATCTTCTCACCACAGACAGGACAGCAGTCACCAGTAACATTCTTCCACTTCGAACACAGTCCTCCCATCCCTATATCACAGTCCATATATGTTAGACAGTCCTTAGCCTCTCCACCAGAACAAGTACACTTCAGGCATTTAGAGTCAAGCGGACTACTGCTCCAGTCATTAGGGATCAACATTTCAGCTCCTTCGCTGTACTCTTTACCGTTGATGGTACACCTTTTGGCCGGTGATTTGGGAATCACTAAAGAAAACGAAAGTAGACTTATGTAGTTTAGCTTGAAAAGTGAAAACCTGGAAAAGTTTGGCCTAGCCTCATGAAGCTCGGAATGGGAGGGGGAGAGTGGGAAAATCTGCCATGGCCTAGTATCATCCTCTCACGATCATTGCAGTGATCCAGTGCTTATATGTGCTACGCAATGTGAGCTTAGCATGGGTCGTTTCCTAGTCTGATGTCATTCAAAGCACTTGTATACTTTTCTTTGAATATCCAAACTGATTAATAACATCATATTGTAAAATAAGGTCTGAACCTAGGTGAATGTATATTTATCGAAGTAACAATACTTGTCGAAGAAACAATATTTGTATTATGATCATCCGGGTGGATGTAGTTGTTACTTCGATAAATATAACTTGATAACATCATGTTGTCACAAATAGCAACGGTAAAGAATGCACAGATTCAACTTCAATAAAATACATGAATATTTTACAAAAAAAAAAAATGATACGAAGGCCCGGTTTAGACGTCGAATTTCACATGTTTGAATACTAGAAATACCGGAAATTAGAGCCACAAGATGGATCCTTTTGTTATTACTTCTCGATTTCATTTGGCTAAAAAGCTCTAGATTACACTTTACCTGTAAAACGATAGACCATGTTTGCCCATCCTTTCCCCACTCCATGTTCACAGTTCGATGAAACACCGTGCATGTTGTATCTTGTTTCTGCTACAGCATCACTCCAGCACTCGCCATAATACTGAATACCAAAGACCACTTTATAACCTTTCTTGTAAGCGTTCTCTGCGCATGCTCTGATGACGTCAGGAGTTTTGCTTCCGTCAGGAGTGTAGATTCCGCGGGCGTTGAAGTACATTTTGCGTAAAGCTCTAGTCCAGTGTGCGTCACCATAACAACCAACAGCTTCCACCTTCACGTTTACTTTAAGAAAGAAACCGCAGATTTTAACTTAGCAACAAACGTAGACGTATTTCCATGCATGCTCTGATTTGTATTAGGTTCCAAAGATTTATGACTTTGTTGCGTTTTTTGTTTGTTTGTTCGTTTGCTCGTTAGCTCATTCGTTTGTTCGTTTGCTCGTTAGCTCATTTGTTTGTTCATTTGCTCGTTAGCTCATTCGTTTGTTCATTTGCTCGTTAGCTTATTCGTTTGTTCGTTTGCTCGTTAGCTCATTCGTTTGTTCGTTTGCTCGTTAGCTCATTCGTTTGTTCGTTTGCTCGTTAGCTCATTCGTTTGTTCGTTTGCTCGTTAGCTCATTTGTTCGCTTGTTCGCTCATTCGTTCGTTCGTTCATTTGCTCATTTGATGTTGTTATTGTTGTTGTCGTCGTCGTCGTCGTCGTCGTCGTTGTTGTTGTTGTTGTTGTTGTTGTTGTCAGGTAAACATTTGGCATGCATAACAACATATTTAAATAAGGGAACTCAGACAGTGATACAATCAGCTGCTCTCGATAGACCTGACGCTCTGAGGTCTTTTTTTTCCTTTCCTTTCCTTATATAAAATATATTTACTCAGTTAACATGTAGGTTATATGTTAACTGAGTAAATATATTTTATATGTGTTTCTTTCTTTCTTTCTTTCTTTCTTTCTTTTTTTCTTTCTTTCTTTCTTTCTTTTTTTCCCCCTCATTTTTTCTTTTGCTTAAGAATAAGGTTTCACTTACCGGTATTTCCCTTGTCGTCTCTTACTGACATGGTAGTGCTCTGTGCAATAAAAATTGTAACTAATTTTAATGAATAATTAATCATTTTAATTAATTGATTAATCCTTTTAATTAATTTTGATTAATCAATAATATTAATAATGTTAAAACACGCTTTTACAGTCGTTTGCATCTAAGCGTGAACACCAGACGGCAAAATATGTTCTATTAAGTGGAGCCTGAAACTTGTATGTTTTTTTGGCTAAAAAGTTAATGTTTGTAGATTTCAAAAGAGAGGATCAAACGAGACCGCCAAACGTTGACCCTTTAGCCGCCAAACATACAAGTTTCAGGCTCCACTTGGGTAGGGACGGACCATTAGATAGCTGATGGGAGGGGGGGGGGGGGGGTTGCGTAAATCCCCCCAAAAAATATCGAGAACGCTCTTCTGTGCGAAAAAAATATCAAGCAGGCACAGGTCAAAGGTAATGGCACAAACTTCATAAATGCCCCTCAAATCACTGGAAATTGCATTTCCGTGGGTCTCCATTTTCAAAATCCAAACCCCTACATTCGCCCGCCTTTGGCGGTCGTTAGCCTTCTTCCCAATAAAAATTACGCTCGACGGTCCCTGATAATGCCGCATTACAACACAATATAATAAATTAGAACAGAAATTTAAAATTTGCTATCCATTAGACCTTTTTGCTGTATCACTATTTTCGACTTCGTGCGCTTTAAGAACAATAGGTGCATCAAAGATTGTACGAAATTTCAACATCTTTAGAATTTGAACAAAAGATGCTTGTTTTTCATTGTTGTAATTAACAATGAGTGGGGCTATACCAATGCACAAAACTTACGTATGCTGAAATTATGATCGGACTACAACTATTGTTCGACAACAATGAAGTACGATTCTTAAACTTTGAACTGGATTATATCAAGGCAGCGTTGGGTTGAAGTCATCACTAAAGATACATTCGCTGGTTTTCCAGGAGAAATGGTTTCATTCAGTGTTATATTCTCCCGTATATTCTAGTACTGGTCAGTATGTATGTAGAATGAGTAAGGAGAAAGCAAAATGATTGCTTAACCCGGCTGAACGAAAACCTTACGGGGTAATAATAACCTGAAGGTTGCGTTAAAGACATCTTGCTATCGAGGGATCCACCAAAGTAAGTAAACATATTCTTGTTTTCATATGATCTTCTAACCAAATCGCAAAGGCAAAGATTATAGTGTACTGAACCAAACTTGTATCAACTCTTTCATCAGTGAATATTTTCAAGCTATAACCTTGTACAGCATAGTTCAGCTATGCTTATACGTGCAGTTGTATTCTTTCTATTTGGCAATTGAAAATATCCCTGTTAATAGCTAACGCTGAGGGTCATGATTTTTCACTATTATGAATCAGACTTATAGTTTTTCTAGTCAGATAATGATAGGCGAGATTGAAATTCCGTTTGATTCGCATTCATTCACTCAAGTGAGTGAAATAACAAAACAAAAAACATGGCTGTCTTGTGACATTTGGTGGCTAGCTATGACGTCATGTGACAAACGATTAATTTGTGATGATGCGGCATAGTTAATAGATGATCAGATGATGACGGAAATTATTTGAGCTCTTACAGTAGCTTTAGATGCCCTTTAACTAGCAGAAAGCCCTTTAACTAGCAGTTAACTAGCAGAAAGATTGTTTAGGGACCAGTCGTTATTTAGACTCGACTGAGGCCTTCGACACACTTACAAGGAATTTCTAAATGATAAGTTCTTTAATGATATTTTTGTATGATTGATCACGAAGGTAGTGTTTGATTTAGTTGCTTAATGGTTACATATTAGATTCATTCAGCTGTTTGAAAGCAAGCAATTCAGACAAGCTGAACAAGACATGAAAAACGAGAGTCTATGCCGCAAAAGTAATTGCAGGGGATGGAAAACAGTATTATGGAATCAGCTGCTAGAAAATAAGTAATCAGTCAAGTGAGAATACTTTGCCGTGGAGGTAATTGCAGGGGATGAAAATAGTGACCCTTCAAATATCTTAAAACAACGAACTTTCGCTATGGAATCAGCTGTTAAGAAAACAAGCAATTCATCAGTCAAGTGAGAGGGAGAAATAAAGTAACAATGCGCGTAAGAAGTAGGCAACTCTCTATTGTTCTGCGGCAATAGCAACTTCCCCACATAAGAATGTCACTCGGATTTTCTGAATTTAGCACTTTTTTGAATATAGTAGCTCAAACATTTAGGCTTTCAGTTAACAATGTGTTCGAAAATTAATCTATGAGTCAGCGCTTTTGCCGTTTAATTCAGGCCGATTTTCTAGCAGTTTCAAAATTTCCGCTCCTGTTTGCTCAAAAATCGGTCGATTTTCTTGAAACTTCAGATTCTTGGTAAATGGATTATATATCATAATTTTGTCTGCCGAATTTAGAAGAAATATATCGATGCATTATTTCTATATAGTAGTTTGTTAAGGATATTTCCGTCCTATTTTCGGCCTATCTTCAGGCCATGTCACACGACGCAATTTGTTGCGCGCAATGTTCCTGAAATAGTAAACTATCCTACTTCGATTCAGCAACATTGCCTGTAATACTGCGCGCAATTTTGCACCGTCTCTGCGCGTGTATGGAGAAACTTGTGTGAACGTGTAAATTAAGCAAAAAGTAAAGTTCCTATATTTAACGTCGGTAGTTCCTTCAGTTGAAATTTAACTGCTATCAATGGAAGCCGACGGTGCGCAACTTTACAGCTCTCTCCATCAGTGCTCTGTTTTACGAGTATTCAAAGCTGAACTATACGGATTAACTGAAGTTCAAAAACGACATGCCTCAGCGACATCATACGATGAATATTTTTGCTCAGATAATGAATAAAGTTCAAGATTCACTGATACAAAGAATCCTTCGGTCATTAAACGTATACTCGATAATTTACACACGTACAGAATAGTACAACTGTAGCACAGAGTAGTAGTAGTAGCAGCAGCAGCAGCAGCAGCAGCAGCAGCAGTGTTTACTTACTGACTGGACGGCAAGCACCTTGAGGGAGACAACCAAAAAAAGGCATTGGAACAGCGAGAACATGATGCTGAAATGAAAATACACGGTTGTGATATCGTATATATGAGATATATTAGAGATGTATACAGACAAAGAGAAATTATTTTCTTTAAATTTGTCCTTCTTCCTTGCGTCCTTTACTCTATCATTTCTTTCTACATTTGCCTTTCTAGATAAATCTATTTTCTTTAACTAGTAAAATATTTTCTTTTTAAGTAAAATTTGTTTTATAAAAATACTTCTTTCTTTCTTTCTTTCTTTGCTTCTCTTGTTTCTACCTCTTTATCTTTATCTTTCTTTCTATCTTTATCTTCCTTCCTTCCTTCCGCTTCCTTCCTTAATCATTTTTTCTCATCCTTTATTTCTTTCCTTCGTTCTTTCTAGTCCCACCGGATTCGGAATCGTATGTGAGTAGAGTTTCTACTGAGTTGGTTTTCTCCTGTACTTCGAGGGTTTTTCTATCATTCTTCTTCAAGGTATTTCATCCCTGGTTACTGATTCTTCTAACTACTAACTCACATGTCAAAATCAACACATCAATGTAAAGAATGGAAAAATCAGTTCTTATACATATGAGCATCCTCACTAGAAAGCTTACCTTTAGCCTTGATTGGTTGGTTGATCCTATTCCTCTGGATATCGTGAATACAGTGATTCAGCAGGCCCTACATGGTCTACTTATAGCATAAAAATGATGGATTCGAGCACTGACGTAACTATTTGTCCACCTGCAGGCAGAATCGATAAAATCAATAGTCGGAAAATAATAGAATGACCGTACTCTTTGTGTCAACACTAATTGGTAAAGTTATTATGATGGGTGGTCACATATCAAGCAATGTGTTAAGTAAAAGTCAGCCGTGAAGAGCCACACCCACAACTTCAAAGAACCTTAAAAATGGCTGAAAAAACTTGAAATTTCGTTTATTTTCTTGAATACCTTGTGCTTTGTTACTTAAAAAGTGTCCACTCGGGATGTAAAAATATAGTCTTTTAGCTTTTATCTGCGAAGCGACGAAGGCCAATACGGAATATATTTTCTTCAGTCCAACGCCGTCAATATAACCAGTCATTGGCGGCTCAAAATCGCAATACGTTTTGTATCGTGATTTTCCTATCGTGCGGCAATTCTGGGCCGACAATACGGGTCGATATTGGCGGCTCTCTCCCGATCAAACTCATAAGAGAATCGCGATACTACACGATATTTGAATGGTTTTTTTCTTCTATTTCTCTCTTTTCTTAGTATTTTCTTTCTAACTTTTCCGGGCCCAATCCTATCTTTTTTTTCTTTTTTTTCTTTTTTTACAATGTTTTCATTACCATTCATTACTGAGAGGCTCAGTTACAAATCATATTTTAGTCCAAATTTCCAGCTATTTAATGATAAACGAACTGGTATAAATCAGTACTGGAAAATCTTAAAACTAAAGACAAATACTGATCCAAAAACCGGCACACGAGTTGCCCCTTCTGAATGGCTCAAATTAATAACTATATAAAGTTATAATTTGGCCACGTTTTATAACACCTTTAACCATTTAACTGCTAATTATATTGCTACAAAGTCATTCGTTTTTGTCTCATTTAATCAAATGGAAAATTATACGAAAATCTCCTTTTAGCAAGCTGTAATTTAACAATAATTACGTATAATAGGCCTTCTAAATTGTGAATGGTATATTTATGCAATTTTGCTCAACAAAAGATTATCATTTCTATCGAAACTTCTTTATTTTCGAAGCTTTATTTTCTCATTTTTTCTCTCTCTTCTTGTTTAGTTTGTGACCAGTGCACGTGGAAACTCCAGGATAAAGAGCTGTATTGCCTCAAGGTACATTTATGTTAGCTTCATGATCACGTAAGAAAACAGCTGCTTTCACGAATTTACAGAAACAATATTCTTGAGCTTCCCTATTAGAGAAGCGCCGTGTTAAAAACCTTTTTTTCTTAAAATGCAGGCATTATTTCAAAGAAGAATTTTCTAATTTCTTCAAAATACTGGTGGACGTTATGCCACAATAATAATTTCAGAATTGATTACGTCAAAAATTTTATCATATTCTTCTCACTATTTTAATCATTTTTGCCATTTTTCATAATTGTCTCAACTTTTTTCACTTTAAAAAAGGTGCGCATCGTTTTGTTGATAGAAGTATAGAACTTCCTTTAGGAATTCACGCAAATGCCCTGTTTAAATGAAGGTAGTATTAGAGACAAGTCCATTCACTTGTTTTTCAGTCAGCCCTTGCTGTAGGCTTACCCTAAATTCAAGTATAAATAGAAGACTTAAGTCGACTTAGAATTGGAAATGTCGCCTAACAGTCAGCACACCATCCAACCGTACCGAAGGGAATCTCCGGGAAGTAGTTTACGAATTTTTTTTTGGCGTTTAAACAGGTGGTTTCTTGACATCACATCAATGTTATCAAAGAGTTTTAATAGCTTTAAGTAATTGAAAAATTACGCATTCAAATTACATCGTCGGCTTTTGACACAAAGCTAGAGTCAGAGTGTTTTTTGTTCTTATTTTAATGATTGTTTTAATCTAGTATCTATGATATTGTATTGATTTTAGTTTAGGATAGTGAAAGATGTCGACAAGAAACCGTTATATATTCAATCAGTTAGTTCTTTGTATGATTCAAAATCAATGCTTATCCCTGATATGGTTTTATAAACCGAAAACGTTTACTGAATTGGTCGAATATATCAATGTCTTGTCATCTTTCTCTAGCCCAAAAAGTAATTACAAGTCTTATTTCAAGTTTTCCTTTTAATTATAAACCTTTTACTTCCAATTATGAAAGGCTACCTTACACATATCAATATGCCTGGCTCTACTCTTAAAAACATCCTAACTAAAGCATTGGTATCTCTATCAAGTGATTGTACTACTGGTAAGCCTTGCTGAAAACTGTGACGGGTTGTTGTAGTGTTATTTTATTGGCAAGAGGTCCACTTGTTTGAAATGTTCTCTTCTCTTCTACTACACTACCGAGGCATGCCATTAAAAAAAACAGGGTTCGTAGCCTCGGGGGAAATCTACATTTTAATCCCTCATATTGACTTAGCTGGTGTAGTTTTGACGACTGAAAAAACAATAACAGGAAGTAAAAACGCATTTTTTTTAATTTTCAAAAAGAGTTCTTTTTACAAATGGAATCAAGGTAGTCGGTAATTCCTTCAGCTGCGTGGCTGGTATACCAGGAAGCCGACGATGCGCACTTTACCCCCCTCTCCATCAGTGCTCTGTTTTAAGAGCATTCAAAGCTGATCAATCACATGTGAATAGAGATTGTTTTGTCTCTCCCTTGATTCGAGTGTTTTCTCCCGGATCTCTGTTTTTTCTCTCTCTCCCTAACACGCTAGATTTCAATTATTTTCTAGCTTAGCCGTTCCTTGACTTGACATTAGCACAGGCGGCTTTTGTCAGTTTAAAGTACCAGGTGGGGATTTGGAACCTATACGCGCTACCTGAAATTTTGCACGGACTTAACAATATTTTGACATAGAAGTATACATTTCCTGAAAGCTAGTTAAACGTAGAATTGTCTATTTTGGAACACAAAAGGTATCCTGATACCTTAAGGAGTCGAGACCACACTAGATTTGGGTACCACAATAGTGCATTGGACATTGACTTCAAAATTGTCGCGAGGTCCGAAAATCAATTATCAAGAATTTGACTGAAAATGACAAATTGAATTTTTTAAATATAGGCAAATTACCTTGGTAACGATAAACCATATTTGCCCATCCTCTCCCTACTCCGTGTTCACAGTTTGAGGACAAGCCGTACTTGTAGTATCGGTCCTCGGCCGAACCATCGCTCCAGCACTCACCATAAAACTGAATAGCGAATATGCTAGTGAAGCTTTGCTGGTAGGCTTTCTCTGCGCACCTTTTGATAATATTAGTTGTATCAAAAAGATCTGTCCAGTTGATCAGCGCGCGCCCGTCATAGTACATGTTTCGTAGGGCGCGAGATTTCTTATCCGCATAACAACCAACTGCTTCAAGCTTTAGGTACACTGTTGAAATAAAAATAGGTTGTTATTAATCAGTATTAATAGACAATTTAATACTACATTTTTTCAAGTTAATGTCCCCAACTTTGGGGGGAAAAGCATGCAATAATATTATATAAATATTGATATATAAATATTATCATTATTATTTTGAATTTTCCTTTTTTTTTTCAATTTACTATAAATTAATATATTTCAAATTTTTATATATTGTATAGTATATTTAGTGTAATAGTATATATTGTAGCTGAGAAGCCTTTCCTAAGGAGCTCATTAAAGTTATATGTAATAAAAGACGTATCCTTAACACCAAGCTTACTGCATGCTCCGACTATTGTCATGCATAAAAAAGTCGCTTACCTTTATTGCCTTTTTCATCTTCAAATGAAATAGTTTGCTGTAAGATTAAAATGTCGGTGTTCTATTGTTATTACATTTCAATATTTAATCATTGAATTTTATTTCGATTTAATATATAATCAGATTTGTTTTTAGAATACTTTAAATATTTTAGTACTGAGCCTTGCATCTTTATAGGGTGAGCCTTTCGAGCGCCGGATTGATATAGCGAATCTGACGTACTCGTTGAACAAAGATGGCTGAGTCTAATCTTATTATTACGTGGCTAAAATAAGAGAGAAAATGATCCCAGCTGTTCGTTTTTTAATATTTATCAGGATCTCATAAGAATATTAATAAATCAAGGCTGGAAAGGCTACAGCTTGTGGAGAGTAAATGTCGAGTGAGTTAGGTTTTTTGATCCAAGAATTTTAGGAATCAAATATCTTCAAAACTCACGGCAAATTGCAAAAATGAAGACTGTCTGTTTGCAACTAAACAATTCAAGTATTTGTGACGCCGTGTGAACCGATGACCGCGCGCTAAACTAGTGAGCGGTTACTAGTTGGGACTGCGTGGGTGTGTTGAATGCAAGTGAATAAGAAGGAAACTTCCAAACGTTTTTACACGGCGTTTAAGTTTAGAAGGTTTCTTATTCACTTGTCGCTCAACGTTGAAATTGACTATGACGTTTGGCGCTTGAGTAAAGCGACGTTTGGAACAGGCCTTACCTCGTCAGTGCTCCTTACACATGGGAGAATGACACAAAATACCACCAAAACCAAGTGGAATATTAACATCCTTAAACATGAGGATAAATAATCAATTTTGATATACTATGGTTGAAGTTAGCATTCATAACGGTACTTGAAATGTTTTGTCTCTGACTTAACATTTGAAGAAGAAAAAACCCAGACGTTTCGAAGAAGATCGACAAGATACCGCGTGGTCACGAATATCGATCGAAACGTCTGTAAAAGTTTTTCAAATGTTAAGTCAGAGTAAACCATTTCAAGTTAGTGAAGCACAAATAGGTCTTGAAAGCCCAAACTTTTCCTGAATGGACTTGAAAATTCTCTCCAAGACTTCAATAGTCATGGTAGTCAATGTGATAGAGCAGTTTTAGTATGACTATGAAAAACTTACGGCACGGACCGTGCATTGCCGTGTATGAAAATATTCGACATTCGGTGCCATGTCCGCGCCGCGCCGTAACCGTGCCTTCGGCCGCGACTTTATTGCTTTATCTTATTTAATGATAACCGATGTTCTTTTTTACACGAAATTAACTAAAATCAAAACTCGAGATTTCGGAAAGGTCTCCTCTTGAAGTGTTCTATTTAAATCAATCGGAGGAAAACTTTCCGTTTTTTTGGTCGAAAATTATAAAACTCACACTCATAAAAACTGATGAGTTCGATCAAAAAATGAGCAACATGGTTGAAATCTGTGTTTATTGCACGACTATCGTGAAGATCTCAAAACGAGGACAACAACCGACAACCTATTGTGATTTATTATTATTATTTTGACTTTTAAAGCTAGCAATAAGTTTAAGATATGAAAACAACTTAAAAATTCTAACTCTAAAACACAACACACAACAGAACTAATTATTAAGCTCCAATTATATATTGTGAAGCACAGGATTTAATTGGAATTTGGAAGTTGATTTTAAGGAGGGAGTAAAACCGAAAAAACCCAGAGAAAAACCCTCGAAGCAGAGGAAAGAACCATCAAGTAACTTTACGTATACTCACATACGACAACGAGCCCCATCGGACTCGAACCCGGGTCGCATTGGTAAGAGGCGAGCGCTCTCACTGCTACTCCATCAACCCATGCTTTACTATAGAGATGCGCGGTATTCAGTGTGCGCAGCCGGCAGCTGGCAATTCCAGTGATCTTATATGAATAGAAACATATCCTTCATTTTTATTACGATCTTGCCATAATTATAAGGTCAATAATGGCATATATATATATAGAGAGAGAGAGGCGCAGTGTTCAGTGTATACAGACAGATGAGTAATGTTCTGGCTAGTTCATATCCGTCTTTTCCAGTGGTCTTATTTGAATAGAAACCTTCAGAAAACTATTTGTCATCACTGATGTCGTGTACAGAAGATAATGGGGCTTATTTGAGACACAAGTTTGTTTAAGACTCGAGTTGATCAGGACATTTTTTTCCTTGATACCGTTCTTCTGCATTTCAGTAGCTTTTACCTGACTATCAGCTCTCATAAAATGAAAATGAAAATCGCAATAACATGATCGACTAAAGCCAACTGAGAATATATGTATTTTACTTTCTAAGATTAGAATTCCTTGAAGTAAGACCCTCATTGGCAATTAGGCAAAGATGATCAAGGCAGTTTCCCTTTTCTTTCGGGTTCTCCGGTTTTCCTTCCAAAAAATCAACTTCCAAATTCCAATTCGATCCTGGGCCTCACAACGACTGGAGCAATTGGAGCTTAACTCTGTTGTGAGTGCAGGTCCCACAACAGCCAAAGCTTAATAGATTTTTTCATTGCCAGGATTGCCTACGCTACTAAGATTAGGACTAGTTGTGGTTGTGCAAAATTAAAATCTTGTTTAAATATCGAGTATGCAGGGCAACCTTAGCAAGCAGCATGAGAGCCTTTGATGATATTTACTTTGTATTACTAAGCCTACCTTGTTTCTTGGGTATTTGTTAACGTCCTTTTATTCTTAATTCTGTGCCTCGAGGCAGTCCTTCGTTTTTATATCGATATATTAATAGACAATATTAGAAGCTGAGCGACTACGATGCACTATGTCCTTCCTATGACAACAACCAAAACACGAAATGACTACTTGAGGCAGGTGAAACGTTTTACCGGTAATAAAAATCGGAAACAAAATGGATATGATGAGTCAGTTTTTGTTTTGTCTTGACACGAGAAGAATTAATTTTGCTACTCATCAGGTAGATAATAATTTGATGTTTTTGATGGGAAAATGGCATTATTTTCCATTTTTAACCCAAATGATACTGACGGAACCTGGACCAAAAACGAATAAAACTAGACTCTTACATTAATATTAATTGCGACGCGTGCTATAATCTAACCTTTCAGTTCCCAAATCAGAATTTTTTTTCTCTGAATAAGATCGCGACTGAGTTTTCTATTATTCTTCTAATTTATTTCTTTTTTCCGCCTCGACTTGAAAACAGGTGTTTGGTCAGTTAAAACAAATATTCCTGTGGTACGTACTTTCTGATGGCTCATCAAGATATTATTTTGCGAAAAAATGAAATACGTTTTTAATACCACTACCACTAGAATCCTCTTCGAATTATTTTTCTTATTTAAATGTTTTAACTCCTTTGGAAGTTGCAAGATAATGGTGTTAACTAGGCTAACAATTAAAAGGAACTACGAAAAGGATTCTGGTAGAAGTGGTATCAAGTGTAATAAGGGGAATCGAGAATTAGAAACAACAAGACAAGAAAACACTGTTGCAGCATATTAGCATGTGTTTTGGGCTTGGCTTGTCCGCATTTCAATCCCATAATGCATCATTGTGACTCATCCGTGGAAAGTGCTATTGTATATTAGGGCTCTGCTCTCTCCCTCCCTTCTCTCCTAGTCTGGCAAAAGACTCAGTTGTCGCTAGCTAAAGTCCCTAAGGAAGAATCAGGGGGAAGGACAACATCATACACTCCCTCCTCCCCTCCCCTCACAGAAGTGACTATTTCTACGTGACACAATTACATTCTTTAGCACATACAGACACAGGCAGTAAGTTTATTTTCTACGATTTGGCTTTCAGTTTTGGAGATATTATAAGAGAAAATCCAGGATTACACGGCTTCCAAAGGTGGTGAGTACCAGGTACCGTAAAATAGCACTACAATTTATTTTTTTTACAAAATACAAAATAAAAATGCCTTTAAAAATATTTATGATTTATAGTTTATGATTTATCCAAACCACAATTTTTTAGGGGAGCCTGGCCCCCCAAAAAAGATAAGTGGGGGGGCCAGTGCCCCCCAGTCCCCCCCCCCCCCGCTTCCGCCGCCCATGATTCGACGTTACGTTTTTCTCCGAATTCTCTAAAATTCCTACCTCCCTCCCTGCGATTGAAAACCCCAATGCAATACCCTAAATTCCAATTCGATTTTCGATCTGAATTAGTCATGTCCTGGACTATGATCAGCCCAGAGATTTCATCGACCAGCCCAAAGGTTGTAAAAGGGTTCGTTAAAACTCATGTTTGGCTTGTTTTAGTGAAATTTCAGAATTATTATGCCACTGATGAACATGTGGAGAATTTAGTATAGATGTGTAGATGAAGAAGATTTACGACCAGACACAAAAGACATAAAGAGAACTGTCTTCCTCTGTTTATTTTCTTAGGGTTTCATTGACACATCTTATTTTATTATGTATATGAGTGTTTTATCATTTAAGCAGATCAGTAGCTCAATAAGCCTGATGAAATCACGCCATATCCGGGGGAGGAGGGAATGTTGGTGGTGGTCTTTCTGTCGTTGTAGGGAGTGTTATGAATGGTGTCTCTGTTGTTGCTTTTGGGACTGAAAAATAATGAAACAGCGTGGATTAGTATTTTGATTTCAGTCTGCTACAACTTGGTACATCAAAAGAGCACTTATAATACTACAATATAACTACAATATAAGACAAATAATATAAGACAAAACTGAAATGGTAAGCATTGCATTTTGGACAGCATTTTCCAGGACCTAATATACCACATTTAGGAAAGCACTTTTCAGGAACTGATAGAATTTTACCACATTTAGGACAACATTTTCCAGTAACTATTATAGCTTACCACCTTTAGAGCATCATGATTTTCCAGGAACTGAAACAACGTACTTACCACATCTAGGACAGCATTTTCCAGGAACTATTATAGCTTACCACCTTTAGAGCAGCATGATTTTCCAGGAACTGAAATAACGTACTTACCACATTTAGGACAGCATTTTCCAGGAACTGGTATCGCATCGTATCCATCATTACAGATACACGCTAGTTGGCCTGTACACTTAGCGATTTTATTATCACTACATGTGCACTCTGAACAAACTGGTCCTTGACGTATCGCCCACGTGCTTCCAACTTCCATGACTTTACCATTGTGGTAGCAGTCTGAAAGAAATCGGTTGATCCATTCAGAGTCTGATTCACACTAGTCAGCTATTCTATAACAAAACTCTTTTATGATGGAATCCTGTAGCAGTAAAGTGGTCTTACTTGACAACTGCCTAAAAAATAGCGCTCTCCGCTCCCCTTTCATTCATCTCTCTCTGTTTAGGCTAGTATATGTTAGTATAATACTTTGAAGCAAAAGCATGCACTCTTATTTATTGTAATAACAAGGGGTGATCTGATAATATATTTTATCAATAAACTCAAATGTATCCAAAATTCTCGGATTGGTTGCCCAAAATGGAAATTAAATAACTACAAACAAGTTACGGATTAGGCATGTGCTGTAAATAAAACTGTGTTTGTCTAAGGATAAACATGGCTTGCGTATTGACAACCACTGATTCTTGTAAACACGTTGACTCGTTTTGGAGCAAGAAATTGAGCGAATTGTGAAAGGGAGAATTTCCACAAAAATGGAAATCCTTCCAATGACGAGATAAATATTGCGGTTGGATCTTCCAAAGTACTCAGTTATATTTTTCAGCGTCTCTCGATAAGCCTCGAAGCACGGGTGGCGTAGCGGTGAAAGCGCTCGCCTCTCACCAATGCGACCCCGGTTCGAGTTTTGCCGGGCTTGGTGTCGTATGTGAGTAGAGTTGCTTGTTGGTTCTAGACTCTGCTTCGAGGGGTTTTCTGCGCGCGTTTTCTCCGTTTTTCCTCCCTCCGCAAAAATCAACTCCTTAATATTAATCTATCTAGAAGGGTCTAGATGAATTCGTGTAATTCTAGTAACTCTAGCAAATTTTGTAGTATTTTTTGCATTGGCAGGAAAAGAATCTTCGAGCCTTTGCCACCGACAAAACATGAATTGTTAGCATTAGCATTATCTTCTCACCACAGACAGGGCAGCATTCACCAGTAGCATTCTTCCATCGGGAACATAGTCCTGACATCCCTGTTTCACAGACAATATGTACTTGACAGTCCTTAGCCTCTCCACCAGAACAAGTACACTTCAGGCATTTAGAGTCAAGCGCATTACTGCTCCAGTCATTGGGGATCAACATTTCAGCTCCTTCGCTGTACTCTTTACCGTTGATGGTACACGTTTGGCTTACCGGTGTTTTTAGAACCTCTGAAGAAAAGTTGATGCATAGGTATGTGAAAATTTGTAGAGTCAATGCACTGAGTAAATAACATCGAAACAGTTGCTATCTTACGGGAACCAATGTAGAGGGGAAGGGTGAGGTTACCCGGTATACCCACCACCACCTTTGGAAGTGAAATCTTGGATTTCGTACTGTCTGTTTGGGTAATAAAAGTAGTCGTAACGGACACTCACAATGTATGGAGCATTTCAATAGGTCTAATAGATCTCTGTGGGGGAGGTAGTATGTACCTGTACCCACCATCTAAATCAATAACTTCGGGTCTCTATTTTGGACCATTGTTTTAGCCGTGACCCGAATTTTAGAAAACATGGCATCTGAAATTATTATTTTGCATATAAACACATGCACCTTCCTTAGCTAGTTATAGTTATAGCCAGATGTAGAATCTTGTATTACTCGTTTTCACTCGGCACACGCGCGTAAATGAAGAGTAAATCATAAACGGCCCAAAATACCCACGCTCCATTAAAATCACAAGCAGATCAGTTCAAAATTGTTGCAAAGGTGGCTTCAAATCTTGGGCTTTTAGGAAGCTTAATGTCACATATTTAGAAGAAGTCTTACCATTTGTTCTAGAATCTAGAAAGACATCACATAGCGTCGTTTTTAGGCTTTAACTTTTTATTTTTCAACTCCAAACAGGAGGGGGGGGGGGGGGAATACCTCAAAGCGAATCAAAAGCTTCAGTACTAAACATTAGAGCATACTTGCTATACCTGTCATACGATAGACCATGTTAGCCGATTCTTTCCCTACTCCGTGTTCACAGTTTGAGGACACACCGTGCATATTGTATCGACTCTGTGCCGAGCCATCGCTCCAGCACTCGCCATAAAACTGAATACCGAAGATAGATTTGTAGCCTTTCTCGTAACCATTTTTTACGCATGCTTGTATGATGTTCGTGAAGTCGGGTTCGGGGGACCACTTGATAAGACTTCGAGCGTTAAAGTACATGTTGCGAAGAGAACGGGATTGAGTGTCATCACGGTAACACCCGATGGCTTCATATTTTACGTTAACTTCGATGAAAAACAACAGCTTATTAGAGAGTTTATAGCGCTTCCCAATCACACGCGTAAAACCATCCATTTTGCCGTCACGTCAAAGTAGGTTTTGGTGGACGTCAATCAAGGCGTTTCCATGACATTCCACGTGGCAAGCGCCTTGATAACTTTGTGTTTTCCGAAATGTCAATTCGCCGTTTGACCTCTAGGCTTTCACGTGGTGGATCATGTTACGGTCACCAAAAAGTTCGGACATTGTTGTTGAATTGCCACACGATCATACTAACTTTTATACAAATTATCTACTTGATTTGTTTATTCTGTTCTCAAAATGTTAGTGGAACTATCTAAATACTTTATTTTTAAAGAAGTTTTGATAAAAAATTTGAGAACAGAAGAAACAAATCAAGTCAATAAATTGTATAAAGTTAGTATACGATCGTGTGGCAACTCAACAACCGTAACATGATCCACCACGTGAAAGCCTAGAGGTCAAACGGTGAATTGAAATACTTTGATTAACATCCACCAAAACCTTATTTTGTCGTGACAGAAAATTGTACGATTTGGCGCGTGTGATTGTGATGCGTTGTAATGCAATTAATGAAAATTAAACGTCAGTAGACAAGTGAAAGTTCTTTAAAATCAGTGAAAAGGAATCGCAAAAATCTCCAAGTCGTAAACAAAAGAATATTTGTCTTTGGTGAGAAGGTTTGTAAAATCACAACGCGTACATCACGACTACGATTTGTCCGTATCGTTTTTCATTCATACAAAACACTCTCTATTTCCTTTTTACCATGTACTTTGACTCACCTTTGTTTCCGCTTACATCTACGACTGACACAATGTTCTGCACAGAAAAAAATAACGACGTAGCAATATTAATATTCAGTTTGCAAAGTGAAGGAAACGTGAGTAATAAGAAAAGAGTGGGGCCGATTTAGCCGCAGTAGTATGTTGGTTGATTGGTCTTTTGGTTGGTCATTCGGTCGTTCGGTCGTCTTTTTAACTAACTAATTATATTTCTTCCCTTGGACCATCCATCCAACGAACGGCAGATGTTAATAATATTTAATAATAATATTTAATATTCATAAAGCGCAAATATCCATCCATCCATACATATAGGATCAAATGTTAACCGTAATTAAAACGGTTACAAGAGCTTGGGAAAGAATTGCAAGAATTGCGCCACCCTTTAATAACTCTTTATAGATCTCCAAGGACGACAACCCGGTCCAAATCCATTCAATTCGCACTCGTGTTAAAAAAAACCTTGAATATTGTATTTTCGAATTCGCTATTTGTACATATTTATCAGTCCTGAAAAGTAATCACAGGCGTGGATGAAACCTACCTGATCAACTGCTCTTACTCCCAGACAGATGAAACATGAACTAATAAATAACCACTGGAATATTCTTAGACTAAGTAGTGCCATCATCACCTTGACTTCTGGAAAAAATATATACAATAAAGTAAAGTAAAGTAAAGTAAAGTAAAGTAAAGTAAAGTAAAGTAAATCTTTATTCGTTCATAAAACATACATTACGAACGTTACAGGGAAATATTATACTTAAAGTCTAAGCGATTTATAAAGCTGTCTTTGAAACGTTCTGTCCTCACTTTAGGCATATAGCTAGATACACTTATATTAATCTCTAAAAAAATTTCCTTTTCTCTCTTCCTTTATTTTACTTTCCTTTCCTTTCCATTTCTTTTTCTTATTCCTTTTCTTTTTCTTTTTCTCTTTCTTATTCCTTATTTCTTTTCTTTCTTTCTTTTGTTATCTTTTTTTTCCTCAGCTTTCTTTCTTCTTTTTTTTTAACTTATTTTTCTTCCTTTCAATTTCTCAATTGTTCTAAAATTGAACCTTATTGTATTTGTTTTAACGTGTTCTTTTAATCCTTGTTACTTTATGGCTGTCTTAGCTTTACTCCTTTCTCTTTTTGCTTCATTGAGATCTAATCCTCTCCATGCAGTATAGCCAGTACTGATATAATTCTTCTCGATAAACAAACGTTTCACCAAGAAGTATATCATTCAGCTGTTCGAACGTCCAACCATAACCTACTCAGTGTAAAAGAAGTCACCTTTTTCTTTTCTCTTCACAAAAATTACCTTACAAACTCAGGACTAGGAGCGTACCTTCCTTTACGCAAATACGCACGTGCGTACTTGATATTTGCTTTACCCCCAGCAATAATTCATAAGTATTTGAATCGAAAATCCTATTTTGCCGGATTCACACTACATATATACTGACCACCCGTGCGTACATGGCCAAAATGCCCTAGTTATTACGCCCCTGAAAAGCAAGCTAACATTCTGCTCTTTTAGTAAACTTCATATGACTTACCTTTAGTTACAATCGACTTCTATGCGTTCCTTTTCAGCCTTTGAAGTAGTCTGATGAAAATAGCTAGTATCCTGGGGTATTTATTAGAGAGATCAAGCATCACAGGTGCTAACCGTACGTACTTCCCTTGGTCAAAAATATTCATTAACAAATGCGGCATTATTATAGATTGCTTGCGAAAAAGAAAGAAAAAAATTAATCGATTTGTTAATGGCCATCCGTGAGAGCTATAACGCTTATCTCTGTACTCGAAAAGGAAATTACTGTCAATTTTTTTTACACACTTTCTTTATATATTTCGAATTTAGAACATAAGAACATAAACAAAGGAAAAGCCGGATACGATTTTAAAAATCAACAACATGAAATTCAGTAGACATTTTCTCAATCCAAACTAAGTAAAGAGATTCTTTAAAATTTTTATTTCAGTCTAGATAATTCCAGGGTAATCAGTCAGTAATTGTAATATAACGTGCTGCCTACTACAACTATTAGCTTGTGATTATGAGACATCCGTTACACAATATTGGATAAGTGCTTCAGGCCAAAGTTAAGCACGTGTAATATAAATACATTATCTGCGGGGTAATGGAATTATTATTATACATTTTAGTACATCTTTGAGGCATAACGTTATGACACGCGTAGAGCGACGTAATATGGAAGAGCAATATTGGAAACAATTAGGGTAAAGATTTTTTAAATGATTTATATTCAGTTGTTGATTTAGGTGCTTCTGTTCGTTGAGTTCATGTTGTTTTAAGAATAGCTTTGCTTCTATCGAGAACCAGACTCAAAAATTGTACGAATGCTGACGAGAAAGAGGAAGCTGAAAGAGAAGGATAAAAATCACGACTTTTTTTTCTTCCGGCGCAATCTCTTTTTGAGTAACATCAATTATCTGATAGAAAACTTGTTCAGTAGTGTCATTAGCTTGTGCAGGGGCTCGGGGGAAAAAACAAGTCCGCCTGACAGGAATAGAATCTGTGACCCTGGCCTGGCCAACCTAGTGACTACTGAGCAAGTTCTCTATCATTTCTACATAGCTTCTCATGTAAGTTTTATCTCTTTTCAATTATCTGTATAATTTTGCCTTTAGGGTGTGGTTTGAAACGGTGTTAAAATCGTATGCGATTTTATAAAAATACCCCATACTTCCATCAAATGACCGACCGTACTGAGTGCCGTGACTTCTTACAAATACTGTATGAAAGTGAGATCGTTATTATAGACATGATCTACTTGGCCATGCTTATCGGTGGTATAAACAGAATACATAGTTGTCATGTTGGATGATACGTTAAGCACAGAAAAGTCGATTTTTTTTAGAGAAATTCAACTTTCATGGCAAATATGAAAACCAGCAATAAACTGTTCATAAAAACAAAAACAAAAGCAAAAACGAAAATTAAATGAAAACAAAAAGAAAAAAATTATGGCTTAAGAAGATGACAAATGAACAATGAAGAGTACTCAACGACGACATTGTATTGCAAACGTCTTTATTTCTTTTAAAATGAAATTATAAGGTACTCCTTGCAATACTTAGCCATTTTGTCACTAAACACATGAATTATTATCAGTTCCTTCCTGCTTTGAAAGTATTCTCATGTATACTTTGATGTTAAATTATATTAATTAATAGAATGAATCATTTTCTCGTTAGAGAACACATTACATTTTAATGTGTAATTATCCATGTTATCAGCTCCTTCCTGCTTGCCTGGACAAGCTAATAAGATTGTAATCTACTGATGGTCGGCCAGTTGTCTGGCTGTATTATACCATTAATTGGCTGGTTATATCTTGTTAAACAAGAAAAACCTAGAAAAGTACTACTGATTAGGGTTTTGTAGAAATGACTAATAAGTATTCCTTTATTTTCCTCTACTTCTACTTCTACTTCTACTTCTACTTCTACTTCTACTTCTACTTCTACTTCTACTTCTACTTCTACTTCTACTTCTACTTCTACTTCTACTTCTACTTCTACTTCTACTTCTACTTCTACTTCTACTTCTACTTCTACTTCTACTTCTACTTCTACTTCTACTTCTACTTCTACTTCTACTTCTACTTCTACTTCTACTTCTACTTCTACTTCTACTTCTACTTCTACTTCTACTTCTACTTCTACTTCTACTTCTACTTCTACTTCTACTTCTACTTCTACTTCTACTTCTACTTCTACTTCTACTTCTACTTCTACTTCTACTTCTACTTCTACTTCTACTTCTCCTTCTCCTTCTCCTTCTCCTTCTCCTTCTCCTTCTCCTTCTCCTTCTCCTTCTCCTTCTCCTTCTCCTTCTCCTTCTCCTTCTCCTTCTCCTTCTCCTTCTCCTTCTCCTTCTCCTTCTCCTTCTCCTTCTCCTTCTCCTTCTCCTTCTCCTTCTCCTTCTCCTTCTCCTTCTCCTTCTCCTTCTCCTTCTCCTTCTCCTTCTCCTTCTCCTTCTCCTTCTCCTTCTCCTTCTCCTTCTCCTTCTCCTTCTCCTTCTACTTCTCCTTCTACTTCTACTTCTACTTCTACTTCTACTTCTACTATGCAATAATTATGAAAAAGACCTGAATTCAAAATAAAGCGAAAAAAGAAGCGAAAGAGAAAAAAACGTATTATAATAGCTAGTGTTTTATTCATTATCAAGAAATAAAAATATTTCAAGGATGAACGTCCTTGGTTTTTTCCCCAATCGACGAATCCAAATCCTTTGACGAAAAGGAACTCCGAGTGTTCAAAATTTGAGTAGTTTTCTTAAAAAAAACAACAACAAAAACTAGACACCCCCAGTGGCGCTTACTCGGGCTTCTACAAAACAGCATCCTTTAATTGATGACCATGTGTATGTTATTGATTTAGTTATTTTTGCGTATACAGATCCAAATAAGAGAGATATGGCTGTAGTTTTCTGCTATTCATAGAGAACGTTTAAACTTTTCACTAGTATTACTGTATGCTTGGTTATATAGTTTTTTGCTGACGTCATTGTTAACGTCATACAGCATTAGCATACGCATTCCCATTTTAATCACACTTACACTTACTTTAAAATTATAATTTTCTCGACTTTAAATTAAATTAATTTAGTTTAATTACTTCGTCACAAAAGCACACGTGATAGGAAAGAGTGACATAACTTTCGTTCCATTTGATACACTACCCCGAAAAAATTACATGCATATTTATATAAGATGAATGATGATAAACATGAATGAAATACGTAAAAACACAGTTCATATAATAACATATCGACGAAGAAAATGAAATGAGCTGCAATTAAGATTAATTATAGTAAAAAAAGTAGTTCCTGGCGGTTGGTAAGCTGGAAGTTTTTCACTGAAAAAATAGCATAATTTGTGATATTGTTTTAAGCTGAGAAAGTCTCATGCTATTCTTAAAGTCTTTAATAGTCTTTATTCCAAAGTTTTATAGTACGTGGAAAAAATGAAAATTTAAAGCAATGCTTGTTGTGACTTAGCTTGTTAACATTCGGTAGTTGTTGGGATCAGAAGGACGTGTATTATGATTCAAAGTAGATGAAGCTACATATTTGTTTAGATCTATGTCCATTAGGCCAAGTTTAGCTTTATAGAACAAGTCAGCTAGTAATTTCTCTTCGGAATTCAAGTGGAAGCATCTCCAGGGCAATCAACCTCTCTGTGTACGATATCCCAGTGGGATAATTCATGATGAATTTGGTTGCACGTCTTTATTGTACATTCTCTAACAGCCTACGATCTTGGCTGTGTAGTGAGACCTTATACTTGAGGCATATTTCAGTATATGATGTAGTAGTTTCCTGATATCGATCGAGGTCAGTAATGTCTCTGTCACAAACACGTCACGTTTTACAAGTCCAAGAGTCTTGTTGGCCTTGCTAACAGTTATTTTAATGTGTCTTCTCCACTGTGGATCACTTGACACTATAATAATTAGCAAGATCTTTAATTAGTATGTGACACACTTTCCAGCACTTCATTGCCAAGCTGTAGATGTCCTTTTTCTTGACATTTTTGGACTTCTTTACATTTATCAGCATTAAAGGCCATCTTCAAGTCTAGACTCCACCACTAAATCTTATGCTAATAAGAAAAAAATTCTAAGATTTAACCTTTTGCTTGGTTATAGCATATAGGAGGTTCAGAAGCAAAGATTTTTCTAGCCAAAAACCATGTCAAAGAGTTAGACAGTTACTAAATCAATACCATTCGTTCGTTTGCAAAGATATTTTTCCAGCCAAAAGCCCTGGGAAAAAACGTTGTATGCGGCGAAAGGGACGAAACAAGGTGCGAAACAAGGGGTGAAACAAGGTGCAAAAAAAGGTGCGAAAAAAGGTGCGAAACAAGGTGCGATAAAAGGTGCGAAACAAGGTGCGAAAAAAGGTGCGAAACAAGTGGCAAAACAAGGTGCGAAACAAGGTGCAAAACAAGGTGCGAAACGAGTTGCGAAACAAGTGGCGAAACAAGGTGCAAAACAAGGTGCAAAACAAGTGGCGAAACAAGGTGCGAAACAAGGTGCAAAACAAGTGGCGAAACAAGGTGCGAAACAAGGTGCAAAACAAGGTGCGAAACGAGTTGCGAAACAAGTGGTGAAACAAGGTGCAAAACAAGTGGCGAAACAAGGTGCGAAACAAGGTGCAAAACAAGTGGCGAAACAAGGTGCAAAACAAGTGGCGAAACAAGGTGCAAAACAAGTGGCGAAACAAGGTGCAAAACAAGGTGCAAAACAAGGTGCGAAACAAGTGGCGAAACAAGGTGCAAAACAAGTGGCAAAACAAGGTGCAAAACAAGGTGCAAAACAAGTGGCGAAACAAGTGGCGAAACAAGGTGCAAAACAAGTGGCGAAACAAGGTGCAAAACAAGGTGCAAAACAAGTGGCGAAACAAGGTGCAAAACAAGTGGCAAAACAAGGTGCGAAACAAGGTGCAAAACAAGTGGCGAAACAAGTGGCGAAACAAGGTGCAAAACAAGTGGCGAAACAAGGTGCAAAACAAGGTGCAAAACAAGTGGCGAAACAAGGTGCAAAACAAGTGGCGAAACAAGGTGCAAAACAAGGTGCAAAACAAGTGGCGAAACAAGGTGCAAAACAAGGTGCAAAACAAGGTGCGAAACAAGTGGCGAAACAAGGTGCAAAACAAGTGGCGAAACAAGTGGCGAAACAAGTGGCGAAACAAGGTGCAAAACAAGTGGCGAAACAAGGTGCGAAACAAGGTGCGAAACAAGTGGCGAAACAAGGTGCAAAACAAGGTGCAAAACAAGTGGCGAAACAAGGTGCAAAACGAGTTGCGAAACAAGTGGTGAAACAAGGTGCAAAACAAGTGGCGAAACAAGGTGCAAAACAAGGTGCAAAACAAGGTGCAAAACAAGGTGCGAAACAAGGTGCGAAAAAAGGTGCAAAACAAGGTGCAAAACAAGGTGCAAAACAAGGTGCAAAACAAGGTGCGAAACAAGGTGCGAAAAAAGGTGCGAAACGAGTTGCGAAACAAGTGGTGAAACAAGGTGCAAAACAAGTGGCGAAACAAGGTGCAAAACAAGTGGCGAAACAAGGTGCAAAACAAGTGGCAAAACAAGGTGCAAAACAAGGTGCAAAACAAGGTGCAAAACAAGGTGCAAAACAAGGTGCGAAACAAGGTGCGAAAAAAGGTGCAAAACAAGGTGCAAAACAAGGTGCAAAACAAGGTGCAAAACAAGGTGCGAAACAAGGTGCGAAAAAAGGTGCGAAACGAGTTGCGAAACAAGTGGTGAAACAAGGTGCAAAACAAGTGGCGAAACAAGGTGCAAAACAAGTGGCGAAACAAGGTGCAAAACAAGGTGCAAAACAAGTGGCGAAACAAGGTGCAAAACAAGGTGCAAAACAAGTGGCGAAACAAGTGGCGAAACAAGGTGCAAAACAAGGTGCAAAACAAGGTGCAAAACAAGGTGCAAAACAAGGTGCAAAACAAGGTGCAAAGCAAGTGGCAAAACAAGTTGCGAAATAATAAGCGAAACAAGGTGCAAAACAAGAGGCGATTCATTTGCATTAGATTCAGCACATGTGAAATTCGACATCTAAACCGAGGCCAACCAAAAAACGCCCAACATAATGGAGGAGGGGGACCCCTCCTGGCTACGCCCCTGACCAGAGAGTCAGTTACAAAGATTTTTCCGGCCCAAAACCCTGAAAACAATTAGGGAAGTTTGGGAGAACCATAGAAGAGGGTCGTTTGCAAAGATGTCTCCAGAAAAAAAATTGCATATTCTTATGATATCTGCAACAGTATGATATTTTTAATTAAATTAGTTTCGATCCTCCGATAGCGAGCTCGAGTCAAGTGTGCGCAGAATATCGAAAGGCAAACATTTTGTACGCATTCTGGGATCTCGGGTTCGATTCCTGGACTTGGAAGAGAAGAGAAGAGTTTGTTAGGTCTCTCCCTTGATTTGAGGGTCTTAATTTCTCCGCAAAACCCATGACAAAGGCTGAATAATTCCAATTTGATTGATCATCTGTAAGTTAGCGGTGCGCTGCCGCTGATCAGCCCAGAGGTTGTTTCAAGGTTCGGAATTTCAATGATCTGACTATGGCTTTCACCACTCCACAAACATTTACTGTTATGCTAGCTCTTTGGTCACGATTACGACCTTTGATATCCGACATAATAAACTGAATATGATTGATAGTCTTTATACAAAGTAGGAATTAATCGCTAACGATCATGTAATTTCCTGCATGTATAATAAAGTATATACGTATTGTATTGACGACCTGACCGATGGCTCATAGTAGAAAAACTAAAACAGATCGATCACCGGTACTAAACATCAATTTTATCGAACACTAAACAACTGACTAAGTCAGGGCATGGCTAACTTAACATGTTGTTGTTGCAATTGGGTTTTTTAATGGGAGGAAAACAGGAGAAACCACTTTTCCTACACTACTCTGTCAAAGGTTCAAAGCTTTTTATTTACCACATATACACAAAAGATAAATTTACAGTGAAAAATGGAAAAGAATAGGTGGAGGGTGCAAGAGAGACAACCCAAAGGGTTAAACAAGGTACTCTTGCACCCAGCTAAGCTAAGCTATGCATGATTTGCGGATTTTTTCCTAGTTTGGCAACGACACCGGAATACGTATACGTACTGTGGGAAAGAGAGCTGCATGGTAGTGGTGGGTGGGCGTCATTTGCGCTGATGCTGTTGATTGCCAAAATCGATCGATTGTTATCAAAAGATGTTTTCACTTTCAGCCCACTATTTGATTAAGATTTGAAGACTCTTAATACCCCTGATCCATTGAATACCAGTTAGTTTGCTTTTTAAAAAAGTCTATTGTATTCTTTCTGCAGGTGTTGATAACTTAATTCCAATCCAATCTGCACCGTTTCCAGGCTTCCTACCCTTAAGTATGGATTGCAGTTCAAACGAACCTCTAGGACAATTGCTCTAGCATCATAAACACATCCACAACTGATGTACACTGAGCGCGTGTAAGCCATGGGATATCGGCACTTAGCACGTAGGATTATGGATATCCAAGTAAGGTGGGCGCATTGATGATAAAAACTGTGCCAACTAACTTCACGGAAGGTTTTGTACCTAACGGTTTGTTTAACCTCCCAATAGATCCTTGTTGACATCTGACATGACAATGATCACGTCACATCACGACGTCATAGCAACTATCAGGTTGGAGTTTGTTTAGTGTGAGATCAAGATCAAGGTATGTCCTCGTAGTTGAGTACTAGTATTAATGGCGTCGTTTGAACTCGACACAACTATTATACATGACGTACAGTACGTGCGTTTTGTAACTTTTTGAAAAGTCATAAGAGGATGAAGGACTGAAATAAAATTCCGGAACGTTGGCAACAATTCATATCTGTTTAATCCCTTTGATCTATTTTTTAACCACATGACGTGCGTTGAAACGTTCGATTTTAGTGCATAACGGGTATAGTTTCATTTCTAAAAACTTTAAGGTGCCTTAAAATAGAAGTTAGGAGGCCGATTTATCGCTTAAACTTCAAAGATGCAGGGCATGTATGTAATAGAAAAAGCTAGCACTCGTCCTATCAAAAAGTCAGGGGCAGATTTAGGGGTGGGCCGACGAGGCCGCGGCCCCCTCTTTTAAAAGATGTATTTTTTCTTTAAACTTGGCAAAATAAAAAAATTGCATACGGTCTTGAAGGTTTTCTCTCAGGACGAAGTTTTCCGGCCCACCCTTTCTTTGATTCCTTGATCCACCCCTGAAGGTTCTGATAGCAGAATTCGGAGATCTATTATCTTATCTCGTTAACATGATCCAAACCCATTTTTCCTCTCTGTCTGAGAGCTGCTGTCTTGAAGTTAGATCGGAACCCTGATAGCACGATCCACCTGCTAACTCAGCCTATAACATAGACAAGTCGTTATTACACTCAACACTTGTAGGTCTTAAAAGCTCTTGAAGAAGAGTTAATTCAGTGTTAAGGTCGATCAATTGATCTCGACTGATCTGAGAAGCTGCAGGTAAACTGTCTTTATTTATTTTTTGTTAAACTTTGTTCACGTTTTTTCTTTCTACTGAAACCGAACTTGAATCCGTAGCAATCATAATAGTATGATTGGAGCCGACAAAGATATAGAAGGAAGAAAAAGAGAGAAAGAAAATAAAGGGAGAGAAGAGATATATAGGGAAGGAAGGAAGGAAGGGAAAAAAGATATAGAGAAGACTCGACACTTTCAGGTCTTTTAAAAAAGCTCTTGAAGTAGGGAGAAAAACAAAACCGGACGGGAAAAAAGAAAGGAAAGGAAAAGGAAAGAATGCAAAAGCAAAGTAAATGAAATGGAAGGGAAACGAAAGGAAAGGAAAGATTTTTTGCTTAACGATTTTCTTCAACTTTACTAACTTTATCAACTACTAATTTGTCTATATTATCCTTATAAATATAGCGACCATCATGGTGTCCTCTCTACGGATGATCAAGCCACTGCTAGTTGTATTGTATTTCATCTCAGTGGACGAAGTGAGCACAAATCAAAAGGTGAGAGGCGATAATCGAATGAGGAGACAGACACACTAAGTTATCCTAATAACTAGAATATCTATATCGGCTTACATGCAGGTTTTACGCCCAGCCCAAGCAGAACCCAAAACAATTCTTCCTAGTATTGTTGAGTTTTACCACCAAAGACATCTAATAATTATGCGCGCAAACAACTCGCTTAAGGAAAGAAAAGTGCATGAGAAAAACGTTTGGCGTATGTTGACCTTTATTGTTATTTGTTTTTCAGTTTATTGACAACTTTTTATATTTTGATTTCATTGCTACAAAAAAAATTCTTTTCTTTCTCATGATATTTCCCTAATAACGTGAGCAGTATGCCTGTACCTTTAGTATTCCAATTTCACATGTGATTGAGTCCCTGTTTATCTTATATTATCATTAATTACAGACTATTTATCAGATCAAAGGAGACTTTGGTAACCCTGGTAAGTAACAAAATATCCTCAAATTACGACCATATATGCATGAACCGCGGAGAACCCTAAAATGTGGTAGGGGTATATAAGAGACTAGTATGGGAAAAAGTGGTGGGGCTAAGATTGGAAAATATAAGAGACTAGTATAGGAAAAAGTGGTGGGGTTCAGATTGGAAAATATAAGAGACTAGTATAGGAAAAAGTGGTGGTGTTCAGATTGGAAAATATAAGAGACTAGTATAGGAAAAAGTGGTGGGGCTAAGATTGGAAAATATAAGAGACTAGTATAGGAAAAAGTGGTGGGGCTAAGATTGGAAAATATAAGAGACTAGTATAGGAAAAAGTGGCGGGGCTAAGATTGGAAAATATAAGAGACTAGTATGGGAAAAAGTGGTGGGGCTAAGATTGGAAAATATAAGAGACTAGTATGGGAAAAAGTGGTGGGGCTAAGATTGGAAAATATAAGAGACTAGTATGGGAAAAAGTGGTGGGGCTAAGATTGGAAAATATAAGAGACTAGTTTGGGAAAAAGTGGTGGGGCTAAGATTGGAAAATATAAGAGACTCGTATAGGAAAAAGTGGTGGGGCTAAGATTGGAAAATATAAGAGACTAGTATGGGAAAAAGTTGTGGGGCTAAGATTGGAAAATATAAGAGACTAGTATGGGAAAAAGTGGTGGGGCTAAGATTGGAAAATATAAGAGACTAGTATGGGAAAAAGTGGTGGGGCTAAGATTGGAAAATATAAGAGACTAGTATGGGAAAAAGTGGTGGGGCTAAGATTGGAAAATATAAGAGACTAGTATGGGAAAAAGTGGTGGGGCTAAGATTGGAAAATATAAGAGACTAGTATGGGAAAAGGGAAAAAGTGGTAGAGCTATAGCCGTACCAGCCCCTCCCCTCGGGCGGTCCCTGATATGATAAACAGAAATGACTAGAATGATCTGATATCCTATATTTTTCTTTTTTCAGTTTACCTCAAACTGGAATCTCTTGGTTGTTTTCGTGATCGACCTTCTCGCGCTATGCGTACCATGTACGCCAACTTTCGCAGCATCATCAAATGGCGTTCCTATCCTGATACGAGCTATATCATCAGAGCATGCGCAGAAAAAGCCTACCAGGAAGGCGTCTCTGGTATATTCGGTATTCAGTATTATGGCGAGTGCTGGACCGATGGTTTGGCAGAGGAGAGATACAACATGTACGGCTTGTCCTCAAGTTGTGAACACGGAGTAGGGAAAGACTGGGCAAGCATGGTTTATCGTTATAAAGGTATGACCAACATTGATCAGATCATAATTTTAACTAAACTATATAAACAACCTTTATTAATTATAGGCGTTGTCTTAACATTTAAATTTCATTGAATTTCATCGAACTGGGCTGATCTAAGTCACGCGGCACGGTTAACAGTGACAGACCTTATCACAGATCAAATTACGATTTAGTTTACTGTGTTTTTCGGTGGAAGAAAAGCAAGAGTAGTGCGCGAAAAATTCTCGAATCGATCAGGGAAAGACCAAACAATTCCTGCTAATATTTTCGAGTCCAGCTATGAACTATATTGTCTATATTTTATCGAACACGATAATCCAGGCAGATATCGATATGAAAGGCGGCGCATCCTGCTGGACAACTCGCTGGATATATAAAAACAGCTATATCTAGCGTCGTCGTCGGGTGAGTGAAAACAGCGTCAAAAACTCTGGTGCATAATATGAATATATTCCGATGGCAAATTCTAGGATAATGGATTAAAAATATATTTGAATTTGAAAACTGGGCTGCGATACTCAATCGCATTATACAGCTATTTCAAAAAGGATTGGTTAAGGTTTTGTTGCATGTTGCATGTTGCGTACCAAGCCCTAAATGCAGTAGTATATATATGGGTGATGTGAATCGAATCAGCGGAAGGTCACAACAATATGGTATTTACCCAAACTTTCCATGGTCTGCAGGTTTTTCCAGCATATTTTCTTCTGTGTAAACATTATTTACATATGAATATACTACATTTCAAGCTTGGTAAGCGACATGCAAAATGAAGCATGAAACATACAACATGATGCAACAAAACCTTCACCATCCTTTTTTGAAGTAGCTGTATACTACTGATATAAAGAGAGGGGGGTTACTTGTAATCAATTGCTAGACCCTACTGAAAACTCACAGCTTTCACGTCGCACTATGCCAGAACATACTATTAAAAGTAAAATAGAGTTGTTTTCTCAGCATAAAATTTCAGTATTCGCAAACAAATAATTCATGTTTTGATAAACGATTCCTTTGTTTTAGTCGTGCCCAAACCAACATCCTGTAATATTAATGGTAAAGTGTACAATGAAGGAGACCAAATTTTTATCAATGGCCATGGCAACTCTACATGTAAGCTATGCATGTGTAGCGGTGGAGAAGCCAAAAGCTGTAGAGGATTTCTTTGCGAGACAAATTACCGAGATTTATGCCTCAAGTTCAAGTATTTGCCGGGTGAATGCTGCCCTGTATGCGGTAAGTATACTACAGATCGAAAAAGCCTGCATTGCTTGGCGGTCTGCGATAGTTGCGAAGTCTTGCGCCTTTACTCCTCGCAGCAACCGCAGACCGCAAAGAATGCAAGCTACCTCAGAAACTGCCTTGGACATTAGATTAATTCTAGTTGTTGGTTCGTTTTCTCTTGTTCTAGTATTTCTGGTGGGTACAGCTTCTGTTCCCAATTTTTATTTCTTTCAATTATTTCTCTCTTTTTTTATATTGTGAGCCCCTGAATTTTGGTTGCGTAAGTTTGGAATCGTGAAAAATCCTGCGGCGAATGAAAATATTGATTTCCGTAATGATCTCTTTCAGATTGCTATAGCAACGGCGGAGTAATGCCAGTGGGAAGCACATGGGTGACCCGTAAAGATTCAACTTGTGCTGAATGTACATGCCAAGTCAATAGCGTCGCTAAATGTTTGATTAAAACATGCAAGTGTTATGGAGATTTGGTACCGATCGAAATTCCTGGTAAATGCTGTCCTAAATGTGGTAAGTAGTCTGTGGTATATTTGCAGGCATATATCACACCCAGACCAAGAAACAATTGAGGTCACAGTCAAATGAGCTACACCCTGAAATCTTGCGCATTGAATTCCCAGCTCTAGGGAACACTCATTAGCAGGTACTATTAGAGCAGATTTCGTTATCATACACGGCACGGCACTGACACGGTCACGGTCACGGCAAGGCGCGGTGCTGTAAGTTTTTCAGTTACACGAAAACTGCTTTCTCCCGAAAAAAAAGATTTTAAAATCCATGTTTATTTTCATGCGCAATCGTTAAACACAGACATGATACTCTAGGGAATGACACGTGCTCTGAAATAGGAAAACATATTTACGCCCAATTCAGCTAAATATTAGGTATATTCGATCTTTTCGCTTTCACCTATAGATGGGAATCTTGCACTTTTATCGTACAACGAAAGCAATGTATATTTTAAATATATTTTCTGCCTTGATTTCATTCATTTTTCAGTTGCCCCAACTACAACGTCTTCTCCACCACAAACGCTGCCACCAATGACAGAACGACCACAACCGACCTTCCCTCCTCGACCCGTTAACTGATCAACAGTATTAGTCACGTTATATCTAGGGTATAAGCCAGATTATTGTAATTAAAATAGTGGTATTCAACAAACTTTTTTCTAGATTTTAATAAGGTTGGTGTAATACAGTCTTTATTACTACAGTAAAAGGTTAGTCATATTTTGCAGACGTCTGGCTAAATACTGATAAAGAGGAATACATCAACTGTATACTTGTTGTTAATATTCATTCTCTAAAACCCTGGAGAAACTGAAATAATGGCGACTTTAGCGAGGTTAACTTTACATTATATGAAATTATACTATGCTAGAAGATTCAATACGAAGTACAAATGTATCTACAAAAATCAATGATCTATTCCATGGTACCACTCGCTGGGGTAGCCGGTGATGAGCCGTGTGACCCCATACCGTCTGTCCCACCTATCGGCAGTTGTCCGAGGGGTCCTGCAGCCATGCCTCCGGGAGTACCCGGTCCATGTCCTTGAGGGGCAGGAGAGGCTGCTGCAGAGCCGAGGTAGGATGCAGGGGTACTACATCCTGATGCAGGGTGTGAACCCATAGAGTTGACTGAGCCAGGGTTCATGGTTGGAGATGGTGCTGCTGCTGGTGAGGACACGTTGGTTTGGCTGGGTGTGCTTCCTTGAACACCTCCTGAACAAAGCAAAAAAAAAAAATCAGTTGGGATTCTCTCAATCTCTAGACCCTCTTGCGAGAGAGAAAGGGATATTGGGTAGACCTTGCCCAGATGGCTAGCAGGCTAGCAGGCTATGCGCTATTGATTTTAAAAATGCCAATTTTTGTGTTCTCTCAAGAACTATGAGTGGATTCTCGTCAACTGAACGACTTTGTTGTGTACAGTTTGAATAAACTAGGCACTTAGATGGGATGATATTAGAGCTGGCATATTCCCTGTCGTGAATACGGTTGAAAATACCTACCGTGCATCTGAGGCTGCGGTCGTCCAGCTTGTTCTGTTTGCTGTTGTTGCTGCTGGTGTAATATTTGAAACTGCTGTTGGAGATATGTTTGAGAGGCACCTGGTAACTGAGATGTTCCAACCTGTGGCTGGTTCGGAGGCAACTGCTGTTGCTGCTGCTGTTGAGGAAATTTCTGTTGCTGTTGTTGTGGATTCAGTTGAGGTTGTTTTGGCTGCTGCTGTGCTTGTGGTGGTTGCTTCTGTTGTTGTTGTGGTGGTGGTTGTTGTGGTGGTGGTTGTTGTGGTTGTGGTGTTGCTTGTGGTTGTGGTGTTGCTGATTGTGGCTGATTGGGTGGAGTAGGCTGTGCTGGTTGTGGTGTTCCTGGCTGGGCAACAGCATTAGCTTGTGGTGCATTCTGTTGCTGACTGGAAGGTGTGATAGGAGATGACAAGTGACCAGCTCGTGCCCTCAGCTCGGCTGCTCGTAGCTGATCTTGATGGAACTGTTGTCTTTCTGATAGCAGCTGTTGACGTTGATATTCCAACTAACGAAAAGGAAAGAAAAATTGTAGTCATTAGGTCAAGCTGTAGTCTCCTTCACAGACATCACTAGTTAGAGTCCCCACAGAACCCCCTACCCGGCCCCTTCCCATGGTTCGGTTGAGAGATTATGACCAATGCTAGCCGGAAAGGGTTGGGAAAAGAGGCTAGTCTAACGTGATCTTCCTATATGTAAAGGTGTTTAACGAGATATGGACGGTGAAAGACTCTCACTAGTACATAAATTTGAGGAATCTGTTTTCATGTAAGCTTACCGCTTCTCTTTCTCGATCCATGATGGTCTCCAGTTCTTCAAAATGGCGCAGTTTAATCTCGAGTTTTTTCATTTGAGTTTCTACCAGTAAAGCAACCAAACTCTTGATCTTTCTTTCTTCTACTTGTGCAAGGTGCTATTCAACAAAAGTCAACGTCAAAAAATGGTTCCATCCATGCAAGCTAAGCTTCATCACAACTTAGGGACACGGCCAAAACAATGGTCCAAATTAGGGACCAGATTTTATCAAATTGGATCCCAGAAGATAGCAATTGTTTTTGCCTTTTCCCTTATTATATGTCTATGTAGCAAGATAGAATGGTAGTAGATACCTTAGCTTTAACAGCAGCTGCTGCCAGTGCTGCGGCTGCTGCAGTAGCGATGTTCCCCTCCTTACTTTCTGCTACCTTGGTCTTCTTACTGGGTTCACCTTCACCGTTCATCTCTAAAGCAGATTCAGAGGTGTCGTCATCTTTTGATGATTCATCATCCTATGAACAGTCCAATACATTGTTCAGTTAATATAGCATTCTTTATTAACATAGTGGTTTAACTGTGGCCATGTTGTAGGGTAGGAACAATGCATGTTCTTGAATGATAAGAGGATTTTCATTTCTCCAAGGAGAAAGTCTCCATTGTTTTGCCCTACAAAATGGCTTATACTGTGAAGCTTCTCTTGAGAGGGTTTTTATTACTTTTGTTGTCCATGGTTTAAATATGTTATAATTGAATCGAGTGAACTTACTTTGTCTTGAGAATTAGCATCACCGGAAGTTGGTTTGGACGCATCATCGGTTTCCATAGGTTCTTCTCCTGAGAGGATGATAATAGATTTATCAAAAAGTGCACAAAATGGGGAGGCATATTCTTCCTTTCTAAAGGTATAATTTGCTATCAAGTCCCCAAAGGTTCAAGGTCTTATTTCATTTATAAACAAAATATTTAGAACTGGTAAGAAAAAATTGAACTGGCCCCAACTGGTACCCATTCCATGAAGTGCAGACCTCAGGGATACAGTATGTCAGGTGTATTTACAAAACGTTACCATGAATAACAAAGCAAACTTGAAATCACTGACCTGCTTTGGTGTCATCAGTTATTGGTTCTTCTTTAGCTATGACGCTCTGTTTGGTTGAAGCAGCTTTCTTCACGTGACTATCGATAACGGATTCTGGGATTTCGTCTTTCATCTTGGAAAATTCCTCTGCATAATTAATCAAAATATCAGTAGGAAAAAACACAATGGTGCAATGCAATTAAAAAATAGATTAATTACTAAATATAAAATTAGATAAAGAATAAAAAATACAATAAGACAAAGCATCCTAATCTGATGACATACCCAAGGCTGCCTTGGCTGCAGCACTAGCAACTCTTGGGTCCACTACAGATGCCAGGAAAGCTACAGTAGACATAATAGGGTTTCCTTGTTGGCTGAAGGGTACAGGCTGGAAGGATAATGGACCCAGTTTCATGTCTTCTAGGTATGGATCTTCGATAGGGAGGCGTAGAAAGTGTAGGATGCACTCATCTTGTGTACGTGTTCCTACATGCTCAGCTACTTTATTCCAGTCATCCTTGTACATTTCCATTCCCTACAAGCAAAAATTAAGTCATATGGTTATCTCTAGCCATATTGAAGAGCATATTTCGAGGGGAATTAAATGAGATAGCACAACACTAGGCACGACGCAATGAGGGAAAAAAAGAAAAAATGAAAGGAAGGAAAGAAAGAAGGAAGGAATAAATGAATGAATGAAGGAAGGAACAAAGAAAGGGAAGAAGCATCAAAGGAACAAAGGAAGAAAGAAAAAAAATAGTGTCGCTATATGGGAAAGGTTTTTTTCTTTTCTCCATCTCACCTCTAACAGTAGCAGTGTTTCTTGGTCTGTCCATTCTTTAGTTGCAGTTGCTGCCTGGAAAAAAAGCAAAAACAGTCATTGAGAACCCAATTGTATCTTAAGGTGACATTTAATAGAAACATAGGCTTACCTTTTGGCTCTTCTTTGACAAATACTGGTCTGTATGAAGGCTGTTGGATCAGTGAAAATTATATCTTGTTACTAGATAAAATATGAACTAAAAAGCAGTCTGTACAAGACTCAAGGAATTTCAGGAAATTTTACAGTGTTTATAAATAGCCATGTGAAATCATCATTGCAATGATATAGGATTTAGTGAACATCAGAAGGTGAGTCGGAATTTTAATAATTATTATAATGTTCAGAATTTTTTCCTATTGCCAAATATCGAAGACTTACCCAAAGTTAGTACTACTAGCAGGTGACTTGCTGACATCTTTACTTATTGGCTCATCTTTGAATTGCATCATTTGCTGTGATGCAGATGCCATACTCTTTGGTGTCTGTAAAGGTTGCAGGCCTGCAGGAGTATCTGCCATCACATGGAAGTGTGACGTGGAGGGAGGTCCCATGGGTGCAGGGCGGGCATCTGCATCAACCTGATAGTTAATCAAGCCCCACTGCTCCAAGAATGCATGTGTCCGGATAATAGCACATACATCACCACCCAGGTTTCTTCGGCAGGCTGTTGCAGTTAGGTATTCTGTGGGGTTAAGCCTGTAGGCATCGAGCATGAAGTTCCTCAATGCAAGGTATCTGTTGAACATGAATAAACATTTAAATATGTTGAGCATTAATGTTTTAAACTACATCAGAAGTAAATGAAAATGATGAATGACTTACATCTCAGGTGTCTTGGACTTGTTTTGGTTATTAAAGAACTCTGGTAGTGCTCTTTTCTCAATAGCATGGATGCTAAAAACACATCAAAATAACATCGTAAATTTATAAATCAAAAACTTAGGTGATGATAAAAAGTTCTTTTACCACTTTTTTTATTGCAACACGCTGATTGAGACAACAGTCGTGACAGGGAAATTAGGCAATACACTGCTGTCAATCAAATTGTTCTGTACCTTTACATACTCTGATTAATGACAGTGTATAATTTCCCATATTCCATGTCACAACTGTTGTCTTGATCAATGTGTAGCAGTGAAAACAGTGTTAGAATCCTGTTGGATTCCTTTGATGTGAATGTGAGCCAACAATAGCATACTGCAACATCCTCAACTCTGATGCTAGTAATATACAGACTGATGAAACATTGCTGTACAGCAAGTGTTGTACATACCTATTATAGTCAAACCATGAAGCATAGCTAGGAATGATGATGTGGTGAGTCTGTTCTGTAAGGTTTTCATCATGTGGTTCAGTATCTGGGATAGTCAGAGGTTCTTTGAAGATTTCTGGCTGAGATGGAGCAGGAGATTCTTCTTGTACAGTGGCAGTAACAGCTTCAGGTTCTTCTGTTTGTTCTTCAGTTTCATCTGCTTCTGATGCTTTATCACTTTTGCCTGTTAGATATAATAAACAAAAATAGACTTGTGATAATGCTGGCAGTGATTAATCTAACATCTACTGTAATTACTGTAGGTTGCTGTCAAATATCTTACAGAATCCATCATTTCTGGTCTCTTGTGGATTGTGAATGACAAGTTTTCAACAGCAATTATTAAGCAAGGAGGGTAGCATTTGCTCTTCACTTAGGCTGGTAATAAGATTTGTAAGCATCATTCAAATAATTCTGTGCACAATACCTGTACTTTCAGTTAAGTCTGTGAGAGTTCCTCCCTTTACAGGTTGAAGGTCTGCTTCTTTTGGTTTGCCTGAGGAAGGAATTGGTACTTCTTCCACCTGAAGACAAAGGTATAGTAAGTATTATTAATAATAACAGAAAACTATTAAATAATTTCAATGTTATTGTTTACACATGCCTCCCTACTGATACTGCTAATGTACAGTTATATCAAATGAGAGGAGCACACACTCATCTGAATCAAATGCTGAATTACAGGTCTGGATTTCAAGGTATTATTTGTGTTATGATAACATTGTAAATGCAAGTTACAGTCTGTAGTTCAATAAACTTACACTGGGTATTGGAGTGGGATCAGGCATCTCTTTAGTGGCATCATCACTAGAATAAAAAAATATATAAAAGTCTGAGTAAGGTATGTGCTATTTTTCATGGAATTATGACAATATTTTAACAATGCCATACCTTTCTTCCTCTTTGGCTTCAGGAGGTTTAACAAAACCAGTACCAGGAACACTGTATCAATCATCAAACATGAAAAGGACATCAGTTGCGGCACTTCAATCTACATGTACATGCAGTTGATTTAATTTTCATTTACAAAGTCCATTGTTACCTTTTCTTCTTCTTCTTTGATTCTGGTGAAGGGCTTCGTTTTCTCTTTCTTGCCTTCAAAGCTAAAGCATGAAATATGCACACTTTAGTACTTGTTGAATTAATATAATGCTTATCAGCATTGCTTTGCATGCTTTTCAAGTCCAGACACAAAAGCCAAAGAGATGGTAAAGAGTGATAGTGATATTTGATTCTTAAATTCTTACCTGAGTCAGGACTTGAGGGCTGAGCAAAGAAAATTATAATAATATGTTAAAATCAGGGCTTCTGATCTTCAGAGATTTATTATATTATCATGATGAGTACATACAATAATTGATTAACTAAATGTTAGTTCTGTACACACCTCATCAGAGCTAGCACCACTTCTGAAGCTCTTCCGCCTACCTGTAAAATAAAGAGTTAATGATCAAACGATTTGATCAAAACAAGAATACTTAAACTCAGAACCAATGTAAACAATGAAAAGAAAATGGACCAACTTACTGAGTGATGGTGATGTTGTGCCAACATTGCCACTCTGAAATATGCCATAAAAATGATTAATGACCATAACGATATATATTAAGATTATAAATTAAGACAAAGTATAGATGTATATGAAAATTATACATCAATAACTAAAGGTTAATTTGAATTAAGTTTGCCACTAAAGAGAATACTACTAACTGTTATTTCAGACTGTGTAAGCTCATAGTCCTCTTCATTCATCCACTCATTAAATTCATCCAAATCTGTCAACCAGCGGGCATTCACCTAGCAAAAAAATTCATGGACGTTTGTCAAGCACATAGATTGCCATTTTGTGAATCAGTCGGATGACAATTGAACAACTGCGTACAACATGTAATATGTATACATATGATATGATAATGGCCTGCAGACAGGCTAGAAATATTGTAGCTGAGCACTACCAAGTAATTTGTGAGGTAAAAGTATGCTAGCTGTTATTTATGAGTGGATCCATTGGTCAGAAAGCTATTTCATTGTAAAGAAACACACTGCACATTATCTTACCTCCCATGGACCTTGATGGACTGGTTCTTCTTGTGGTTCATCTACTACATCAGTGCTCGACACCCAGGTATCATAACTATTGATAATAATAATTCATGTTAATGATGCACTATAAATAATGAGATGTGATAGTAACAACACGTAATAGCATATATGATAAACAAATGAGGCTCACCTGTCAGGGTAGTACCACCAATGCACTAGGACTCTTTCATCTTGCCTCTTGAGAGGTCTCAGCCAGTCCTCTATCAAAATAATATCAAGGAAAAGAAGAAATGATGAAAATCAAGCCCAACATTGACTGAGCAAAAATTTTAGTGTTCAATTTATTTATTTATTTGATGATAGTCTATCATTCAAACACTATACAGTATATATCATACACATACCTTCTGGCATTGGTGGTGGGGGTCCATGCACAACATGAGTAGCTAGAGCTTTGTCCTCAACTACTGCACCCTAAAAATACCAAATATTCCAGACTAAGCCATGTCATATTAAAATGTAACAGGGGGTGGGCTTATAACCAGGATCCTACTGTACCTTATACTTCTAATAATCTTATTACAAAGTGTACTGTATGTTACTTACATTGTGTCTCTTTACAATGTCTTTTAGGTTTCCAATCAACTTGGGCTCCACATCAGGTGCAAAGAAAACATGAGGGATGACCAATGATTTATTCTGTTGGGAGAAAATACATAAAAATTGGGTTACCTATGATACACAATGAACAGGTGACCCAAGCCATATTTTATTAGCTAACTACTGTATCAAATAGAGATTTCAACTTGCCTCTTTAAGAGCTTTCTCAATATTCAGGAAGAGTTCCACATTTCTGTCCATTCTTGAAGGAGACTGAAAGTCTACCCTTCTCCTGAAATTATAATATTCTTGGTTAATTTGAGTTTGCATCTAAGGTTATGCATTATGAACCTTGTTGAAAGGAAAAATAAATCACCCTGTAGCCTCACATTCCAGTTTTTCAGGATGATTTTGCGCATTGTTAAATAAAGGTTTTTATTCTCATTGGAATTAACATGGTGCCATGGGATCAAAGTCCATAGGAATCAACATACATGTACACTTTTTTTCTTTTTTTGTTTTGCTGTGATTTTATATTTAAATGTTATCCATGTGCCTTACCATCCTTGCTCCATTCTTGTTTTATAAACTGATCCAAGAATCGTACAAAGACCACCACCTGCAGAAAAGTCCTGGAAAAGCTTCATCTAAACAAAGAAATTAAATGAAATATTTTATATCATAACAGTAAAAGGATAAAGCCATACTCTTTTATTTACTCTGGTTGAGATATCACAGGAAACAGACATAATTTGCTTTGTTTTCTCCTTTAGCAAGATATACACAAGAAAAAAAGATTTCAAAATAGAAAGGGAATTTGTAATGGAAAATGTGACTGTAACTTACAGGTAGCTTTGTTAGGAGTGGTTTGGCTACATTGTTACCAAAGTTGTCCTGAAAGAATAAAGCATACGAAAAAAAGTGAAAAGATGTACCATAACTGCAGTTGATATCAATATTTAGAGTGCAAGTACTATGTATCTATCTATCTATTCTGTGAAATGGTATGTCTTCTTATTAATTTACAGTTAGTTTTTCTATAATTTATTCTTCTAAGATTTTTCTTCATTATAGAGCTTCTTGTTTTGGGCTACCTGTGGCAGTCGGGGAAGGTACCGGTCAAATACTGTACATTTGTTATGACTACAACTTATAACTTTTAAACTGTTATTCGAATTTGATTTTTGGTAGGTTTATGATTTAATTCTAAGATTACGAAATTCAATCAAAATCCACGATCTTGTAGTTTCACTGACTTTCCTTGCCGGCATATGACAAAAAGATTAATTCATGGCCTTTCTTCACAAACCGTAGATTTAAGCTCAAAAGAACACTCACCTCTTGAAACTGAAGCAGTTGAGCGACTAGAGTAGCGAGTCCTTTATTCGTTGGAGGCTCAACTTGAACATACTAAAAACCATGAAAAGATCAACAACATGAACATCACAACAGTGTTTCATACACGTCTAGACAAAGTTAGCCATGTGCACCAAGCTGTCACGATACACAAAACAACCTACTACGCCAATAAAAATACAACGCATCTACATCACCTAGGGATCTGGCCTTACCTTTTTGTGATTCTTGAGCAGGTATTGTTTGACAGGCTCGAATAAAGCAGCCGTTTCTTGGGATTCATAGTGTTTCCAGTCTGGCCCTCCGTGTTTCTTTCTCACCGCCATTTTGCCCTTTCACAAAACTCTCAATGCATTCTGGGTAAAGATGAGAAGGACCGGGAACTACCATGTGACACTACATCACGTGATCCTTCTTCTACTACAAATTTTGGCGGGCAAATATTTTTGATAAACAGAAAAAAATACTCTGAAAATTCTACTATTTTTTGAGGTTTATATCGGTAAAATAATACTAAGCTGGATTTTTAAAGTCTCACTGATAAAGAATGAATCTTAGGGAATCGTTTTTGAGCGCAATAGAGGATGAGAACCCCAAATCTTTTTTAGATTACATCGAACAGCACGTAAGTTGTAAAGAGTGCAGAAATGCACCAACAGTTTGTAAAGTTCTAGTAGTGTATACATTTAATATGGGAATATTGTTTTAGAATTCCAAAAATGAGACGTTTGATGTGACAGAAGTACTTCAGACCTTTTCTAAGAAGCTCCATGAAAGATTGTGGGAAGGACTGAAGGCACTTTGTAACAATCAGATAGTGAATGCCACACCATCTGCAGATACCGAAGAGGACGATGCCATTCACGATGAGGTACGAACTAGCTACTGAAATAACCAAGCAAATCAATTGCTAATTATATATTTATTTAGGTAAATGTTTTATTAACTGTATAGAATAATTAACAATTATTAGTAATTATATTGTGAGATGCTATATTTAGATATTTTTTTTACATGTTCAGAAAACATCAGTTATGTTGTCATGCTTACAAGGGATAACTACTGTGGCATTGTGTTCAATCTCCATGGATAAACCATTTATTCCACCTGCACTTTTTGAAACTGCTGTTATTCTTCATGGTATGTGTTTATTAATATTCTTTTAATCAATACAAAGGCTGATCATACTGTATTACTTTTGCATCTGTTGATGTGAAACATTGCCATGCCCTCCCCCCTCCCCCCTCCCTCCGGCCACCTCTCCATGACGATTCTCTCCTGAATAACGAAGAAATAAAAATTTCATGCACATGCTATGACAGTCATAAAGCACACAGGGATTGGCAGAACATGGAAGAAGTGCTACAGCTATTTTCATTATTTTGCCACCAACTCAGCCCAAGAGGTAGACGTCTGGGTTTTGGCTTCCGTCAATCAAAAAAATTACTACCTCAAATCATTGGAAATTTGATTGATGGAAGCCAAAAGCAAGACAATTTAAATTATAGCTAGTTGTCCTGGTTAGGTAATTACAAAAAATGCTGATAGGCGTGTACAAGAAAAACAACACACAGCAATAAAATTATTGACAAAATAGTGTGTAGGAGCCTTGAGCACCTTGAGCTTGACCCTCTTTTCTCTTTACCCATCCACTAGAAATGTACATGACAAAGGACATGTATTTCCTTTTACTCCCTCTTTCCTCATAATCCTCTCCTTGCTACAGTATAATTTATAGTCAGCTACTAATTCTATTCTTGTATTCCTTGATAATTTAGATGGTAATGAAACTAAACGTTATGATTGTAATAAACAGGTGTCATGATGTGCTTACCTGATGATAGTCAGAAACTTCAAGGAAGTATTGCTCAACTCTGTGAAACTTGGTAAATAAAATATATATATTTCATTTATGATTAAATTGGGTATACTTAGGACTACTAGGAGGGTCCATGAATCAATAGTTCATAAGGTGCAGCTTAATGAGCTACACATATTTCACTCATAGGTCATAGAAATGCTAATTTCCAAATGTGATGTCCTAATTTACGAAGGTACAGCTGTACTATTTACAGTGCAATTCAAAAAAGCTGTGGGCACCCAGAAATATTTCAGAAATTGTGTATCGCTTGTTGAACAATCTGAAACAACTGCAAGAAATTCAACTGATTTGTAATCAGATAAACTTCTTTGATTAGAGTCTTTTCAGATTGTTCAATGAACGATAAATGATTTCTGAAATATTTGTGGGTGCTCACAGTTTTTCAATTCGCACATGTATTAATGTATGATTTTTTTTAATATGTAGGTTCCTAAATGATCTGGAGGGGAAAGAGGAACTTATCACTCATACATTACCTTTTCTTGTGATAAGAAGCCTTGCTAAGGGAACAGTAAGTCACCATTCTCTAATCACCTTTAGTTGTCATATTAAATGGTTTGATCATGAATAACAACCATACAGTAGAAGAACATTTACCAAGTTTTTGATTAACTGTTGGATTGCTTCAACATTGCAAGTAAGCCTGGTCCTCACTAGTGGCATACTGTACAGTAAGCATAAGCATAAGCATGAGAGTGTACATGTACATCCTCACTGGATGATTCAGCAACATAAGCATAAGCATAAGAATCTAATGGAACATTTTGATCCTTGTGCTTATGCTATGCTTGTGCTTGTGCTTATGCGCTAGTGAGGAACAGTCTTAAACTTTAAATACTATAGGGATATTCATGATTCAGATAGAATATTCACTAGGTAGGTCAGCATTTTTATGTATATCATTCCTATTTTTTAGGTGGGTGATGTGAAGCATGTTTGGGGTGTACGTCAAGGGCTCTTGTTAATGGATTTTGATGATGAGAATTCAGAATCAATGAAACAGCTATTACAACAGTGCATGATTCACCCCACATTTTTACGTATTGAGGAGGTAGGTACAGTAGTCAACTATAAGTTGTTTGTAAACACTGTAGATTTACCCTGGGGCTGTCATTGTTGCTATGGCAACCCCATCCCATCTCCCCAGTAACCATCATTGGTTTACATAGCAAGATGTTGAGGTCACCTTTTTTTAAGATGTACTAAGTCAGTGATATTTATTTCTTCACAAGGGTCACCGCTTTCTTAGCTTTTTGTTTGGGATACATCCTGAGTTTGTAAAAGAATTACACAAGACTATAAAAAATCAAATTCCTGTTTGTTCAATGTAAGTTATAGCTTTTCTTGTTAATCTTTTCTATTTACATGATTCCAAAATGATAAACTTTGTGTACAGTATGCATGACTCTGTTATTGTTTTATTCACATGTATCTTATTCCAAAGGGGTGTTCTCAGTACCTATGGGGAAATTTACTTCAGAGCATGGAGAGTGGCCTCTGGCAAATTACTTGAGGTGTGTTTAACAAAATTTGTATGTAACAAATAGACCCTTTTTGAATATGGCATCTATAACATCACACAAGGAGTCCAACAATGTCCATGATGTAATGAGTGATAATGGATTTTGAAATCTGGGGCATTCCAGTCCCAGATGCTGCTAGTGGAAATCATTGGGTTTCGGCATTCCAGACATTCTCAGAATCCTCATTTGACATTATAGACACCATATTTGAAAAGTTAAAGGCTCTATTGGTTGCAGAGTGTGATATGAAAATAATGATTAGTACCAGCTTAGATTAATAACAATACAGACTCTTAAATGTGTGCATGATTTACTTAAGGTATTTTTTCTCTTATGGTTTGTTTGCAGGTGATGGAGAAAGATTGTTTTCAGGACCTTATGTATGCTGCAGTTCATGCTCAGCGTAGTGGGACTCAATCTATGGCATCAAGACTGAGAAAAGTAATTAAAAGTTTGTAATGTCACTGTTAAATTTTCTAGATGACTGCATGTGATAAATGTAATATCTGATTTTTCATGCTTGAATTCAGGTTCTGGGATACCTGCATCAACAGAAGAAGCAGCAAGGGGTTGATGAAGTCCTTGTAAGACTTTATCAACCAATTATTTGGAGAGCGTTTAAGGTACTTACAGTTCATATAGTGATTCAATATGTTTAATTTATTAACCAGATGATACAGTATATAGATTCTTAAGTATCATTTTTCCTACAGGTTGCAAATCCAATGGTACGAGCTAATGCAGCTGCATTACTGATTGATGCATTTCCTTTGCAAAACCCTGATGCAAATAATGAAGAAGTGGATAATCTGCTCCAAAAACAATTTGACATTCTTCAGGTATGAACATGTAACATACTTACAGTAAGGCCCTGTTACACTGTGCAATTTTCTCAGCAACTTGTCTTGCAATGCTTGAAAATGTAACCTTACAGGTTGCCTAAAGGCCCTCTTACACTGTGCATTTTTCCCAGCAAGTTGTCTCTCAATGCTTGAAAATGTAGCCTTGCAGGTTGCTGAGTTAAGGTGATACACTGCAACATGATCTCAGCAACTTGCTATGACTTAAAATATGCCTTTAAATTATGAAAAAAGTTGCTGGAAGGGTAATACGCTGTACAATGGCATTGCCAGTTGCTGCAATTCGTTGCAAAAAGTAGAACTGAGCTGTATTTCATGCAACGCTATGCGCAACAACAAAAGTTAGCTATAGTGGAGGTGCTCAATTCAGGATCTACTGATCTTTCTATAGGATTTGCTTGAGGACCCATCTCCAGTTGTCAGAGCCACTGGTGTTCATGGTGTGTGTAGGATTGCTGGTGTGTTCTGGGAGTTGATACCAGTCACAACCCTGAAAGGCTTGCTGAAAAAACTGGTAAGTATTGTTTTATTTTTACGTATTTCAGTCTGTAAATAATAGGATAGATAGTATGGTTCACCCTCAATGCCCTATTGAATTATCTTTATTATAATACTTATAATACAGATATGTGAAGTTGCCTTTGATGCCTCTTCAAGTTCTGTCAGGATAGCAGTCTTCCAGGTCAGTTGAATTCCTATCAAAGAGGGGTGTTTAGTATCAAGTTCAATATATGATATTAAATATTGTTTTCTCCCTAAAGAATTATGTATTCCTGAATGTGTTACCCAAAATAAGAACCTAAAGGCATTCTTCAATTTTGTTTATAAAAAGGTCACTTGTGGATCCCTAGTTATTGATTGATTGTTTTATTCATGGATGGTGACCCTCTTTGTTGTCTTGATTAGTTCAGCCATTATTATCAACAGTTGCCCAGACTGTGCTATAGACTTGACTTCAGTTTGTATATTATATTAATTATCTGTGTTTGATATCTCAGGGTTTAAAGTTTCTTTTGGAGAACCATCTCAGTCATCTCTTCCTTAAAACTCTCCTTGTTAGCCTGCGAGATCTTATACACGATAACACTGAAAAAGTCAGAGCTGCATTTCTGGACTTATTGCTCCTTGTGAAAGGAATGAAGGCTATCAAGGTATAGTTTCATAATCTAACTTGTTACAGTTCCTTGTGCCATATGCATCTTGAAAGGAAGCGGTGCCTTTGCATCAAAGCAAGACATGAGGTGACCTTACAATGATAGAGACATGTGAATAATTGTCCAAGAGGTTAAAAATGGTCTCTAGTACATTGCAATGCAAAGGCATGGCTACCTTTCAAGATGGTGCATGAACTGTGAAAGGGACAATTATCTTTAGTATGTACACGCATTAGGTAAAATATGATACTGTTCACATACTTATGCAGTATTTTGTTTGTAAATATTTTACAGTTTTGGTCCATTGTACCACTGGAGCATTTGCTTGCTCGTCTAGAGGTTGAGACTTCTGCTCCTGTGATGAGAAAGTTGGTCAAACTTCTTATGAATTCATTCCATCCATTAAACAAGGAAACAGACATTCAGGTACATGAATAAGAAACTGTTTTGTACTGTGTTCATGAGTGTTTTGTGTTATGAGGCAACAATGCACATCAATTTTCCATCGTTATACTATAGCTTAGAACATCAGAAATACTATTACTACTGTCTTACTAGTAGCTACCAGAAGACTATAGTTACATGTAGTTATTGCCCATAATGCCTAGCTGGCATGTAGGGCAGCAAGAAGCAACTATATCTAGGGCTATATAGTTTTAAAAGGCTGTCAACTATTATTCCATTTGGCATATAAGTCCTACTGTCATTGAACCATTTTCTGTATTTTTTATGTTCTCATAACAGATCACACGCTGTACAGCTCTATGGGAGGCAAATCCTGTTGCTGCACGCAAGTTTTACCAATATGCACATCTGCATACCTCAGTCCATGCAACTGGTAATAAATTATTGTGAAATATTCACTTAGTTATTATACTGTGGTTGTCCCCACTTTAGCCTGCATAGTCCCCCATCCCAATGTGCAGCTATGCGGACTATCACCACCTTAGTTTAATACCATTTGACCTTAATAAGCCTCACCCAGGTGCTGGTTAAGGGCTCAAAATAACGGCCAGTCATACGCTGGTCAAGAGGACAGCATATGATATTTTATTTTATTTTTTTCAAATATGACCAGTCAACATGTATGTTCAAAACTGTATTTGACTGATCAAGTACCAAATTTGGGCAGACATTGACCAGCCGTTATTTTGAGCCCTGTGAATGTCCTGTCTTGATAAAATATTGCTTTCATGGTTTTAATAATTATTAACAATAATATGCAAATTAAATAAGATATTGTTGGTTTAACTGAATTTCTTCGTCTAGGCAAATTTATATTGGTACTTGGACAGTGTTTAAGCCACTGGGCTAAAAACGTTGGCTCTGCAGACAACACTTCTGTGGAAGACATAACAAGAACAGGTGAGTTGCACATGGTATAAATGCAAAAAGAATGAGTAGCTTTTGATGTTGAAATGTAAAATATATAGTGTTTGTCGTGTTTGACAATATTCAACTTTGAATTGGGTTGTTGAATATCTTGGGTGTCTGTCACAGAAAAAAAATCGAAAAACCATTTATGTTTTTTTTGAATGGGAAATGCCCATTAACCATTGAAAAAAACATCTATGGTTTTGCCGAACACTAACCATTAATGGTTATTATAAGTAATAAACCATTGATGGTATAACAAAAAAAAACGTCAATGGACTTAATATTTAAACCATTACTGGTTTACTACAATACTACAGGGATGGGAAACATGGTTAATCCATGCATGGTATCAGATAACAAAACATTAATGTTTAAATCACATAATACATTGATGATAAGTAAATGGTTATATGGCTTAAAACATTAATGTTTAATTAGCGCAATACTATGATGGGAAATATAGTAATACCATCATGAAAACATTAATGCATCAACAATAACCATTAATGGTAATGATGGGGCATAGAAAACCATTGATGGATATGTAAAAACCATGAATGGTACACTTTGTAATAACATTAATGTATTTAGATAAAACATTAATGTTATGAATAAAAACAAAACACATTAATGTTTTTTTGTTTTTCATATTGTTTTTTGAGTAAAATACAAGAATGGTTTTTAATTTAACCATTAATGTAAATTCAATTTTAATGGTTATTTGAAAAATAAAATTCATTTTTCCATTAATGTTTATGTTTATTAGTGGTTTTTTACAGAAAACCATCATGGTTTATAATGAAAACATTCATGGTTTTTCGATTTTTTTTCCTGTGTGTTATCTGATTATTTAACTTTTGTTTGATTGTTCTTTCCTTTCTACAAAAGATTCAACTGACAATAAAGAAAATGAAAGTGTAGATGACTCTGCTGATGCAGTACTGACTCTACCTGATGCAAACACTATTGCTGGAATCCTAGAAACTATTGCTATTTCATGGGCAGGGATCAAGGACCAGTTAGACAAGGTATGGTTTATCTACAATGTGCAAACTTGTACTCAGACAGTACTGCTACTTTAGTATCATTGTAGGGAATTTTAATGAGGCTTTTTAGAATGTAATTTAGGCAAGGTTAAACTTGCTAGCTGGCCAGTGTACTAAAAAATTGTGTGAGCCCCTTGGCTGGCTCAGCTCATGCTGCTTCATTGTTTGCCTTTGCTTGCTTTCATGCACCTACTTTGCTTGGTTGCTTAAAGAATGTTGATCCCACCCACCTCCTTCTGGTAAGAATAATTTTTACACTGACTAGTGTTAGGTGTGACGGGTTTCATGACCAACCATGGCTGGTTACCATGGTTATCTCCTTGCTGACAAGAAGTGCATCCCTTATGATGGCATTAAGGCACCTAAGCCCATCCTCATTATTGCAGGATATGGTATTTTATATCTAATATATTTTTGTGTTAAATTTCAGAAAGCTAATGAATCAATCAAAGGAAAGCTTATCCAGCAGTTTACCAAGGCACTACCAAAGCTTCTTTCATCTACAGAGGTATGTATCCCCTGTACATACGCATGCTTGCCATGCATGATTACCTACTTGTACTTAAATTCCAGCTAAAATATGGACTGAAATAATTCGGTCCATAATAATATACTTGCTTATGCTTACTGTTTCTTACTGTTGACTAATTGTCTTATCCCTCATCTACCAAAAGGATGGAAGGGCAAGAGCTGCATTGGTCCTGATTTCATCTCACTTGCCATCAAACTGCTTGCCAGCATTCAGGTAATGGCCCATTTTGTATCAGCAAAATTAATAGACTTTATTCTTTGTGGTGCAATGTTTTCCCATATGATTACAGGGGACATGTCATACCCAGTGGAAATTAAGATTCCTTATTTGAGTTGTATCCATATTCATACTGTCATGATTGTGTCTTTTCATGCACAATCGTTAACTAAAGAAATTATACTCTAGGCAATGACACAGGATCTGTATTTGGAAAACATTGCACTACTACAAATAAGGTCTATTGTAGTCTGAGGTGTTTGCATCAGTAAAATCTGCTATTAAAATGTCATTTGCGAGTTGCAGTTGTGACAAAATAAGACTTTGGTGGATGTCAATCAAAGGGTTTCCATGACATTGTTGGAAAGTTATCAAGGCACATGTCACATGAAATGTTGTGGAAACACCTTGATTGACAACCACCACAACCAAATTTGTTGTGACAGCAAATTGTACGATTTTACACCTGTGATTTTGTGTGTAAGTGCTGTAATAATGTCACCCAGCAATTTACCTACTCTTTTCTATTTGATTCATGTAGTAAGAAGTGTCTGTCAACCTTGTCATCATTGCATGACTGTGTTAGTACCCAAGACTATGGTCCAATGCTAGACTGTCTGTGCTCATGGGATCAAGCAAATAATATACTTGATATCATCCACACTTGCTTACACAACAAAATGAAGGGGGATATTGGAGTTTCTATGGCTAATAGAGGAAAGGTAAATTAATATTATTTAACATGTTCTTACGTAGGGACTGGTCATTATATATCGCATTATGACATTTATGAAAGCTAATTCGCACTTTTCTTTTCAATTTTGCTCAGGCTCATACTTCATCAAAAAACCCAAAATTAGAAGTCACAACAGCACTGGATTTACTCTCTTGGCTTTTGGTGAGTGCTTGTCAAAGTAACTACAGTTACGGTAGTACTTTTTTCTTAGGGAAAAATGTTTGTTAGCTACTTGCAAATTGGGTCTTTGCATTTATTCACACATTTTCTTCATCAACAATATATACAGTATATATATATTGTTGCAAGGCTGCAAATAGTTTTTTTGTCAAAAAAAACCCAGTTCATTTGTCAGGCCAGAGGAATATTTGACATGTCAAACCCAAGTGTGGCTGGTAAAATGTCCAGAGAATAGGGATTATTTACCAAGTGGTCACTTTTACTGGACATTTGTCTGATGACCGGCACTTATTTGCAGCCTTGTTGTTGGATGTGCTATATCTGACTTATAGTATAATTGATTTTTTTCTATGAATTCATCCATTTGTTCAATCCAGTATCAACCTGCGTGTAGAGAGGCTGTAATGAATCATGACAAACGATTAGCAGACATTGCTGGTATTCTTAAGGATGTCACAGTAAGTTTTATTACTTTTTTCAATTGATTTTTTTTACCCATGGAAGCTGACAGTGTGGACTTTACCCCTCTCCATCAGCACTCTGTTTTAAGAGTATATTTCAATTTCAGCTTTAAGCTGAAGCTACATGGATTAAGTCGAAACAGATGTGGAGATCCTGAGGATTGAGCCATGTACCTTAAGCTCTGAAGGCCGCGCACTAACCAACTTAGCTATACCTGCTCCTTAAATTATATTTTACATTGATCATGCAACTTCCCAAGCCAGAGATTTGTGATCCTTCATCGCTTAATAATTCTGTGGGGGAAGGGGGACCTCTTATTAATGGGGTCACTTCTTCAAGATCTCTTCGTGAACTTGCTTGGGTACTAAACAAGAAGAATGATGTGCCGTGGCTAGTTAGATGGATTAATATGTTCATTAAACTCTTTTTCTAGAATCTGATTGAGGACAATTTACTGGCTGCCACTAATTCAACAAGTAGAAAGTCAAATGACCATGATGCTACACTGGAACTGTATCCAAAAGCCCTGAAAATGTATTGCCACTTACAAATCCATCTTCACAACAAGGTAGAAATATGGATATAAGTGCACTGGTCCGATCCAGTGAGACTGAGTGTCACCTATCCCTAGCCAACATGACCCAAGATCAAAATTTTCTTAATTTCTTGTTACATCTGAATAGAATCATTTGCTGATTTTTTGGCTTATTTTAGGACATTGCTGCCAAGAAAATTAATATATTTAATATCTGGATTCTCCAGTTTTACTCTCAATTGGTAACTGAGTTCTAAATCGCACTTGGATTCATTGAATGAAGAGCCAATCAAAAAATTTGGAATGCCACAAATTATCTAGAAATCTGGAAATGTTGTTGTAATTTGTTAACCAGGAGTTGGTTTCCCCTTTTTTTTCTCCTCTTGTAACTCAATTTAAAAATATTTAATTCCTTTATCAGAGCTGTTCAAGTGAGAGTGTTAAGGCAGCTGAAACAGTGACTGAACTGTTAGTCTGGGCTGATAGAGTATTAATTCCATCACTGCCTAGTTACAGGTATTTATAAGGAGTGAAAATTATTTGTCATACTTTGATATAGACTGTGGCAAATATACTGGGCTAATAATGATGGCTGCTGAAATGACCAAACATGATATCCATATGCATACTCACAGGCAGATCAGCATGTGACTGGTCAAGAGGACCAGTTTAAGAGATATTTGGTTGGACAAATACAAACCATTGTTTTTTTTATCAACCATTAGTTTTAGCCCCAATAGTTTTACTGGGTAATCTTGTACTTTATAACCAGTCGACAAGTGACATCAACAATAATTATTGGCCATCAGTTGGCCAACGTACGGTCAACTCTTGAACAACACTCAGCCAATGCACACCCAACAGTTGGGTGATTGTCAACCAACACATGTCAGATAGTCATAATGTACACTATTACTGTTTTGGTAATTACTATCCATGAATGTCCCATTGTAGATTAGGATTTACACAGTCTCAAAGTAAGCCTGTGTGCATCTGAACATAAAAAGTTGGGCTGTACGCAGTTTGTAATTAATATTATTTAATTAATTTCATGTCAGCAAGTGCTCCTTTCTTCTTTTTATTCCAGTGATACTAATGAAGGTCTAACAATGGAAAAGGGTAAAAGAACAAGAAAAGAAGGAGACTCTAAAGACATGTCTTGTTCTAAAGAACTGTTAGAGGTTTGTTGCTTAAAGTTGATTAAGTCCTGTTTAAATAAGATGTTAATAAATTGGGAATATTTTTTGTTTTCACTAGGTCATCATATCTTGTAGCAGTGAATTAATCAAGCTAGGAATGGCAGACAACAGTTTTTGCTGCCAAGTTGCAATGCTTACCAAGACTTTGGCACAACTTGGTAACAGTTAAATTTATAAATAAAGTCTATAATTATTATTAATCATCAAAAAATTCATTCTAATATTTTTGTTATCTGTACTCAGGTGAAAAAGGGCTTCCATTTCTACCTTCTCTGGTTGAATTAATGTACCAGATGTCTCAAAGAATGATATTCCTAGATGGTAATTTTTTTTTGAATTATATCTTTCTAATATACTGTAACAAAAATGTATCTCATTTCACACAAGGCTGTATTGTACAAATTTGTGATGATCTTCATCATTCCTTTTCAGAGGAGGAAAATTCTACAGACTACACTCTAGGGATGCTAAGTGACATTCTACAAGCTATTGCTAAAAACAGTAGCGCTGAAAACATTAGTCAGGTTTGAAGTCCAGTCTAATTGTGAGCATTGCTCAAAAATATCAAATCCCATAGCTAAACTCCTTGTGGATGACATTGATTGAGAAATTCACCAATGTTACTTTCCTCAAACACATCCTCTGATGTACTCACCTCTTAATAGAGCGAAAAAAGTTGCATAAACGCATGGAAATAAGCAAGACATGATTATTTTAAAATCCTATTATCTTAGTAACAGTACTTTGGTGTACAAATGATGTTAAATTCATTTGAAATGTTTTGTGAGATTTCATAAAATTAGTAGGGACCAATAAATAGTTATTATCATCAATAACCAGGTTCTCTTGGGTATCAAAACTCCACTGGCTGAAGTACTCAAAACATATGAATGTAAGAGACAAGCAGTGATAGCTGGTTTTGCAGATAGACCCCAGATAATGGCTTGTACCATGGCTGCCTGTTTGGCTGAACTTTCACACAAGGTATGTAAACTAACTGTTGAATATGTTCTTGTTTTGCTGCACATTTCTTTTATTATTTATTTGATCTGATAACAAGAAGTTGTTCTACCACCTCACCCCAATTTTATAATCTTGTGTCTTTAGTTAGTATTTCTAGTAGCGAGAAACATGCTTGCCATTTCAATTACAAGTCATCCAAGTATAACAGGATTGTCATCTCTGCTTTAGACTTTAGACATGCAAGAGGAGCCAACGGCTGCAGACTTGCCAACCTTGTCATCTTTTGTACTTGGTGTACTGGTTAAATCTAAGATTCTCCTCAGGTATACACCAGTAAAAAGTTAATTAAGCTACAGGCACACGGTGCAACATTGCATGTAATGTTGTGAGCAATCAATGTTGTGTGCCATGTCACACGATGTAATTTGTTGCATGCAATGTTGCTGAAGCAGAAAACAATCCTGCTTCAGCAAAATTGCATGAAATATGCTCATACATATATATATATAATATATGAATATGAGGACCGCGTAGCACTGTGAAATACATAGAAAGGAAATAAGTTAAAGTTATAGTGCTAAGAGAAACGAGGTAATTCCGGGCGAAAAACCCTTGGAAATAAATTCGGAAAAATTAATTCCGACCTCGATAGGATTCGAACCCACGGACTTCGGATTTGTACACCGACGCTCTACCAGCTGAGCTAAAGGTCGAACTGGGAGCAAACCGGGGTGAAATTAGATGTTAGTACCTTTAGCTCAGCTGGTAGAGCGTCGGTGTACAAATCCGAAGTCCGTGGGTTCGAATCCTATCGAGGTCGGAATTAATTTTTCCGAATTTATTTCCAAGGGTTTTTCGCCCGGAATTACCTCGTTTCTCTTAGCACTATAACTTTAACTTATTTCCTTTCTATATATATAATATATATAATTTTCTTTCTATTTCAGGTCATTTACAGAAGAGCTTGAGCAATGTATTGTATCAGGAGCTATTCAAGATACTGATTTACTTGCATCAGCCACATTTCTACTGGCAGTTATCGTAAATGGTATGCACCTAAGGCCTAGTTTAAAGTCAATATTCTCATGAGCTGAACCCATTGAAAACAGTGGATAATAAGGCAGTCTTCTTTGATTTGATATAAATAAGTAGGTTCGGCTCATGTGAAGATCGACGTTTTAATTATATAGGTCTAAGAGGATTCAAGGGTGTTTGTAGCAGTAGATTGCATTTGCTTGTTTATTAATGGTTATCTTTGATTAATTTCCAGCCAATTCAAAATTGGATAATCTGAAGTCATGTGGTTTGCAAATTCTTCAACAAATCGAACACCTGCAGGTTGATAATGAACAGTCTCAAGACGACCATGAAATGTGAGTATAATTTTGTGCAACACCAGGAAATGAAACTTTTATTTTTGTTAGAACATTTTGCACGAGCTGTTAGATGTACTGGTAAGCAGTGTAACTGACACAATCATACATTTGGGAAAAGAAAAAAAAAATTCAAACATTTCATAACTTTTCTACATTGATCCTTTTCATTTTCAGTAATCCTGAACAAATCAAAGGGCTGGCTAAGCAGATATTGGATAGGTTAGGAGTAGTCTGTTAGTATAATAATATTATCTGCATTATTTCCACTTATCTACATGTATATATCGAGTAGGGTATGAAAAACTTTGTGATAAAAAGGTAAATTTTACACCGTAAAAAATAAGTCCTTCGTCGGAGTAAAAAAAAATCCTTTAACTTCTTACATAATCAATAGTGTGTGAAATTAGTCGTAATGTTAGTGACGAAATTACCTAGAAACGTCGAAACAATGCTTGCTTGATTATAAATGCAATACCCATGCACCTAATTAAACAATTAGTGAAAACTATATCCAAATCCAATAGTGTGTGTATTGACATTATCACATATAAACTGATGTACTAATGGGTGATAGTTGGGACTGCTCTTTTACTCCAACAAAGGACTACCATTCAAAATTTTGGTACAGTTCTTCTTCAAGACTTCTTAAACAGTGTTGAGTTTCCTTATTCCCAAGTTTGTTATTATCACATACAGCTGTACTATGTATACTAACTATGTATACATCAGGGTTCGTGCAGGTCCTTGAACTCCTTGAAAAGTGCTGGAATTTGAAAACTCATTTCAAGGGCACTTGAAACTCCTTGAAAAAAGAAAAAATTCCTTGAAAATCGTAAATACTCCTTGAAAAATATTTAGAAAGGTTTTTGTAACCCAAAACGCCTGTTTTCCTCATCTAAAAGTTCGTAATCCCGATCGCACCCATCGTTATGTGGTCCTTGAAAATTTTCATTTTGGTCCTTGAATATTCCTTGAAATGTCCTTGAATGTCTTCACAAGAAGCCTGCACGGACCCTGATACATGTATGTAAACTTGTAAACTTGTAATCCAGATTTACTTTCTTGGTGGAAATTCTTTAGAATGAATTATCTATCCATCCAAATTTATTTACTAAATAGTTTGATTCATATAATAATAATAATAATAATAATAATAATAATAATAATAATAATAATAATAATAATAATAATAATAATAATAATAATAATAATAATAATAATAATAATAATTTAATTCTGAGCGCATTACATAACAATTTCAATGCACTTACAATAGAACCCCCCCCCAAAAAGAAAAAAAAAACAGCCATGGATTAGAAACCTTAGAAACATGGGCGATTCGATTACAAAAAAAACAAATTAGAACACTTAACAATTGTGAATTCGATTGCAATTCGAACCTTCGATTTCGTTGGATTGATTACTCTGGGAGTGAAGGGTCATCCATCCATCCATCCATCCACTACTTCGACGATAAGGCGGCCATCATATTTTGTGCCGGGCCTTGTTTCCGGTATTTGAAAGTGATAAGTATCCGATGCAACCCTTTCCCTTCAAACCCGCTCCCTCTTCATTCAATTGATAAAATCGAAAGTAGGTTTCACCAATCAATATGACATGAATACACTGGGGTCCTGCGCATACGTTTTTACTCCCCGAATCCCCTGCCCCACATGCATGAGGGTTTATCAGGTCTTGCGTGACAATTTATATTTTAATCCAACCGAAAAACGAAAATATGATATTTGAAAAGAGCATACCAAAATTAGTAAAATCGGAAAGTTTGAAGTAGTTTTATTGAATAGCGCCGAAGATATGGGCGACCGAAGTTGGCTGCCTTTACATGAAAAAATATGTTGGTAGGCAAGCTGTTGCAAATTTACTGTTATAGCAGGCAGCCCAAGATGTTTTTCTTTTTCTTAGAATATCTTTTTTTAAAGTCAATAATCTTGAACTTTCAATATAGGTAAGCAGGGGCGGATCCAGATATTTGCAAACTGAGGGGCGTATACGAAATAAAAAGGTGACGACATAGAACGTCATCAATCCTGATCTGACTGGTGCGGTCAAGTGCACCAGTGGACACCCCTGGATCCGCCCCTGGTAACAGACCTCGCCATACTCTTGTTACAGGCAAACATATTTTTCATATTTCAATATATACATTTATTTACATCTGTGCTTAGTGTCGCCTAGAACACCTCAGTAGTGTTATCGCTGTATATGTGACAATCATTAGGTGCGAATGATGTAGTTTTGTACTACGAGAAGTACTAACTGACGATTTACCTGGGATGCCTAGGAAGGATTTAAAAAATTCATTTTGGTAAACGTTGAATTCAGTTCGGCAAAACAATTAGAGCAAATATCTAAGCCATCTACCTCCGAATAATAATGAACTAATGTTTCTTTTGCAATGAATTCGCCTTTGAAACATAGCAAATCCCTCCAAGTCATGCCTCGGCTACAGGTCGATGTGCGTCCGACTCAGTGAGTGATCACGTGTCTTGTGCGGTGTCCGCCCCGTCTTAAAATGATCGATGATAAATCACCCTCGACTAGGCTGCTCCATATCATGACCAACTGCAGCTTTTCGTTGCTGCATTAGTTTTCTTATTTGCTGGCTCTGGATGCAACCCACAACACTGTTGAGTATATTAGCCATTGCGCATAATCCAAGGTAATTGAAAAAAGGCCAAATGATTATAGCAGCTAGTCTTTTTGAATCCTTGCCGTATCCAGGAATGATATCACCGAATCCGACAGTCGAAAACGTGACGATAAAGCAATAAACTCCATCGAGAAAGGACCAATTTTCTTGATGCATTTGAACCCCTGCCGCTATGAAGACCAAAAGCCACGTAAAAAGAAAACACAAAAGAAAGGATTTTTCCTCGACAAATCGTGGTTCTCTTTTAAACAGTGTCATTTCTATTTTTCTTATCATCTTCTTTTGAACACTGAGCATGTGTTCGCCGATCTTTTGAAGAAGAATAAGATTGGCGGGTATTCCAAACAGTATAAAAAATATGCAGAATATTTTACCGCCATCTGTCTTCGGAGGAACATTACCATAACCTGTAAAAGAAAACATTCGATGAAAATAATGAGTGCAAACGTTTAAAGATCATTAGCGCAAAAAATAAAACAATCATCTCTAGGGTTTCCAAGTGAAAACTAGATTGCCTATCAAAAATTCGTGGGAATATTTTTTTCATTGGATCATTGTTTTTCGTGTTTACTGAGTGTTTACATGATAATGGTATCAATGATCGCTCTTGATTCTTTCTGATCTTGGACTGCATGATATATGGTAATTCAGTGATATATTTACGTTTAAAGGTCATTAGCGCAAAAAAATATAACAATCTTTTCTAGGGTTTCCAAGTGAAAACTAGATTGCCTATCGAAAAATCGTGGGATTATTTTTTTTATTGGATATTTTAGTGTTTACTTAGTGTTTACATGACAATGGTATCGATGATCGCTCTTGATTCTTTCTGATCTTGGACTGCATGATATATGGTAATTCAGTGATATATTTACGTTTAAAGGTCATTAGCGCAAAAAAATATAACAATCTTCTCTAGGGTTTCCAAGTGAAAACTAGATTGCCTATCAAAAAATCGTGGGATTATTTTTTTTATTGGATATTTTAGTGTTTACTTAGTGTTTACATGACAATGGTATCGATGATCGCTCTTGATTCCTCCTGATCTTGGGCTGATATATCGCAATTGATATATTTACTTTAGGTTGAAAGCGACAGTGCGGAGCAACAGATCCGGCCCAAACTCTCAGATTCAAATTTTAGAATCAGTTGAAAAAATCAAAGAAACAATAGGTTTATGAACCAAAGATATTTACCAACAGTGGTTATAATCTGCATCGATAGGCTGAACGACTCTTCGTAGGAGTTATTCTCAATGGCAGTGAACACACACATCCCTATTACCATAAGCACTGATACAACGAGAGCGATAAGAAGTGTCCTCCGATATGATGCCATGATCAGGAAGACGCACTCCTTTTTCAGCTATTATGGTCAAAATACTATGTTCGATCCCGATCAGCGCGACAACTATAAGTTCAAATTCACTAAGAACCAGAAGTTCTAATAAGGACCAATAATTGATGTTTCGATGGGGTTACCATAGCAATAAAATTCTCAAACGTCATGGCATGGTATGATGTCTTCGTTATTACTCGGGGTTCCTGTGGAACCACCGAGTCTTAAAATGCAGGCCGTTCTTCGTCGTATTTGGTCGCCAAAAGGGCGGTCATAGTCCCAGGCGTTCCTAGCTGAGTCGCTGGGAACTGGGGGTGAGAATCATAACCGCATGCTAATGATCTCCTTCTGCTTTGGTTCGTCGTACTATAAACTTTACGGAATTCTGTGTCGTATGAAGATATCTTTGGAAAGTGCTATGTCATATAATACGATCATCCCACATACAAATGGACTCGCCATTCGTGGTAGGCCCACACTAAAAGATGTAGAGGCTTTTCGGAACGGGTCGGTCCACGAATCTTATAGCTCGAAAGCGTTGAAATTTCTGAAAAGAAATGAACTATATTTGACACAAACCTCGAAAAGACTGACAAAACTATGACTAGTAAGCTTAACTCAACAGAAAACTATGACGCTGAAATCAACTTCTCGGAAGTTGAGAAAAACGAAAATCTCCTTGAGCAGAACTTCGAAGATGAAGCAAACAACAAGCAAATCGCCATATTGGATAAAGAGTATACTCAGCGAAGTGATTTGGAAAGTAAATATCTAAGTTTAACTTTCTTGTTAAATATCCTGATTCATTTGTTTGTTTTTGTTTTATTCAATAGTCGTAAAATACGATTTGATTTTGCACAAATAATCATTTGTATTATCGTACAAGCGATTGTGAATATTGGTTTGTACTACATATGGACTTGCACGTGCTTAGTAGAAGACGTGGTAAATACTCTTGGTGACTGTGACATACTAGAAAAAGTTACTCATTTTACAAATGTACATGAACATAATGATGTTTTAGTGTCAATAAAGGTACAAGAATTCAGATCTCGTTATGCAAAGTATGTATTTCATAATTGTAGTCGTGTTGTATGTGATTGTCATGGCTTTCGACGTGATCGTGAACCAAGCAGGATACCAGTGAACAGATTAAAACGTGTCTTTCAGAAAAACAGAAAACTACGGACTTATGTATGCAGAAGTTTAAGTAAAAACACGCCTAAGTCATCGAAAGTTCATCGTGTTATTAAAAATATTGCAACGAGAAAGAAAAGTACACAGTACGAAACAGGTATCCGATTCGTACAAAAAATGAGAAGGAAACCAATATTTAGAACAAGAAAAGTTAACTCTTCAATGAGATATGTTTACAATTCCAGTACAGATAAATATAGGAATAAATATCTCAAATACGTAAGGTGGTTTTCGTGTAATTTCTCATATAGCGAGTATAAGGGTTTAGATCATAAAAGCAACTGTGCAAATTACAAGCTTTGTAATGATATAGAGAAAAACCCAGGTCCTGTCACCCACCATGTTGATGCTAGTAAAACAGTAAGTGCAGCATATAGTCAAGGGGATGTTGTTATATTTGGACAAAATGCAGGGCAACAATGTGTGGCAATGAGTTTATGTGCTTTAATATATCACCAAATGAAAGGGATAACCAACCCTGATGACTTGAAAGAAATCATGCATATTGGGAATAAATTGTATAGCAGTTTGTCACAGCTTGCACGACAATCGTTTTTACTGCTAACAGAATTACCAGCAATGCTTACAGTGTCAGAGGAAAATTACCAGCTAGATTACAGTGAAAGTTATACTGGTGATGTTCATGGTGAGTCTACCCTTGAAGGATATCAATACTGCATGGGTATGAAAAGAGCTTTTGAATCATTGCTAACAGAACAATACAGCTCATTTATTCTAACAGTTGGTTGTATTGCTGTCGGTATTAGTTACTGTACTGATAATGGCCAGTTTGACTCTCATGCTAGAGATGTTTATGGTAAGAGTCATCCTCAAGGGACATGTGTATTATTAGATATATCATCTATAGAGAATTTAGTGCAATACTTTCAAGGTTTATATGGAGCAACTGATCTTTATGAATTAAAAGGTCTAAAAATTACAAAATATGACATTGCAACAAGCAACAGTGTAAAAGACATAAGTACACCAGATCAACACAACTGTTCCAAAGAGCAATGTTTTGCAACAGCTCTTTATTCAATATGTTACTCAATCATTTCACCTTGTAGTTACTGGAACTCAAATACTTTAGATGCAATCATTAAAAATGGATCTCAGCTTCACAATACAATAGATAATGAAACTTGTTTAACACCTGTTGAACTTGACAGTGTTAACATTTTTGGCACTAACATAAATGTAAACATTAATGAGATAAGTCACAGAGAACTACATAATTCAACTGAAAGCAGGATATCTTTACAGACCTTGATTTTAAGGAACCACAGTGGAAAAACAGGATTTTTATGATGGACTTCAAGTTGTTACTGTATAATTTGTATTTATCAACAAAATAAAAATAAAAGTCTCGCGTACCACAAAGGAAATGGGCTTCCAACCATCGAAATTATGTATGATTAACAGCTTCACGCCTGCATGCAGTGAACTGGATTCTCTGTGCTTTGACGTTTTTGTCCACAGGGAGCCCAACTTACAAAATAGTAAAAATATGAACGCTACTGATATCTGACACTAAGCTGCCCCCGCTTTGATTAATTACCTTTTAAACATGCTGGAAAATACGTTTACTTGTCTTAAATAGAGACTGAGATGAAATATTAGAGAAGGAAAGTATACCCTCTTCAGTCAGTTACCAAATACCGACATCCTTTCCCTTCTCCCTCCCCACTTCCCTTCCTCTCCGGTAAGCTGATAAAAATGATGTAATTATAATATACAGTAGAGAAAAAATCGAAAAATTATTTTATCTCCATTGGCCGTTTTACTATCGGGGACGCTTTAAAATTTGAACAAAAGATTTTGCTACGGAAAAAAAACATTCTTCATACAGCTCTACCAAAAATTTTAAACAGCCCATCGCCACCACGCAAATCACGTGGTCACGCGTTTTTGCCCCGTCCTCCCTTAACGAAACCCGAGTTAACGCTTCATTAGCGTCTAGTTGATTATAGTCTAGTCTGTTTTAATTAATACCCACCTGTACTATTCAATCGTTTTAAGGTTTTAAAAATTTACTAAGTACTAATTTTTCCCTCTTAATACGGGGCTTTGAGGGAAAAAATACGTAAAAATGAAATCAAAGTTATAATCGCATTTTTCCTGTTTTCAAAAAATGTGCAGATAAAATAAAAGGCAGACAACGATGACTTTAGTGATTTCATTTCCCTTGTGGCTGAAATAGTTAGAAGATTGTAATACTATTCATTTTTTCTTTTTGTTTCTTCCCTCCAGTAATACTAACTTAAATATTTTTTATTATAGCAGTATTACGAAAAAAGTGGAATTTTTCAAATGACAAAATTTCCAAATCAAAGAATTTTAGCCAAATATACGCGCTTTCTGTTAGTTTTTTTTACTCAGTTTAAAATGTTTTTCGAGTACTAAGCTTATTTCATGACATTTTCCAACGAATGGACTTGTCTAACATTAACATTGATTCTAGTCCTTGATAAGTATCGCTCAAAGGGTGACCAATCGTCCTTGCTTACATTAGACAAAACATTCATTACTTTTTCACTTTCATGGCACTGACAGAAAAAGTCCGACTTTTCTTCATCGGTTACATTATTTAAAACAGTTTTTCCATTAATTATTGATGTCTTGTAGGATCTTTCTTGAAGGTGCTTGTCTTCTTTCTCTTTACCCATCAAAGATTCGTCATTCTTACAGGTTTGACTTATTTTCTCAGGATCAAACCACTTGAGACAATCTGGTGGTTCATTACTTTCTCCCACTTTGAAGATTCTTGGTACAGCATGAAATGCAAGCCTTGATTCACCAGACATTATGGCTATATCTCCACTATGGATAAACATGGCTGTTGAAACAGAAATAAGATAGAATAAGATCATAAGAACGACACAGAGACATTAATTTTCCCCTATATATGATCATATGTTTTCAATCTAAAGTCTACCAAACATAATACTTTTGAAAAGAATAAAAGTTTTTACTAGTGGTTTTAACTGACTATAATAATATATATTCAGTGCTACTTCCATTAAGAGTAGGCACATGCTTGTTCAAGGAAAACGATTTCGAGCCTCCTTAATTATCATATATTATAGTATATATTATGTGCTTTGCAAGTATTTTTATCATATTTATTACTAATACAACAGTATACTAGTATTCTGTAAATCTGATACAGAATACTAATAAACCTGAAGGTCCGCTTCTGGCTCATGAATGTATAGCCGACACAATGTGGCTGCATATGTTGCAATGGTGGATAGCCGCCCCCTGAGTTTAAAAAAATCTCGAACAAAGGATAAGGTAAAACTTAAAATGTCTTTCTAGGTAACATCCACCCCCCTTGAAATTGTTCTGGATCCACCACTGTGTTGTAAACATTACTTATTATACTTATATACCTGATGGCTTGATATCCTTTGTTTTTCCACCAATCAAAAACACTGCTGGTTGACCAAAGCTGATAGAAATCAAGGGCCAGGAAAGATCTAATTCATAATGATCTGTATGGCCTCCCATAGATGTTCCTGTTGGATAAAAATTTACGATTCCTGCCTCAGGGGTATACCCTGGGTAACCTATTGCCTCTGCTATGTGCTGCACAAGTCCTGATAGGTCTTTAGGGAAGCCATAATAACGTTCTGGTTTATAATCAACAACATTGTAGTCAAACTGATAACCTAAGTGAACCCATCGGAGTCTACTCATCAAGTCTTCATCTTGACCTTTTCTGAAATTTTGTAAAAAAATCAAATCAGAACGATTGTAATGAGGTGTAGATACTACCAAAACAGGTAGAGTTTTGAGGGTCACTGGCTTATGACACTGGTATAATATTGTAAAAGATTATAACTGTCATGTGTAGCCCTCATTAAATAAATCGTATTCATTCATTCATCCATCCATCCATCCATCCATTCATTCATTCATCACTCATCCATTCATTCATCCATTCATTCATCCATTCATTAGTAGAATGAGAATTCAGACTCATCAAGCTGTATACCTAACATTCCTGATCAAAATAACATTTAATGTGAGTGCTACTTTTGATCTCTACCACAGGACTGCTAGGTAACAGCCTGCTTGAGTTTAAGAGATCCCCCCACAAACCCCAAACTATGCCATCCCTAAACTATCTCTTGAAAGATTCACCCTTGGCTATTCCTATCTAAGTATTTTCTACAAGTACTTTATTAAAGCATTGAAGTAACTCAGTGCTTTAATAAGTTTTTTTGCTATCTTTTAATAAATGTAAACATATAAGCTTACCTGCTCATCTCCCAAACAGAGTCATCGTCCTCGATCTTCATGTGTGCATCCAAGTTCGACACGTTTGGTTTACGAGTAAAATCTTCAATACATCGTTTGGTCCAGTAATTCTGAGCTCCTTTTATAAACGGATTGACGATAAAAATAAAACCAGGGCAAGATAATAGCTGGTAAACCTTCCACTCTCGAGTACAGCGAAGACCGTGGTCCGCATGGAGAAACTTCCGAAGGGGAATTTCCGACACTCTGCCATGAAACGTCTCGGGATTGTTGAAGTCTAGGACTTCACTGAAATCTGGAGGAGGCTTTTTTCTTTTATAGTATTTGTAGCCTTGCCTTATTAAATCTTCACTGGCGTCTATATTCCCGTTACAACAAGATGGTCTTTTTTCGTCTCCGTCCGCCATTTTGAAAAGTGAGCATGCGATTTAACTGTTCAGCTGTATCTCTAGTTCCGGAACGTTTCAAGTTCGTTTCAACAGGGATCCCAGACTGGAATGCATTCTTTTTTGAGTGCCCGCATTAGCCCTCTTGCTTGCTGATAGTGAAAAGTGATAGGATATCATAATTGTCGTCAGTGTTAAGTTAATTTTCAAATTGTCTATAGCCTTATCAATCCGGTCAGAACCGAAGTCACAGCGCTTAAGAGAATCGTTAATTAATTTAACTGATCTGCAAAAGCATCCTTTTTTTTCCGAAAAAAAAAAAGCACTAAAAATTGACTATTTTTGACTAAAAATTGACGATTAAGAAATTTGCAAGACGGCATACTAGTAACGTACTAATAGCCCCTGTGTGCGGTGCCCCATCGGCCCACCACTAAATCCGCCCCTGTTATTTAAAGCGCATTTTCTTTTCTTTCAAGCTGCATAGTTATCTCCCTTTTTGCCGCCAAAAGTACCAATCCTTTGGGGGAGGGGGGAGTGTGAATATTGGTGTACAAGTGGCTTACGGGTCGGTATCTTTGAAGCTCGCAAAACCATAACTTTTATACGTCAAAGACAAGGAAAATCACACCATTGATATCTATTTAACTTGCTCTTTACAAATTTGGAGGTTATAGGGCGAAAATCCAAAATGAAAAATCCAAACCCGGATTCATCTCTTGGATCGGACTTTTTCTAAAAGGAGCGTCGGATCGATCGAAAAATTTCCTTTGATATTTCAACTCAAAAACAATAAGGAAAGTCAACCAATACTTGAAGCATTGCTTTGTCGCAGTTAATTTTGAAAATTATTAACAAATATGGCTTTTACAAAAAAGAAAACAAGTAAGGATGGCCAGTAGGAATTATTTAATTCATTCCGCATATTTTACACTTTCTTTTCAGCTTTACCAAACAAAAAGTCATAAAAACTTTCAATTTTCCCTAACCTGTGACCAGAAGGCATGACAAAACAGAAAGGAAGCGATCGTACCGTTACCATAGACACCGTAAAGGTTAATAAAAAGTCTTTCTTACAAAGACATGGACATTCTGTACATTATCAGACGTATCACAGCTTCTATACTATTCAGGGAAAACCAGAAAACTTGAGTAGAGATTGAAATGTGGTTTGTAAAATATTTATATTTGTGGATTTGGTTCAAGATAACACAGGAAGCCCAAACCATTTTATTTTACAATTATTGTCTGAGCTAGGCCTTCACTTATTCCTAGTCCCCCATCCAATTCATCTCGTGTACATTCCTATTCTTCTAATGGTCTTGGTGGCGGTGGTGGTGGTGATCCCAAAACCAAACAGTAATGTAATCATTAACAGGCAAATATTGATGTTTTGAAAATAAAACCACAAGGAATGTCAGTAGCCGAATTAGAGAATTCATTCCGCATATTTTACAATTTCTTATCAGACTATAAAGGGGTATTTTTCTGCGACACATTTTTAGACAGGGCTGCCACAGGCAACCCATGCAGTAAAAAATACCTAGATCAAATTCATTGCTAATGTCGTCATTACTCTTTAGATATCATGAAGTATGCAGAAGAGCAATGTTCATACGCTGAACTTGCATGGTGGAATGTAATTTTAAAGACTCTAGATCTTCGTATATATAGTTGAAAATGATATCTGGGACTTCTGAAATGAGAAACGGCGAATGCCAAGTCAGTTCGTCTGACGTTCCATGCCCTTTAATCTGCTTCTCAAAAGATATGCCGAGCTGTTAGTCGTCATGATCAAGATAGTAAGCCGTAGACAACATTTAGAGCGCAAAGTTGTTCACCATAAGCTTGTCTATCGAAAGGTTTTATAAGGTATTTTTTTCGTTGATATTAGCAGTAATTTCATATTATGGCAATTTAGCATGAACTACAGATCAGATCAGTCGATGGAAGGGGGCCGGAGGGACTATCAAATTCTCTTGTTTCTTGTAGATAAGATATATATTGCATGGACGTCACCTAGTCAGTGATCGATAGATCCGGTGATAATATATGCTTGTGCCTGTAAAGTGCAGTAAATTGGTTATCCCTGACCACAAAAATGTTGCGTACGTGCGCACCACATAGAAACTTATATATTAACCAATGACTAATCGGCATTAAACAACAGTTCATGGAAATGCGATCTGATAATGCAGGAGACTTGTTAATGGCCCCTCCCAGCACTTAATGACCTTCGGGGGAAAATGAAAAAGCGCGGTAATCTAAAATAATGTATCATTTTCTACCGGCCAAGAAAATGAAATCAAGCTCTTATACTGGTTAATTTAGTTTGTCATACTAAATCCCCGACGTCCATGAGAACAAAGGAAACCTCAGACAACGAATGTCATATGCGAGGAACGGCTTATGCTTTTCAAAATAGTTGCGGATAAAGTTTGCTCAAGTCTGACCTGATGAACTCTAGATCTAGGAAGCGCTTTTGAAAGATTTAAGTTTTGAGACTCTTTTAAAGACATTGTAACGTGTTTTATGGATGTTTTTAATTCAGGACTTTGGGGTATTTATAGCTTGAGCCTTAGCTTGCTCCTAATGCGGTGATCGAAAAATGAAGATCTTTCATTAATATTACGTCTATCAATTCGAATGGCTACTGCTGGGGGAATAAAGTTCTAATAAGATGATGTTATTCTTCGGTTATTATTTTTGAGCAATTAAGGCAATTAATGTGCGAAATTAAAAAATCTCAGACACTCGGAAGAGGCAAGAAGAATGATGACTTTTTGGCACCATTATCTTTGCAATTTTTTGTTTGCTTAGAATGATTTCCGTCTCAACGTTTCAATAGATAGTAAACTTTGATTTGTTTGTACGAGTGAAGTGACACGTTGGAGTGGAATCGCTGCAGGGATTAACTGAATTCAGTTCTGAAAACGTGCTTTGTTCATTAGGGCAACCACAAAGAATAACAGTCAATATTAATTAGTGAGTGATAAGTGCAGGAGAGAAGTACCGTAATCAAACACTTCTCACAAATCAACGCTAACACAGCCTCCAGCGCATGATCAATCTGTTTGCACGTTAAAATAAGATTCGCTTGGGATCTGGGATCTGCAGAAACATTGTTGTCTTCAGTAGATGATACTTTGAAGACTGATTCAATGGGTTGATAGTAATATCGACGCTTGACGGATGTATACATGGACTCTTTTGATTACTTTACGGTGACCGCAGCGTCAGTGGACCAAGACTTATTTGAAATAGAAATGACCAAAGCTCTGGAAGAAATATTCACCAACTTGCGACAACTTAAGGAAAGTCGATCCGAAAAAAGATTAAGTATGGACACAGATAATAATGAAGTGGGAGAAGAGTCTTTTGAACACGTCGAAGGGACCGAATTCGAAAACGTTGAAACTAATCCTGAAAAAGAAGCTAAAGAAAAACAAGTTACTGATATTTTCCCAGTTAACTCGCAAGTTCCTCGGAGTCGATCCGAAAACAGAAGATTAAGTATGGATACAGATAAGAATGAAGTGGATAAGGATGAGTGTTTTGAATACTTTGAAAGGACGTCCGAGAACCGCGTTGAAACTAATACTGAAAAAGAAACTCAAGAAAAACAAAATACTGGCGTTGTCCCAGTTAAACCACAACCTCGGAGAAGACGGCTACCTGGGTTACCAACAGTGAAAAAATCTTGATAAAAATCTTGGTAATAACCCACTACAGCTCTAAAAGGCAAATAAGTGGCGCCATGGCTAGATGTATGAGAGGTCAGTCATTGGTTGCATTTTATAGCCAAAGTGTACACTTCTGTAGCTTCCTGTTTTGCCCTTTTTGTCATTCTGCCAAGATTGTTGATTTGGTCTCATTTATTGATGCTTTTGAGACTGAAGTGATATATCTAAAAGAATAATGAAGGTGAACTATCCAAATCTAAGGGATCGAGCAAACAATGACGTCAAGTGCCGATTCAGTGCAGTCGGGCAAGGGTTAGGTATTCACTGACTGGTTCAATATTTTATAGCTTTTTAAGTGAACCTTGCGGCTTACATATGGATTAGTGCACGTATATATACTTTTGATAATAAGACCTAATAGTACTCTGTGAAACTATCCATACTAAATATTCTTGCTTACTGTAAAACTATTAATGACCCTAGGGCTTGGCTCTTGCCTGTATTTGCATGCTAACACTCTCACACACGATTGCAGTGAAAAAATAATATTGAATATGTACGCAAGCTTTTGAAATTGTACAATCTATGAGGATAAGATTTGATGGCATTAAAACTGGAGAAATCCGGCTGAAAATCAAAACTCGAACCGCTATTCCAAAAAAAAGATCACATGATTATCACTACATATATAATGATGCAATTCTAATGCAAAGGGCTTTAGTTGTCTATCAAGTTCTGAAGATTCTTTGAACGGTGATACTAGGTTGTTAAATCTCGAAATTTCTCAGAAACTGCTCTCCACCAATAATTGGATTACGTTTCTGATGAGAGTCGCGATCCCACGCAAGATTCAATTCCATAGATAAGAGGAAAATCAGATTTTTTCACGTAACCAGGTTAACGAAAAAAGTCAGTTTTACATTAACCTTGACTCTATAAGAAAACTATTTATATAAAACCAACCATCCAATAGAAGGAACTAAAAGAAAATCCATGCATTTTCCGTATCAGTTCTAAAAACCGACCACCAGCAAAGTGGGTTAAAATACTACTGGGGATGACATGACATGATTACATCTTTTCTTAAGGTATTTTAGATGATTGATTATAATATAATTAGGCAGATTTTTTTCGTGCAACTCTTTCCACAAGTCCGTATGATAATATATACTCTTCCTAATAAGGAAAGATTACTTAGAGATGCAAAATGCATCGTATAGATTGTAACGAGATCTAACAACAAACTGAAAAATATCCAACAGTTTGCGTGATAATTTTTGCTTGTTGATCTGTCCGAGTTCTGACGGATTTACACCTGTCGAAATGTCGAAGCATCTCGACGAGCAACTCGGTTATTTCGAAATCATGAAGGTATTAATTACCAGACCTTAAGAGTTATATCTTTTTTCTTCTATCTACGCATAAGCTAGTGTACGTGATCTGAAGCTTGAGCCTTTCTCTCCATGTTTTCAAAATAAAGTTTATTTTGAAAACAGGACTGGCTGCAACCAAGGAATATAGCAAAAACATTCCTGAAGTTTAGTGACCTTTGACTTAAAGATATATAGATTTTTTTAGCGTTTGTCTTATCTTGCATTTTTAGCTTTTTATCGTGCCACCTAGTGAATGCTGCTATATATATTAAAGGTGCATATGACAAAAGAATCGGCCGAGAGGCTATGAGCAGCCAGCTGTATTTACATCAGGGGCATGCCAATTAACAGTATAACGCCCACTACCGGCGCGGACACTTATATATCATTCTGGTGAATAGCAGAAACCACGAGTAGAACTGAAGCCATAGCTTTAGTCCCGTTGAGCAGCTACATGGCCTGGAAAAGGTGCGGTCGACTGCAAGCAAAGCACAATGTAAATCTAAAGCTTACTGACTGACTGACGGATGGTATTTTGATCAGAAGCAGAGAATCCACCATCCAAAAATATATATATATAGAAGCTATATAGCAAGAGCAAGACGCTGTTCGTTGTTCCCTGCTAGTATGCGCACCCGGGTATGCGCAGATGTACAGATAACAGGGAAGGCTTTCAGGCCGATTGCGATTACGGGGAAAAATGCAAAAGTTATGCTCTTCGGGAACAAACTAAGTAAACTAATCTGAGCTATTCATAATATGTATGCA